>JANRMT010062799.1:7890176-7906290 GCA_026402145.1 Polypterus bichir lapradei
ATAGATAGATAGATAGATAGATAGATAGATAGATAGATAGATAGATAGATAACTATTGTCACAAGCGTGCACATGGGATATAGCTTATGAGCTTAACTGATTGCAATACTCCACCGAGATATAAGGTGGCACTGTCTAATAACAATCTCTCTTCTCCTCCATCTGTAGAAAGGAAGACTGATACTTTTCCACTCAAAACGTCACTTCCAGGGTCCAACCACCTAAACCTGCCTCTTCCTCCCAGAATCCATCATAACAAGAAGAACCACCATATTGAGCAGTCTGCCTGATTGAGCAAGTCGGAAGAACGCGATTGCATTGTTAACATGTGTTTTCTTTTATTTATTGATATTGCAGTAGACAAGGTTAGTCTTCCAGGTGCCCCAAAACTTTTTAATCTCCCCTGTATATACACACACAGACACTATGTACTGGAAACACACCAGAATGACTAAAACGAAAGTTACTCATGTAACATTTATAGTACCATGTTTGACAGAGGTTGGGATGAAACTTTTGTGCTCTTTGCAATTTCTCAGAACATCATAAAGTCTTAGCATTGTGTGAATTTGTTAGGACACCCACTCCGGGGACTGTCAATATTCCTTCTCACTGTAGAATTATGGACTTCAGATCCTTTGGTAATGGACTTCAAGCCATTACTATGTTGATGAGTAGCAAATGCTTATTTGGGATGACGGCATATATTTTTTGTCCTTGGCATGGTGTCGCCACAAACCTGAAACCTGATCTTTAACTTAGCAGCACCAGCCCTTAATTATCTTTATAAATGTAATTTACGTAGTAATACTTATGGTTACGTAGTAACATTTTCAACATAGCTTATAATTTCTAAAATAAATAGGGACATAGTAAAATCTGATAGTGTTTTCACCCAAGGTTAGGCCTACATTTAGAACTTAGTGAGAACTGAGTGATAGTTTAGTATGTCCTAATATTAAAAACATAAAATTGAAAAAAGGGGTACTGACTTTTTCACAGGACTATACATATGTACATATATACAGTTCTTTGAATATATAAACTGAATGCACAAAAGGTGCATTGGAACTAATAATGATACTAAAACACAATGAAGACAAAAGCTTGTGGAGCCATTGCAGCACATTTAGTTTTTTGCTAAAGTCCCAGATAAATGCTGTTTTGCCACTCATCAAACAAACTATGCAGACATTTACAGTTACCTTGCCATAGGTCCACCCCAGTTCGATCTTATTCATACCCCACAGCTCATGGATGTTCTCAGCTAATTTGTCTCGGACCTTTTCCAGGTGTGGAGGCATGACAATCTAAAAGACAGAAAAGCAGAGTTGCTACTAGTCAGTTTGTCTTTTAATTTTTTGATTCCTAAATTTATTAAATTGTTCAAAATGAGTTTATGAGAAAAACTGTGAGACGTGATCAGCACAGGATGCAAAACAAATAAAATGGCCATTATGCTAGCAACCTAGGCTGGGGAAAAGTCAATACATAAAAGATTTTCCAGCTGCCCAGTTAGCGACTAAACACTCATGAAGAGCTTGAAGTTTTCACAAATTACCTGACTGGTCTCGACTGGCACAGGGATGAAGGAGGCCTGAGAAAGGAATTGCATGGTGCCCAGCAGATCGCGCACACCATCATAGTCTCGCTTGTATTCCTTCACTGGCTCCACTCGCATCTTTTCCTTGGGCAGAAGAGCTTCATAGCATGGGGCATAGCCAGCAGGAGGGAGGAACTTGAAGTCTCCATGACGGCCTCCTTGCAGGAAGCGCACCCTGGAATAAAAATACACGCCCATTCACATTGACAAAGTGTATACTGGGTACTGAAGATGGAAAGTAAAGAACCTGCCGTTGTACTGATGTAGGTACACCAAATGATCCACTGAGTGGTAACAAAACAATACAATTTAACTCTTTTGTGCAAAAATGTACAGTAGATAAGGAAAGGTATTTTGCTACTAACAAGCTGTGTATCCAGTAAACAGCCTTTGGTCTTAGATGTTTCCTGTAAGACAGTTATATAATATACATAAATTTAAATACATCTATTAAGATGTATCAGCCATTGGGTGTGTCAATGTTCATTTAAAGATTCACTCTCTCACAACTTCAGCAATGGGGAAGAAATATAATTCTACCTGTTTGATTTACAAACAGAGAAAACAAACTGATTATCTAGCCAAATTCCTATTCTCTTACAAAAAGTAAATGGGAAAGGAATTTTGAGTCAGGCTCAACAGTGCACTGTCTGGCTGGCTTCCAGAATGTTCTGATTAAAATATAAACCTAGTCTAAGACAGTTTAAAAGAATCTGAAAGATTCTACCACTTTGTTCTCTCTAACTACAAAAATCTGTTAAAATACACAGGTATTGTTTAAAATTTGAAGGGACTACAATTAAATAAATCTCTATTGTCTGATGTGGCATCTTTATTTTTCACGTTAACGGTTTACTTTCAATTTAATGGGCAATCTCACTGTAGCAGGAGCTGGTTGAATATTATTGTGTGATAGCTATGCACTTAATCTTTACTCATTACTCTTCCACTCCAAATACTCTCAATTCAGCATCCCTTTAGTTTCTGCTAAACACCTTTATAAACTTTCTCTTAAGGAGATTTCATAAACTGCTGGAGTGGCGTAGTGGCGCAGTGGTAGCGCTGCTGCCTAGCAGTAAGGAGACCTGGGTTCACTTCCCGGGTCCTCCCTGTGTGGAGTTTGCATGTTCTCCTTGTGTCTGTGTGGGTTTCCTCCGGGAGCTCCAGTTTCCTCCCACAGTCCAAAGACATGCAGGTTAGGTGCATTGGCGATTCTAAATTGCTTGGTGTGTGTGTCCTGTGGTGGGCTGGTGCCCTGCCTGGGGATTTGTTTCTGCCTTGCACCCTGTGCTGGCTGGGATTGGCTCCAGCAGACCCCCGTAACCCTGTGTTTGGATATAGTGGGTTGGAGAATGACTGACTGACATAAACTGCCGGATTTTCAGTAATGAGGTTGTTTATGATGACATTGCCTTTACAGTAGCAAAAATGCAACAATATCCCATATAGGGTGACTTCTTCTAGCACTGTTCCACAAGGACAATATTTAAATAAATAAAGGGGTTTACATCAATGAAACTGTATATATGGACTGCAGAGGTTCCTCCAGTTCACAGGTGTGCTCTGGAAACTTCCATGGAGTAAGGCATCAGTCAAATATACCACAATAATAATTAGATGGTACAGTTTCATAAAAGTTGCCTTACAGATCCACCATTCTGTTTTTTAATTCTTTTCCCCATTGTTAACTGTGTAGAGTCTGCAAATTCTGCCAGTGTTTGTGTAGATTTTCCACCAGGTATTCTGGCTTTACTCCTATGAGGTAATACTACTACGTATATTATTATTATTAGTACGACTACTACTACTATTACTATTAATGTTGCATTCCCAATGGTGTTAAGTGATGACTCTAATTTACCCTAAGTAAGGGTATAAGCAGAGCCAGCTCTACCATAGAGATGGAACTAAGTGGTCACCTAGGGCACCACAGTTTTCAGTGGGATGCCATTTTTTCAGCTATAATGGACACTGTCATTGGTGTCTAGAGGGGGTCATTTCAGGTGAACCTTTTGGCTTAGCCCCACACATGTCAAACTCACCCACAGTACCCTGCCCCTGCTCTTCGATTTTGTATGCACAATTTGTGTGAAATTTGAAGGGGGCCACTCTCACTGACTTTTCAGTTTAAAATCCTTGTACGAACCACATGGACACATGACCCCCAACCCACTCTTCAATCAGCTATAATATGCACAGCAATCGCCTTGAAAACTTTGTGGTTTGGGTGTGACATTTTCCCTTTCGCCTAGGGAGGCAAAATTGCTTGAGCTAGCACTGGGTATGTGTGTGAGCAGGCCCAATGATGATTTGACACCCAATCCAGGGCTGTTTCCTGTCTTGTACACTAAACTGGATCAAGGAAGTGTGATCATGTTATGGTAATTTTCATAAAAGCATTGCAGTACTTCCAGTATGCCATGTGAGGCACAGAATATGTTTTATTTGTATACTTGTATCCATCAAAGAGAGGTTTGGCCATGCATTTTCAATATTCTATAAAGTAAGATATGCTGACTTGTACTGACAGAAAACAATAATTTCCTTTTAAGCATTATCTGGAGATGATGCATGCTCTGAACAAGTTACACAATAATACTGCATGCCAAATACAGTCACTCCAATGCTCACTTTAAGTCAGTTCCTCTTTATTAAACTGGGTGTTGTTTATCCACCGGAGAGAGGTAGAGAGAGAATGACAGTTGCAATAAGTGGTGTCAAAATCTGCACTGCGGAACTACAAGGCTAAAGATACTGGCTGACAGCCAAATAGAAACACGAAAGAAATTTTCCACAGCTCAAGGCAATTCCTCAGTTCCTTTGAAAGATAATACAAGAGCAAACTCAGCGTGCTGACCAACAGTCAAATAAACGTCCGATCTTGCATCAAAGCGAACATGCTAATCAAAAATCAGAGTCAGTAATACAAAGTACTAAATTTGATAACCAGGAATACTAAGAACTGAAGAGAATCACTAGCTAAGTGGTGAAGTTTATCCTCAAACTTGGATGGTTAATGAATGCATAACTCTGACCTTTTATGCCATACTGGCAGTAACACAACATGCCATGCATTTCTGGTTAAGTGACACAAAGTTGGCGCTAAAGAACATGAGAGCACCAGTAAGAAACAAAATAGCATCTAAGAAATGAATTATTTTTACCAACTTACACTTGAGGTATTTGCAAAATGAAACATCAAATCTGATTCCATATGGCTTAAAACCCCTGATTGAAAGTAAAAAATCTAATATATGATGAGAAATAAAGTGGAAAAAAATTATTAAATAGACTGAATCATAACAAAAACATTATGGCTAATCAGATCCTTTCCTGCAAGCTACTTAGTTGGTCTGTCTGAAAGAACAGCACTAAGCAGTAGTGTAGCAAGTCAAGGTAACACAAGAAGGAAGTCATGGGATAAGAAGAATTGCTTCCATGTCCACTTGTGCCACTTAGTAAGTCATGACTACTGAAATGCAGCAGCTAATGGTGGCTGAGCAACAAAAATACATTTAATTTCAGCTGACACAGAAGCAGAGGCAAAAAGAGTCAGCAATGAACTTTGAAAACAAAGCCCTATTTGGAGACTGCGCAGGCTGAAGCCTACATTTGAAGTTTGGGGTCAGACTCCTTGGTGTGAAGGCCTATTTCTAGGAAGGTCAGCAAAGTTGCTTTCACCCATTTTTTCATGTTTGTATCACCTGCTTACAACATGATGTCATTTGCATATAATATTAAAAGAATTTCACATATTTTAGTGGGTTTTAAAGAGTTCTGCTGCATAAATGTTTATAATGTTTTATGGATTCCTTAAGGCCACACAATTCCATAAGAACAAGCAGTCTTAACAGATTGACAAAAACAAGCCCACCTATTATATGTCTGCTTGCAGTACTATTTATTTGAAGCAGCAGAGTGCTTTTTTATAAATTGTCATGTACTTTGTGCAAATGAGGAAGAAGCAAAGTCTTACTTGACTGTTGTCTTTTTTATTCTGTATTCAATATATGCTTAGCTCTAGTAAGTCTTTTATAATGCAGGTTTAAGCTCTTATTGACATTCTTCATTTTTCTAACAATCTTAGCTTCAAGGTTACACTCAAGAGACTTACTTGACTCCTGCAGAGAAGCTCACTACAGGGAAGAAAAGGCCATCCGTGTTGAAGTTTTCAAACATGCCCTGCACTGGCTGTCCGTTGATGCGAAACGAGATGCTAGGTGCTCCCAGATCAAGGCAACAACTGACAACATCATCCGAAGTCAATAAATGCTGATTTATGGAGGCCACAGTTCTTGGGACACGACCTTACAGAATAAAAAAAAGAGAGAGACTTTTTTTATTTAGAGTAAGCTCCCTAAGTTGGTAAACACTTTGGCATCCCATAATTCGTATGTACTGTCTGTCCGTCTCCATTTTCCTCCAGCATTTTGGAATTGCATTTGTGGCCATCAGCAGATTATCAAGGCAGGCCACTTTGTTTTCTTGTTCTATTTCAGGTACATAGGTCTACCTCACTAAGCCCAAGTAACTTACTACAATGCATTGAAGCAGTGAAGTTGTATACTGAATTGTAGCACGTGGACAAGTCTTACTCTCACTGGTATGCAACACCTTAAAGTAGGGGTACTAAAACGGCAGACCGCGGTCCACAATCCAGACCGCCAAGACGTTTTTGGCGGACCGCAACTGTCTTCTGCATAAGTCAAAAGTCCGAATATAAAAGCACCAAAATTATTGTTGTTTTATTATTTACTCTGTAGCAGGGTCGCCAACTGGCATTTTTTATGCCAAATAACTGAAATCTGGCATTTTTGAAAGCTGTTTGGCATATACCTGTACAATTTGCGATTGGTCTACTGGCATTTTTTTGGTCTTTTTTACAAGCCATTTGGTCTATAAATTTTTCAGTTGGTCTGTTCACTTTTTGTCTGAGCTGCTACTGGAAAGCTAATGTAACATGTATCAGTAGATTCGGCCCTTGCGCGTTTTTGGTATTAATCGGTGATTAGGCAGACCTGTTTTCTGTTTATTTGAATTATTTCCAGTTGCTGTAGTATACGCAGTGTCGTGTCGTCCGCTCCGTTGATTTTCATTTCTGGTGTACGACGTACAACTGTATGACTTGTATTATTTACAAGAATTTTGAATTTTAATTGGTAATAATCGTAATTATGGCAACAAGTTGCAAGCGCAGAAAGATAGATCAAGAAAATCGATCGTTTCAGAAGTCGTGGACTTCTTTATTTTCCCAGACCGGCCTAATGCACAGCCCATGTGCATTATTTGCCAGGAAACGGTAAGTGTGATTAAAAGCGGCAATGAAAACGACATTTTGAGACGAAACACACCGAGTACTACAATGCGAATTATCCACCAAAGTCAGAGCTCCGTTCGCATAAGATCGACGCCCTTAAGTTGTCGTTGGTAGCGAGTTCATTGCTGATGATGAAAGCGACCACCACACAATCAAATGTTACAGAAGCTTCGCTACACATTGTTTGGGTTCTTGGCAGACATAAGAAAGCATTTACTGATGCAGAGGTTGCTTAAAGAATGCATGATGTCTGCTTCTTCAGTTCTGTTTAGCGACAAAAAGTGTGTTGAACTGATTCAGCAGATACCATTATCAGACAGTACTGCTAGTCGTCGTGCAGATGACCTTTCTGACAATGTCAGTGGTCAGTTAATATCAGATCTTAAACAGGCTGAATTGTTTGCTCTCGCGTGCGATGAATCCACTGATAAAACTGACATGTCTCAACTCTGTGTGTTAACAAAATGTTTTGATGGCCATAATTTTGTTGAAGAGTTTCTGACATTACTACCGCTAGCAAAACAGACCCGCGGTGAGGACGTTTTTTCAGCATTATCGCAGTTTATGCATGCATCTGGATTGGATGTAACAAAAATGGTTTCCCTTACAACAGACAGGGCTCTAGCAATGACTGGTAAAGATAGAGGACTTGTCACTCGTATGAAGGCACTTCAGCCCAACCTTGTTGCTTATCACTGCATCATTCATCAGTCGGCCCTCTGTTCAAAGTTTTGTGACGAACTGGCGGAAGAGATGTCTTCTCTTCTGAAATTAGTGAATTTTTTACGATGTAATTGGTCTCTGCAGCATCGTCTGTTTCGTTCTTTTCTTGAAGAGATGTCTGCAGAATTTGGAGATTTGCACAATGATTTCACAATGACGTCAGATGGTTAAGCAAGGTCCTTGTGTTGGAAAGGTTCTGGAATCTCCGTGAAGATGTAGCTGACTTCCTGCAGTCCTTGAATACAAAGAAAGCTGCAGAATTTTTAACATTTATTCAAGACAGTGACAAGGTCGCACTGCTGGCATTTCTTGTTGATATTATGGGACATATAAATACACTGAATTTATCACTTCAGGGTGCAGACAAAACCGTTGTCGAATTGCAAGAAAAATGTTGTGCCTTTGAAACAAAACTGAGCATTTTCATCAATGACTTGGAAGGTGGCAAGATGCTGCATTTCCCAAACCTGAAGAGCTGCATGACAGCTGATCAACAGGCATGTTTTCAGTTATTTCCACATTTCTACATCATCTGAAGGTCGAGTTTGATGAACGTTTTAAGGATTTCATAAAACTGAAGCCTGTGTTTTTGTTTGTTGCTGATCCTTTCATTGTCCAGCCTGACGGTGAATGGACATCTGTGGCTGCCTCAATTTTTCCGAACTCAAACCCGTCACTGTTGCAAATGGAAGCAGCTGATTTGCAAGCTTCTCACATTTTGAAAGCAAAATTGAACGAAGTCGGCATAACAATTTTTAGGTCAAAGTTTGTTCCAGATTCTCAGTATCCTGCTTCAAAGAAACTGGCAATTTCCATGCTCACTATGTTTGGTTCAACATATTCTTGTGAGTGTGCGTTCTCCACTATGAAAACTATCAAGACGAAACATTGAAGTGTAATTACCGACCAGAACCTCAGGAATGCAATGAGAATTGCACTGACTGGTGACTCACCGAACTATGCTGCCATTATGAAATCGAAACAACAGTTTCATACTTCACACTGAGTGACAATCATTTATGTACCAACTGTTGTAATTGGTGTGTTAATTGCAAGTAGTCATGTGACATTTTTGAATTGTTTTCCATGTTTTGTACATGTCTTGGCCTTCTGTAAAAATTTTATCATTTGTGTTGAATCTATTACTAGCCTCCTACAGACCTATACCTACAGTCCTACACGGTAAACCTGGCTATAGCGGACCCCGATGGTTGGTGGCGAACTGAATGTGGACCGGCATTCAAAAACTTTGAGTACCCCTGCCTTAAAGTAAAATACCTGACTGCCCCTTAAACTCTCATAATATTAAACTCTAATTAAATATCTGACCTGCCTATTTTATTCTTAATTTTACCAACTTACAAATATCAAGCAAATGATGTGATCCATACCACAATAACTTCTAATACAAGTTCTTCACAGAAAGTAGAGGTGTTTCTCATGGCTCATCTTTTATCATTTTCCCAAATATACTTGTTAACCAACCTGACCAGAGATGAAGGCCATCAAAGCCATAAGAGTAGAGATCATCTCCAACACCGTTGCCTCCCCAGCCCTCGCCACCTCCAGGGTATGGAGCGTATCCTTCAGTGGTTGCCCAGCCAACACGTAAATGAGAAGGCTCATTGGTCACAAAAGGATCCACCTGGTCAATCATCAGTTCATAGTACCACTTTTTATACTGGGCAGATCCCTCGCTAATTCCCAAGAAAATGTTGGGCCTCATGCTGCAATCAAACAAACAAACAAAAAAAAAACTCTCTCAGGCAGGCAGAAACCTTATCATTGCTTAAATAGTCTGCTAGGTTTTTAGTTTCAAGTCTAGGCCAAAAGGCCCTAAAGCACAATGTAGAGATGTGCTGTGTCTAAATTCAATGCTTCATAATTTTAAAAAAGGAGACATTACATTTATGTATAGCTTTTCTCACTACACAAAGCATTTTATATAGAGAATGGGGAGCCATCATAGGGAACCAGGCTGATGTGATGGTAGCCGTTTTGCACCAGTACGTTCATCATACATTGGCTATTATGTGGTGAAAGAATAAAAGAGATAGTTATCCAATTAGGGAAAGGGGATGATTTGGGAACCATAATGACCAGGCAATGGTAGGCAATTTAGCCAAGACTTTAATGACCACAGAGATTCAGGACCTCAATTTTATGTCTCATCCAAAGGGCTGTACAATTTTTACAGCACAGTGTTCCCATCATTGCACTGGGGCATTAAGATCCACATACAGTCTACAGGATAAGTGCCCCCTCCCTGCTGGCCACAAGAACACCTGTTCCAAGAACTGCACAAGATTTTCCAAGATTGTCGCCCTTCCAAGTAATTGCTGGGTCTGAACAAGCTTAGCTTCAGGTGCATTACCTGTTCTGAGATGCATGTGGTATGGCTGCTATATCAATTTGTACCTTATTTCAGATCTTAAGGGTGGGGGATGATATGAACTTGCCTTGCTACTGTAAGGTCTAAAATGCCATTGTAACTCATGGACTAGAAAACATGTGATACTATATGGATAAGTCATCAAGTCACAAATGACATCTGGGGACCCCCACGACATTTGGACTATATGTTTAACATGTCCATCTTTAGTTGCAATCAGTGGTCTATGTAAAATATTTTGATATCAGTAGCCATAAAGAAATTACATACTGTAACACAACAGACTTTTCTTATCATGTAATCCCACAATAAGAATGAAGTGTTATTGGGAGAGGAGTTTACTGTGCAGACACTTTTAGCCTATCAATGCCCACCAACTTCAACTTATCTTCAATTCAGTCCTTCAGTCTTTCAGTCTTGTAATTACAGCTATGAGATTAATTACCTGGTGACGTCGTTTACCAGACGGGTTTGAAGAAGCAAATCTCTACGTGGCAGCAATTGGTCGCATATCAGGTTTTGGTTGGCTCTCACCGCCACGCCATTGCAAACACAAAGAGAGCATAAGACATCCAATACCTACACCACAAACAGAAGGAGTGAAGTTCACTTTATCAGGACCACAATGCTACATTACATTTTAAGCGCTTAAGTACTACCCAACCATCTATATTACCTCAAGGTTTTTAGAGGTGCTAACAGGTGGCTTTATAGCCAATCATCTCTCAAACATGTTTTTTCAGTTATACAGAGATAAAGCATACTGCATTAGCAAGAGACAGAGAACAGGAACCACGTCTAGACAAGACGCTAATCCACAGTGGGACACACTCTCACGCATCCAAACTCACTATTTCTAGATCAGTTAGTAAAATGGGGACATGTTTAGGTTACTGGATGAAAACCAGAATAAGCAGAGAAAATCCAAATAACCTTTATTCATCAGACAATGTAGAGTTCTCTATCAGCCTAACCTGCATGCCTTTTTAGAAGACTGTGATTTGAAACCAAGTATGTGAATCAAAGGGTCAGCAGTGCAAAACAGCATGCCAGTGTATGGCTTACTTTAAGTATTTACTTTATCTTTATACCGTGGATTATGACATACTAATAATAATAATAATATAATAACAGCAATAATGTTGTGATGGCAGCCATTCTAGCTCCAGTATCATGAAAACATATTAGCTACTAGATGGTGAACAGGTGAGAGACAGGGTTTGCCAATAACTGAAAGATGATTAGGAGACAGAATTTCCGAGCTATGTAGGGCTGTTTTGCCAGGACATTGGGGTATACCCTAGTATTTTTGAATGAAGACCAGGGATATTTAAATACCTCAGAGAGTCGGGACTTTGGTTTTATGTCTCATCCAAAGGACGAAGCCAGTTTTTGAAGTACAGTGTTACCATCACTGCACTGGGCACTGGCATTCACATACAGATAACAGATTAAGCTTCACCGTAACCTCTTCTAGTAACAACCCAATCTATTTCTAGATGGTCTCCCATTCAAATACTAAGCTGACCCAAACATGCTTAGCTTCAGGTGGATTACCTGTTACAATGTAAAGGTGGTATGACTGTTGACATATTCACCTTTAAGCAATTTTTGAAATGCTTAAAATGAGAAAACTCATGTTCACTAAACATTAAATAGGAGAGAAAAAAAATGAGGGCACTGATGTAAGAGAAAAAAAAAGCTCCCATCTAAATAAGAAAAGAGAACCAGAAAATCTGGCATACAGTCAATTAAGACTATTAGCATATGGATGAGGCAGACTAAAGCCAGACTTCAGCCAATCTCTTATGTCTTACATAGGACAAACAATACCATAACAATGTCCTAATCCATGTAATATATGAACAAGATTTACTTTTAAATACACAGCATATACTGCATTAGTCCTACTAAGAACATGTGAAGCACTGAACAAGAAGCTTCAACGAACTAACTGACAGGCAAACAAGTCCATCACAGCTGAAATTACTTATTTGTCAGATGATTTAGGATAATGATTATAATCAGCTTTTTTAATCTAAGAAGGTAAGGGAATTTTAGAATAATTGTATTTTTGACAAGTTCTTACATACATAAAACATGTATAGTGAAAAAAGGAATGATACACTTAACATTGATGAACATTGGCTTGCTCAATTCAACTTACTTTAACTCCCAGCCTCTCTTATACTGTACACTGAGGAATGTATACTGCTACTTGCAGCAATATCCAAAGCTATCAGATATGCCTTATACAAACCTTGTGGTTCCGACCATGTTTATCCAAGAGAGAGATGATGGACTTGATATGTCCTTTTTGGATAATGTTGAGAGCTTCTGGGCTTTCAATGAGAATACAGTACAAAACTTCAAGAATACCTGAAAAGCACAGATGACAGTTTGTCAAAAACAGGATTCCATGAATGGCAATAACAGTCTCAAACAAAAATGATGCTGTTAGTTGTCCCAGTGGGAAACTCACAAGCACCATATGTTTATACGGGGAACATCTATTCTAAAGATCAAGTTAGAATGTTTGAATTATTTCAACATTTTTACCCACAGAATACATTGCAGAGCAGACACTTGAAGTTCCAAACATATAATGTCAGGTTAATAATAAACTGAAGAATCTGGATCTCTACACCAAGTTGTTCATTCATATCAAATGTAAAAAGTATAGCATCTGCATTTTCAACATGCACTAAATGAACGTAGTCATTTTAATTTAGACATGATTTGAAGGTTGTTGTGAATTGTAGATTTTAGTCAAATTTCTTCCTAGCATCAGTCATTTTTCTCATTTTTGTGACTATTCTCCACATTTTACAAAATGAAAACTTCAAATATTTAATTTTTGTTATGAAAATTTATTTTTGCTTATTGTGATTATACTATGATGCCATTTCATTTTTTTATGGGTGTCACCATTTTGTGTATATATGCATGAGTCCACTGGTTGATAGGTGACGGCCCCTGTAAGTTAAGACAAAAGATATCATTGAGACAAAGGTTTACATGCAGCAAGTTTGACGAATAAAGCTGAGAGAGGGTCAGGGTAATGACAAGTGGGCCAGCCGTCCAAAATAAAATGGTTTCATCTTTCTTGGGTGATTCCCAGGTGACCTGTAGGTAGTGGTGTAAAAAAACATCGATACACTTCAGTATTGGAATATTTTTTTGATAGTGCATCGATTCTCAAAAACATAGTATCGATTTTTTAATTACTAGTTTACATTCAAAGATTCAAGGCACAACGTTTAATTTTGTGTTTAAAATATTGCAAGATAGCAGCTAACATAACAACATAAATTGAGACAGGAAATAGCATAAGGGTTGACGTATGTAGGCTTTCAATACTCAGGTGTGCGGATCTGGCAGACAGCGTGGATCATGCAGTAACAAACCGAGCTGACTAGTAACACAACAACTGATGGCTGAATCCAGAAGAGTTAGGCTGGGTTTATACTTCATGCGACGCAACGCCTGCTCCATCGGACGCTCCTGCTACGCAAGCGTTTTACTGCTTATACTTGCGAGCGTACTTTAAGGAAATCTGGAGGAATCCACCAGATGGCAGTGCGAGATATCATCACGGTGAGAACTGGTTCAGCTTCGCTGTGTTGCGAATTGCCTGGAACAGCCATTAAATTCCGATGACACCTTACCGCAATATCTCTCAAAGGGAGGTTTAATGATTAAATCCATCAATCCAGGGATGTGTCCATTCAAGCAAGCAGTGGGCACAAGGCTGAAACAATCCCTGAATGGGCATCAGCTCATCGCAAGGAGAATACAAGCACTCACATACTGTACACTAGAGTCTTTTTAGAGTCACCAAATCTGGAAGGAAACCGCAGCCCACTGTGGAAACACAGCAGGAAAACGTAAACTCCAGGCAGGGAACACCAACGACGTGACTCCCGGCGAGACAACAGTGCTACCACTCTGCTACCGTGTCACCCCCATGTGTGTAATTATTAACAGTATTCATTATTTAAATGAAACTAATGATTTATCTGTAAAATGTAGCACACATACTTTAATGCATTTCATCATTAAAGTGATATCAAGTATAATTCTTAGGATTCTAAATGTGCAGAGAGTTGGAATATCATACATTTAATGTGTTCTGTGTAGTGATCTATTGCTGTTTGCCGCTGCTGTCAGGTCCGGAGGAAGCCCTAGAAAAAAAAGACGGCACATAAGACGGTATGTGAGACTTTTAAAATATATCGTGTCATTACAATCGGGAATATGCGACGCTTGAATATAAAAGCACCCTGAATGCATCTGTATGTCTGCATTTTGCTTAACCACATCGAACCATTCATCAAACATCGAAGCACGCACACTGGTCTAGTAGGATCCGTAAAGCAGCTTTCTGTCACATGTAGATAGTAAACAGAGACTCTGACATCACGTTCCAACTTTTTGCTGGTACTGCAACTCGTGCACATGTCATGTTAATTTCTGAGAACCTGCTCAGAGGACACGTCAACTGAACGCTAGGAACGCATGGCAGCCATGAAGCGGGCGCGTACACGTTCTGAGTGTGAAGTATAAATGAGCCCTTAGAATGAAAACCTGCAGCCACACAAAGATGAAGTGTGGGCTCATTTTGGCTTTCACAATAAAGAAGGCACTAAGGAGATTGACAAGAGCCATGCTGTCTGTAAATTGTGCCATGCCAAAATTAAATATTTGGGGAACACAACGAATCTGAGAGCAAACTTAGCAAGACACCATTCTGATGTACAGTTAAAGAAGCAATCGGCAAGCGTTAAAAAAGTGGGTCCCTTTCAACTCCCTATGGAACAAGTTCATACACTGAAGTTAGCAAACAGACCTGAACTCATGCAAATAAAATAACTCAGTCAATACTCTATTTCATTTGCAAAGATATGCGCCCTCTGAGTGTTGTAGAGAATGAAGCCTTCCAAAATATGGTGAATACAATGGAGCCTCGTTACCTCATACCCTCCCGACAACACATCACTGACATCACTTGCCCAAGTTGTATGAGATTGTTACCGCCAGGAAGTGTTCTGAAAGCTGGCCGTGTTGACCAGCTCATCTTCTTCCACAAAAACCTTGACATTAAAAAATAAGCACTGACATACATACAAAATGTAATAACATATTCAATCCAAGATTAAGATCTGAAAATGTTCACTATCAATATATACACATTTTTCTAACATTTGTTTAATATTTTCTTTAGGAATCCCGCGAGCACTTTTAATTTTTACTGATATAGGCAGGTGTAGTTACTTTTTTAAGATTGCAGAAAATATAGTGTTACGACGTTGGATGTTACAGGGACAATGGATTTTCTTTTATTAACCACTTGAGACTGAAAAATTAACAAATGGCCTACATACAATAGAATGTGAATCTTTAAAGCAGAATTTAATATATATACTGTCTGAATTTATATGTAATACTGTTTGATTTTTTTAATTTTCTCAATTTGTTTACCTAAAGAATCCTGCAAGCACTTTTATTTTTTACTGATATATTGTAAACAAATGTTTATTCCTGGGTGGCACAGTGGCACAGTGATAGCGCTGTGTTCGCTTCTCAGGTCCTCCCTGCGTGGAGTTTGCATGTTCTCCCTATGTCTGCGTGGGTTTCCTCCGGGTGCTCTGGTTTCCTCCCACAGTCCAAAGACATGCAGGTTAGGTACATTGGCGATCCTAAATTGTCCCTAATTTGTGCTTGGTGTGTGGGTGTGTGTGCCCTGCAGTAGGCTGGTGCTCTGCCTGGGGTTTGTTTCCTGCCTTGCACCCTGTGTTGACTGGGATTGGCTCCAGCAGACCCCCCATGACTCTGTAGTTAGGGATATAGCGGGTTAGATAATGGATGGATTTTTATTCATTTGTTCAGATTACAGTGCTAACAAACTACTTGAAACATAGTGTGGCATACTGTGAACCTTTAAAGCAGGATCAATAAGTACAGTGATTTTTTTACTGATATAGGAACATGTTAATTCCTTTCGATCGATCGATCGATAGATAGATAGATAGATAGATAGATAGATAGATAGATAGATAGATAGATAGATAGATAGATA
>JANRMT010062799.1:7909672-7920518 GCA_026402145.1 Polypterus bichir lapradei
GATAGATAGATAGATAGATAGATAGATAGATAGATAGATAGATAGATAGGAGCAAGACTACAATAGAGCCTGCCTTCTTAACAAGTTTGTCCAGGCGTGAGGTGTCTTTCATCTTTACGCTGCCTCCCCAGCACACCACCGCGTGGAAGAGGGCACTCACCACAACCGTCTGGTAGAACATCTGCAGCATCTTATTGCAGATGTTGAAGGACACCAACCTTCTAAGAAAGTATAGTCAGCTCTGATCTTTCTTACACAAAGCATCAGTATTGGCAGTCCAATCCAATTTGTCATCTAGCTGCACTCCCAGATATTTATAGGTCTGCACCCTCTGCACACAGTCACCTCTGATGATCACAGGGTCCATGAGGGGCCTGGGCCTCCTAAAATCCACCACCAGCTCCTTGGTCTTGCTGGTGTTAAGGTGTAAGTGGTTTGAGTCGCACCATTTAACAAAGTCTTTTATTTTATTTATTTAACAAAGTCTTTTATTCTTACAGGAGACCCATTTATTAAGCAAGGAACAGTTTCGGTTGCGCAGAGATTGGACTGGACAAACATTCCATTCCAGTTATACAAAGAAAACTAGAAGTGTGGAAATTCTTATACATAGAACAATCTCATTTGCAGTATCAGATTCCATATCTGATTCTGAAGGGGGATATGCGATTGTCATGGGTAATTTATTAAACTGTAAAGTGATTTTGATAAATATCTATGCACCCAATGTGTTTGATAGGGACTTTACCCTCAACGTATTTGCATCCATTCCTAATGTAAACACTCATAAAATTATAATGGCTGGTGACTTCAATTATGTTTTAAATCCAGACCTAGACATACTGTATCTCCTGCTACAGGGGTGATAACATCTAACACTGCAAAAACAATTACACAGTTTGAAACTGATGACAACTTATCAGACACCTGGAGATTACTAAACCCAAACTCAAGAGCATATTCCTTCTACTCACCATTATATTACTGTTACTCAATAATTGATTATTTCTTTGTAGATAACAATTTCTTGCCCATGATTAAATCTTGCAAGTACAATACTATTGTTATCTCCGACCACGCTCCTTTGATCATGGAGTTCAAATCTCGCAGCTTGAGTCTTAAATCACTTTTATTAGCAAACGAGAACTGTACAGAATTTATATCCAAGCAAATCAATTTTTTTAGAGACAAACACATCCTCAGAGGTCTCTGCAGGAATATTCTGGGAAACTCTAAAGGCTTTCTTAAGAGGACAGATTATTTCAAATCATATCAGAGCTAATCAGTGAAATTACCAGAACAGATCAAGAATAAGCCACGTGTCCAAATGAGGCACTTCATAGGAAAAGACAGGCTTTGCATTCAGAACTCAACCTCTTGACAACAAAACAAACAGAACAACTAATTTTTAAATCATGACATCATTACTATGAACATGGAGAGAAGGCTAACAAGATCTTAGCTCAACAAAACCACAAGCAGGGAGTTCACAATGCAATACCAGTAATTACCAACACAGACGGAGACAAAATCATTGACCATAAAAATATAATAAATACATTTAAAGACTACTATAAGTCCTTATATTCTACTCAGTTTAAAGAAGACAAGACATAACCTCATGCGTTTTTGGATGCATTACAGCTACCACAACTAGATACCCTCAGTGCAGAGGAACTGGATAAACCTCTGGCACTTCCGGATTTACTAGATGCTATGGGAAAGCAGCAGGCCCTGATGGCTACCCTGCCGAGTTTTATTAAAAAAAATTTCAATTAAATTAGCTCCCCATTTATTAGTAACATTTACAGAAGCTAGAAACAATAAAATTCTACCTTAAACTTTTCACCAAGCATTCTATCTAATTACCATCTTTCCTAAGCAAAATAAGGACTTATTACAATGTGCATCATACAGACCAGTCTCACGTCTGAATAATGATGTTAAGATACTCTCCAAAGTCCTAGCTAGAAAGACTGAGAAAGTGCTTCCTTTGGTAATATTCAAACCGGTAAGTGAATAGCAGGGGAGAGGACACAGGCGCTGGCTGTTCACTGCTTCTCCACGCCTTACAGCGTTTAATATTGTTGCTTTTGGGAGAAATCCTACCTGCGGCAGTTGTTGGGCCGACTTGCATTATGTCATAGGTGCTAGCCTGTTATCAGTTTCCAACTGACTGATACTGACTGATACCACTTGAGTTTTCTGTGGATGGCATTTGGGATTTCTTGCGGAATACTTCTTAATGTTGTCATCTGAACTAAGGCTTCTGGAGTCAACTGCAAACTGCCTGCATTTCATCTGCCAGCGTTCTGCCCACTATTACATTTCCTGGATGTCGGCTCTGTCATTGGGGATCTGGGTGATTGTCTTGCTTCTAGAGTCCTTTGCAATTTGTACCACAGCTGTCCAACTGTGCACATAAGGACTACGACCGACTATTTACATCAAGACTATATCTCCTCCGCTTGCCGGCATGCTTCGGTATCTGCCATCACAACTGTTGGAGCTCAACAACCACAGCCTTCCATTAGACATCAGTCATCAAACAACTTGGACTCCTCCGTCTCCCCCGCCGTCTGGTCGGCGGTTTGTTTACATCAAGACTGGGAGCTCCATTCCGTCCTTGCAGTCAGCAGCAACTTGCTCCATTGCAGCCCAAACATGTCATCTGAGCACCATTACCATGGAGACTAAAAACACTGCTCAGCAGCGGTCGAGGCTAGATGGAAAGCCTGGAGTGGGTTTCAGCTTTCTTTGTTCTCTGGTTAAAAGCAACACCTTGCTAAACATCAAAGTTGAACTTTTTAATACTCAGTCCCTGTCAAATAAAGTCTGTCTAATTTATACTCACATTGTAGACAAGGGGGATTGACATTATTTGTTTCACTGAGACCTGGCATAAATCCAAGGTATACTCAGTTTTAAACGAGTCCTGCCCTCCTGGGTACACTTACCTTGAAAAGGCCTGCAGCTCTGGATGTGGCGGTGGTCTGGCTGTAATCCATCGTAAAGGTTTGCAATTATCACTTGTCCTTAATTCTCAACTTTTGAATGCCTGGCAATTAATTGCAAGCATCCACTTTTTATAACAATACTTCTTATTTACCGACCACCAAAACAATACACTGATTTCATTACGGAAATGAATGAGCTGATCTCATCTTTCTGTACAACATCATCAAATGTACTGATTCTTGGAGATCTGAACATTCATGTGGACACACCCTCTAACTATTCTGCTGCCCAGCTCTTAGAGCTCCTGGACTGCCTAATTCTGAGGCAACTTGTCGAGGTCCCCACTCACAACAAGGGCCATACCCTCGATTTAGTCATTACTGACTCAGTCCTCATCTCTGACCTCCATTTACTTGATCTGGGTGTTTCCGATCAGAAAATTGTTTCAAAAGATTTGTCCACATTTTCTCTATACTCTAAACAACAATGCTGCATCCGCTTCAGAAGCCTGAAAAAACAATTCAACTGATTTAAATGCTGACATTAAGAACTTTTCTATTGCTCCACACCTTTCTTCTGTCAATGAATTAGTTGATTATTTCAACAATGGGCTCCAGAACATCATTGAGACCCACGCTTCAGTTAAATCACGAGTGGTCTCTTTTGTAAAATCTGCCCCATGGTTTACAAGTGAGCCTCAACAGAAAGCAGCTGAGCGAGCCCATCGGGAACACCAAAAAAACTACTCCAGAGCAATGACCAATGCCAGATCTCAATACTGTTCAAATTTAATCAACAACAGTCCTGGAAATTCCAAACAACTTTTTTCTGTGATAAATCATTTACTCAATCCTCATACCTATGCCTGTAATAATTTCACAGAGGAGCAGTGCAATAATTTAATTGAATATTTCACCTCTAAGGTAGACATCATTCACTTCTCATTGTCTGTCTCCAGCCCTCCATCGCTGGATGTTTCTACACCAAAGCCAATGGGTTGCCTTTCCCAGTTCCTCTGTACCACAGTTAAAGAAGTTGAGGGCATCATACAGAGGATGAGGCCTTCAACGTGATCATTGGACCCTTTTCCTTCTCCTCTGGTAAAAGCTAATGTATCAGATATCAGCCCTCTTATTGCAGATATCATTAATCACTCTCTACAGAGCGGCTTAGTCCCACTGGCTTTGAAAACTGCAAAAATTAGACCTCATTTAAAAAAATCCTCTTTGGATCCTGAAGTGATAGCAAACTATCGTCTGACCTCCAACCTTCCATTTTTGTCTAAGGTTTTTGAAAAGGTTGTTTTGGTCCAGCTTCAGGATCACCTCAAAAAATTCAATCTGTTTGAAAAATTTCAATCTGGTTTCCGAACTTCTCACAGTACAGAGACAGCTCTGGTCAGAGTCACCAATGACCTCCTGATGGCTGCTGACCAGGGCTCTCCATCACTCCTCATCCTCCTGGACTTCACAGCTGCATTTGATACAGTAGATCATAATGTTCTCCTTCATCGTCTTCACTATATAATTGGACTTTCTGGCATTGCTTTGGAGTGGTTCAAGTCCTATCTTACAGATAGGGCTGAGTATGTGGCCTTGGGGAGACTAAATCTCGTAACCACACTGTCACCTGTGGGGTCCCACAAGGATCAGTCCTTGGGCCAAAACTTTTTAATATCTATATGCTACCCCTGGGTCACATCATCCACAAGTATGGAGTTTCATTTCATTGCTATGCCGATGATACGCAGCTCTATGTGAGACTGGATTCGATTTCTTTTACACCTCCATCAACTCTTTCCTCATGCCTGGATGAAACTGAGGTCTGGATGTCCAAGAACTTCCTCAAGCTGAAAATCACGAAAACTGAAGCTGTTTTAATTGGCACTCCCATCAACTTCGTTCCTCTGTAAATTGTATGTCCTTTTCTGACCGTACCATTACCCTCTCCCCTTCTGTTACAAATCTATGTGTCAAGTTAGACTCCCATCTGTCATTTGATACACATGTATATCACCTTTGTAAAATTGCATTCCTTTATCTCCGAAACATAGCCAAACTCCGTCCCTACCTCTCCCTCTGTGATGCTGAAAAGCTGGTTCATGCCTTTGTCTCATCCAGGCTGGATTATTGTAATGCACTCCTCATCGGGATCCCTAGCAAGAGCCTTCAAAAGCTCCAACAAATTCAAAATAGTGCTGCAAGAATCCTGATGAGGGTGCGGAAATATGAACACATTTCACCAATCCTTCGGTCACTTCATTAGCTCCCTATTCATCTCCGTATTGAATACAAACTCTGTTTGTTTACTCACCAGTGTATCCATGGAAGTGCTCCACAATATCTTAAGGAATTCCTTATACTACAATCCACTGCAAGAAACCTCCGCTTTACAAACACCTACCGCCTTCACCCCCTGTGACCAAACTTCGTACAATGGATGACCGAGCCTTTGCAGCTGCTGCTCCACAGCTCTGGAATGCCCTACCAGAAAGCCTGAGAACACAGCAGATTGTGGGCTGTTTTAAAAAACAGCTAAAGACTTTTCTATTTAGGAAAGCTTATTAACAAGAATGCTACTCATTATTGTTGTTTCATCTCTTTTTTATGTTGCTTTGCCTTTGTTTAAACTTTTTATGCATCACTTTGAGATTTACTGTGGTGTCCATTCATCCATTATCCAACCCGCTATATCCTAACTACAGGGTCATGGGGGTCTGCTGGAGCCAATCCCAGCCAACACAGGGTACAAGGCAGGAAATAAACCCCGGGCAGGGTGCCAGCCCACCACAGTGCATTATTATTATTATTATTATTATTATAATATCACAATACCAAGCTAGATTTACTAAAGGGAGACACTTAGCTTCTATTCTTCAACGCCTTTTTAATGTAATATATTCACCCACAAATTCTAACACCACAGAGACATTATTATCGTTGGATGCACAAAAAGCATTTTATTTAGTTGACTGGGACAACCTTTTCACTGCAATGGAGAAATTTGCGTTTGGCCTAAACATATGTGCATGGATCAAACTACTGTATACCAGTCCAGAAGCTTTAATTTGTATTAACAACATTATTTTAGACTACTTCGAACTAGAACGTGGTACTAGACAAGGATGCCCCTTTTCACCATTGCTTTTTTCAATCGCCATTGAGCCACTGGCAGTTCACTTTCAATATGCTTATGAAATAAAAGGGATTATCAGAGAAGACTTGAACAGAAAATATCACTAAATGCAGATGATATGGTACTATACTGTATAGTATATCAGATCCACAAAATACTGTGCCTGCAGTCATAGAATTGGAAAAAGTCAAATTTTCACTTAGAGGATCTGTGCAAAACTTTTTATAAAACCTAGCAGGATCTAATAAATAACATTTTAGGAAAAGCATTTAAATTGGGGAAAAGGATTTTTTCTTCACCTTTTTTCCCTACTCTTAAAGTTTTACTGACTGTTGGCCTCGCTCTCTTTCTCATGGGTGGGGGATGATTTGAAATAAGATTTGTCAAGTTTGACTTGCTTGTATGGAATGTGTGTTTTTTAGACAAGTGTTTCAACCCGGCATTGTTTAGAACAATGTAAGAATCAAGGACCTGTGATATGGTATTCTTTCGTTTTGTCATTTTTGCCCAACTAGTGCTATTATAACCCTGTTATATGCTGTGTTATGTATTGCAGAATATATATAAGGTTATTATAAATTCAGCTAGAAAGTGTATAAACAACAAATAATAAAATAAGACAGATTCACAATTATTCCATCAATATTGAAATTTGTAATACTGTACAGAAGGCCACACTTAAATTGAAAGTAGTTCGTTAATTACCTGATGAAGATTCCAACCTGTCTAGTTTACTAACTAGCCAGTCAAGATTATTGGAGAATTGCGTGCAATTATTTCTGTTTCCACGGATAAGGGAAGCTGCAAAGGAAAAAAAAAATAAAGTTACAGTGCAGTCTACATGAAGATAAGCCTCTGCTGAAATGCCCATGTTGGGTAAGGAGCTGAACTGTAAAGCACATGGTCCCAGCATCAGTCTTTTTTTAGCGGTGTTTGGCATGAAATATATGTAGTACACAAGAAAGTTATTTTAATTTTAGCCCTAGGGGGCTACGTGTTTCCGTCACGTTCAATGTCGGCATTTAGATTGGCTACTGTCTTAATTTGGCATGTTGTTATTTCCTACTTTCTCCTTTTCTGGGCATTCTACTTATAACAAACTGCATTTTTAACATTTTCTATAAATATAACAGTCATAAATCACTTTTCTTGCTTTTGAAGATTTCACTCTTATTGTTTTTTACTTCATGGATATTTAAACTGTTTCTTAGGAATAAGCACACTAGTGCCTATGACCTTGAAGAAGTAGCTGCCTTTTAAAATTTATTATCACTCTCAGATTGTGAAACTGGTTGGAGTCAAAACATGCAGTCACAGAGTTCCTCTATTGGAGCTCATAAATAATAAATAACACATCTATATTTGAGAAAAAAAACTTATTTTAAAGAGAAACGTACCTAAAAATTATGGTCAACTTAGCCTAGCTATATAAGCAGACAACATGAGCAGAGAGACCACCATTAAAAAGGGATGGGAATAGATATGGATTTACAAGTATGCTAATATTTTATTTATCACACAACAGTAACTACATAGCAATTCTGCCTTCAACTTGTAGTTCATGATATAAAAACAATGGTCTAAGTCTAACTGGTAACTATTTTTTCTCTGTCAATAAACTTTAAGACCCCCACTAATGAAAATGATAATTAGTTAAAAATAATTCATATAGTTATTCATCCACTGATTAATCTGAGTATTAACTTATCCATGGTCACATTCTTCCCATGCTCATTGTTTAAAAAAAAAATGTAAAACAAAATCAAGCCTAAACACAAATAGATAGCCAGACAGACAGGTTTATTTTATAAAGTCCTTCTCATAAGGGCGGAGTGGTGGCTCTGAGGCTAGTGATCTACATCAGTTAGAATCCCATAAAAACCAGAAATGACTCTACTCCATTGGGCCCTTCAGCAAGTCCTTTAAGCTGCAATTGCTCCGTCCTGGATAAGATGTTAATCTGCATCCAGTCCTGCAAGCAGGTCCTCCCAACTTAAATGGAAGACCGTAAAAAAACTCACACTGTTCTAGTGTGGTGCTGAGGGGTCACCCACTGCACTCAGGTCCCAATCCAGGTGATTTTTCGAGTGGTGGATGCAGCAATGCGCTATCAGCGCATGGTCCCATCCTCCTCAATCTCATGATCCTTCTGTATCTGCATGGTTTACCTCTGAGTATTCCTAATTCCTTTAACTTTCCAAACAAATATGTGTTAGTAAAATTATCATTTTTATCACTCTGTGTGAGTGTGCATATAAGACATATACGCACATATATATATATATATATATATATATATATATATATATATTATATATTTATATTATAGTTGTATCCAGCAAGAGACTGAAGGCCCACCCACATGTAGTTCCTTTCCAGTGTTTGAAGTTGCCAGAAGAAGCCCAGCATCCCACAACCATGAACAGGAATACATAGATTAAGGAAAAGGGAATTAGGGTAATTTCACTTGTGTTTTAAACTTGACCCACTAAATCAATATAATATCTACTTCTTACATCAGCACATTTACACCCTTTCCAGTAATGGGTCAGCAAGAGTCTATCTCTTAATATATTACTTATCTACCCACTTATTAAGTGATCGCACCCATCCATTCATTTTCAAACTGACCTTGTCCAATATTTACTTAAACCACCTAATCCAATTTTTATGTCACAAACTGCAGTCTGTTAGGATTGGATTTAAGGTATTAATAAAGACTATTTATTTATTATCCACCTATACAATCCCATCTTTTATTTTATTATTATTATTATTATAGTTATTGTGCTTAGCCGTCTGTTCAATAAGCAGATGCTTTTACCAAAAACGCCTTTGAATATTTGAGTACATACAATACATCTGAGTGGATGCATATGTGAGTGGGTCTTGTCATGCCAAGGACTATTTCCTGCCTTGTGCCCTGTGCTACAAGAAGGTGGTAGTACTACTGTATATAATGTAATTTACTGAACTGCTTAGTCCTGCTTCTTTATTTTATTACCATATCTATTTTGTGAAAAATGCAAGTATAGCAGAAATCTAATACATATAGCTCACAGTGGATGTGTGGGTGTGTTTGTTGTTTACACAAATTCACACCCTTGTTCCAATCTCAACAACATTTGGCACACATATCCAACTTTTTTAGGAGCAGAACACTAGACTACTTACGAACCCAAAAAGTTTGACCCCAGGGATCAAGTTTTAAAGACAGTGCCTTTTCCTGGATTTTTAGTCCTGAAATACATTAATTTAATTTAATTTGTCTCTGGGAAGGTATACTCTAAGGAACAGCTCAGGGAACCTGGAAGTTTTCCTCTTTACTAAAGTGAGTTTTAAGGACAATGCATTTCCTCAGAATTTGAGCCCAATTTTACACACATATCCCACTTGGTCAGGAAGAGACACTAGGCTAATTTGGAACCCAAAATTGTGATCCTGGGGGTACCTTGATGAGAGTAGTTTTCCTTTTTAGTACAGAGAGTTTTAAAACAGTGCTTTTTCCCGTATTTGGAGCCCTGAAAGAAATTAGATTAATTCAGTTTGTCTCTCAGGTACAATTTTAGAAGCACCCTTTATAGAAGTTAGATAGTAGTGCCTTAAAATGACTAACCTGCGCAACACCAGGTACTGCTGCTACTGCCTAATTATGACAGCATTTGGAGATTATGAAATAAATAGATGTACTCATGTTAAAAAAATCTGTAACCAGGGGCTGTGTTCCTTATATCTTAATGTACATTTCCACTAGACTTTGGCACCATTATATGTTTGATCACAACCACAATGGGGAAGAAAAACAGGCAAACTTTCTAAAGATGCATGTTTCATGTGATTACACCACAGTGCAAACAAAACAAATAATCAACAAAAAGAAAAAGTAAAATAAATACACTGCCTGAAGGCTAATGGTATATATGACAAAAAACATACTTAAACCCAAAACAATAAAATGTATTGCAAAGATTTATGCAGTTTAAGCAATGTCTTAATTAAGGTTTTAAATATTCTTCTTGTTAAAATAATGTATTTTATCACAGGCAGGTAATTATAGCAGACTAGTGATAAATCCTAAAAGAATGTTTTTGGTACCTCAAAATATTTTCCATTAAACATAACATACCGAGCAACTCATAGAGTAGGTTCAGAATCTCTTTCCATGCAGAGCCAGCTTCCTCTCCAGCATACTCCCCAAAATGAGCAGCACTGTTGTAGACGTTGAGCCGGTCAATGCAGTTTGAAACCAAAGTCAGCATTCCCTGAGAAACAAAACAAATTAATTAAAAAAGAAAAACACACACACACACACATACATACATACATACAGTGGTGTGAAAAACTATTTCCCCCTTCCTGATTTCTTATTCTTTTGCATGTTTGTCACACAAAATGTTTCTGATCATCAAACACATGTAACCATTAGTAAATATAACACAAGTAAACACAAAATGCAGTTTTTAAATGATGGTTTTTATTATTTAGGGAGAAAAAAATCCAAACCTACATGGCCCTGTGTGAAAAAGTAATTGCCCCCTTGTTAAAAAATAACCTAACTGTGGTGTATCACACCTGAGTTCAATTTCTGTAGCCACCCCCAGGCCTGATTACTGCCACACCTCACCTGTTTCAATCAAGAAATCACTTAAATAGGAGCTGCCTGACACAGAGAAGTAGACCAAAAGCACCTCAAAAGCTAGACATCATGCCAAGATCCAAAGAAATTCAGGAACAAATGAGAACAGAAGTAATC
>JANRMT010062799.1:7920918-7979295 GCA_026402145.1 Polypterus bichir lapradei
AAATAGTTATGGTTATGGAACCCATGCAACTCTTATTCATACAGTACCATCAGTCTACTGCAGGGTTTAGTAGTATAAGTACTGTATATCATTAAGTAATCAAATGCACCACTCTGAATGAAATGACAGCTAAGGTCTACATTCTGCAGTTAGGATTCTGCCATACCTAAAAGTCAAGACCTATGGAGAATATTTTTTAAATAAATATAAATTAAATTTATATTGTAGCTAGCTCAAGACCAAGCAACAGAGCAGCACAAATAGCTAACCATCCATTCATTCTCTGAATATGTTTTTCCCATTGCAAGACTGAGAAACAGTGAGTATCTGTTCCAGGAAAGAGCCCTACATGGGTTCTAAATACACATCACATCAGCTTTGAGCTGCCAGGTAACTCAGTCTGTATGTCATTGGGATGTGAAATCACAGTGCTTGACAAATTCCTAAATGAACTCTGCGCCAATGAGCAGATTCCAGAAAAGCAAAAATGGAACCCAGGTACCTGACTCTTTAAGGTAAATGTGACACCCACTACAACACAATGCCAATATTACAGTGAAACAGTCATTCAGAATTTCTGAATTTGCAGTTTTCCAGTTGTACGAAGTAAGCAGCACATACTTAATAAACAGCAATTTTGAGGAGAAAATCTAGACTGACAAAAATGGTCAAACCTGACAACACTGATGATCAGAACAAAAAATCCAAATCTAAAAAACTATAACAGGGCATGTCTTTATACTGTGATCTGAGATGCTGAGAGTAGGGCAAGACGTATGCCCCTACTAGGTCAGAGGCCCAAATCTCCACACTTCAAACTGGATAGTAAGGAGAGTACATCCACGAAATATCAAGTGAACAGTACACTTTGACTTTAATGACACTTGTCTTCAGCTTGCATAATTGCTTTTAATTGTTAATTCTGGTGTTACGAGATTTCATTTTGCCCTCTAACATTAAAATATGGACACAGTAAACAGTGGGTTTTTTTATAGTCTTGCATTATTAGTTGTAAGTGTTGCCTTTGATACAGAAGACTATCATACTTTTTTAAGATGCCCCAACTGTGATAGTGTGTTCTACTCACTTCAAAATTACAAACAAAAGGAAAATATTCAGAGCACTGGGGCGTATTTTGCTAGTTCTGCCAATATTTTAGTCAATACAGTATTTTTAAAAGGTGCCATGGTCTCTCCTTTAATTACAAATCTAAATAGTTTATTTTGGATTTTCTCGATCCTTTGAATAATGAAGCCCTTCCCAGCCACTATCTCAAATGCAAATCTCTAGTAGTTGTCTACAAGTATATGATTCACTACTGATGTGAAATGATACTGCTGGATCAGCATTCTTGGCACCTCTGAGAATTCTCAAGACTTGGATTAGGTCTCTGTGTAGCCATTTTAGTTCCAAGAGTTTAGGTTTTCTCCAGCACTAAGAACAGGAGACATCCTTCAGCTCAGACAGAGTTTATATTTCCTTCTTTATTTTTCAGAGTAATCAAAGGTTTGATGTGGAGCACCATTCAGTCTTGGCAAAAACAATTACAACTGTCAGTGCAGACTTTTCGTTTGAAATGTTGAAGCATTATTACACTGCCCAGATATCTCACTAGATTCATATACTAAGAACTCTGGCAGAAAACCACTTTTTCTTTTTGCCATTGCAGCTGGACTCTTAGAGGATAAGAAAACGTCTGATGCTATTACTCATGTTCTTCACTCTTCAATGGTTAAAAGTAAATACTCATGTTGGTAACAAAATACTTGGAAAGCTTGTTGTGTCTTTGCTCCGTATTATCTTCAGAATATGCTTCTTTATTAATAGTATAAAAAATGTCTAAAATCAAAGGATACTGTGGTATTATTAAGGCATTTCAAATAGTGCTACCAGCCAATTAAGTTGTCACTTAGCAAATTCATTAACCTGCTGGTGTTCCAAACAAAAAACAGTACAGTATCTGTAAATAGTAATTTATTGTAAATATAATTTTTTAAATATACTGCAGTAGTAAACTTAGGGAATTTCCTACCAGCATCTTTATGTTTGTCTAAATGCTTAGAAAAATATCCCCTGAACTACTATATTGAACCATTACTCAGCATGCCACTAGACTTGATTAGAGATAGTGGAACCATGAAAACGCAAATTATATTGATATAAATTGTATTTTAGTGAAAACGATGTGGATATATCCTTATGTGTATGGAAAAAATCCTAAAAACAAAATCAACACACGGAAACACTGTTGGCTTTGAAGTGGTCAGTTCAGCATGTTCAGTGCTTTTGTTTCTCATTGATCTGGTGCCCTGCTGTCCTCAACTGTATGGCCACATTATTATTTTTTAACAAAATAACTAAATATACATTTAAGCAAGCAAGTGTTTAGAGCAATGGAAACAAGCCATGACTGTGAAAAATACATACAACTTAAAACAATGCTGAAATCGTTCTTTTAACAACTCAGCGGATAATTCCACTTTTAACTTGTCATACAAATGCTCCTTAGATTACTATTGTGGTTATGCTCATGATTTAGATTTTCTGTAAATAAATTTTGTCATCTTTTAGTTTTCTATTAATGTTTAGTTATCTTTTCAGGATATTTTGCAATGTGATAAGATATTGTGAATAGCATTTAAAAAAAGTGTTTGGTTGGTTGTAAAAAATTACATTTTCCAAGACTTCTAATTATAACATTATTAGTAGAAATTGGAATGACCTTGCACCAATTGTGATGAACTACTTTTGAGATATGTTTTTAGGTGAAATTAAATTCCACATAGATTGGACCACCTCGAGTTGCAGATCATCACCACAAATTACCAGAAAATGCTAATGTACCATGCACTTCACACCATCCTGGCAAACCTAGATAATAAAGCCTGCTATGCCAAAGTCCTGCTTATAGAGTACAGCTCAACAGTTAAAACTGTTGCACCATAAAAGATGATCTAGGGATGCCTTTGGATTTATGGTCATCTTCGGTAAATTGACTCAGAATGTCATAAATGGCAGATTTTGGCACGTGTGGATTAGCAGCATCGTATTCTCCATGCTGACCCTCAGCTCAGGGTAAATATCCTGAGTGAGCCGAGCCCTCTTCTGTACTCCTTACTCACAAATGACTGGGTGGTCAGTGACAGCTCCCAACTTCACCAATAAATTTGATGATGAGACCACCATAATTGGACTGATCAAGCATAATGATGAGATGACTTACAAAGAAAAGATTTGCCTCCTGGCCTAACAGAATGTATACACAATACATTAAATCTGGACCGTTTCTTCCCTATGTCACACTTGAAGAGGTTGTGCTCACCTCATCCTTAAAGAGATTTTGTCTGTTTTTTAGAGAGCGCAGCTTGTTCTGTTTTTCCTCATGTTCCAACTCTTCCTCCGGAGGCTGGAAGTAAGTGATTAGGTCGTTCAGGGTCTGCAGAACCTCCTCAATAGGCAGGGCAATGTAGGTACGGTTCTTTCCACTCAGGTTATCTAGATCCCTAAAACAAAGAAATAGCCACAGACTGAGGAGGTCTTTCTTTTGATGATAGGACATGACGAAAATAGAAAAAAAAAATTATTAAGAAAAAAAAAAAGCCTGGACATTAAGCAGAGAAAATGTGAAGCACACTCTCAAGTAAACTCCAACACTCACTCATACAGGATCAAGTGTAAGTCTTCAGTTTATCTGACATGCATGTCCTTGGAATATGGGAATAAAATGGAATATCTGAGGAAAACCCTAATCGGCATCAAGAGAGTATGCAAACTGCCCTTCTAACTTCGAGCCAAGAAGGAATTAATCCTTTGTTCCTGGAGTTGAAAGACATAGTGCTAAGTACTGCAGTGTGGAGTAACTCTACATGTAAACATGCATCCATTTTCTTGTACTCAGTTCATGGTTGTGTGGAATAAGAGTGACTTTGGCTACATTGGGCACAAAAGCAATGCAGGATGAGATGCCAGTTTATCACAGTGCACACTAACTCACCCATATTCTGTCCAATTTAGATTGGCCAATCAACAAAATGTGTACATCTTTGGGATATGAACATCAACCAGAGCTATTTCTGAAGCTATTTCACACATGTGTAGAGACATGCAAAAAGTCCCAAACAGAGAGTGTGCCATGGCTGGAATCTTGGCCCAGGTCCATGGAGTTACAAGGAGCAGCAGTAAGTCATATGACAATGCCTTATCACATGTAACTAGCAGAACTTATTCTTTACATCTGTTCTCTCACTGGCAAATTAGAAAGGTTTTTACCTAAGGTTCACAAAAATAGATAAATGGGTGGATGAGTGGATGGATGAATATATGGATGAAATTAGACAGTAAACTGCAATGACACATATATAACATAACCAAATTAAGTTTTAGTTAAAGCATGCAATCAAATGAATGTTATGCTCTCTGGTTTATTGGCTAAGACATGGAACTAAAAAAACACAAGGCTTCGGGTTAAAATTTTAACCTTGCCACACTGTGCAATCCTAATCATTCTATGCTTTAGCTTTAACAATATGTTGGTTCTGTGCGTTGGTGAGGGGCTCACTAGCAAATATACAAGAAGTTGTGAAAAAATGACATGAACAGTCCTGAATTGCTGGGTATAACTCAGTTTAGTATATGCTAGTCTCCACGGATACACCTAATATTTCAGTGGGAAGAGGCAAGGTCAAAATGCCCGATTAATCAGGCATGGTTTGACCATGAACCAGCACTGCTGATGCAGAGGACAGAGTGGTAAAGAAATTAAAAAAATAAAGTACAAAAAATTATTACACTATCAATCCAAAATACCATTACTTTCTTTTCATCTATGTGTATCAGTTTTTCTTAACAGACATCTGGCTATCCTACTAGCACCGGTGCCTCTACATCCTGGGAGCTTCATGTGTAATCTTTCTGTTTTCCAATTCATTTATCTAATTACTATGCAATCAAAGTATTGGGAGGTGTAATTTTCTCCCAAGTAGAAATGTAAGCTGTGAAAGAAGTAGAAATGAAACATTTTGGAAGTACACAGAAGCTCAAGGAAAAGATCCCTTCAATTTATAGCACAGAGCGTGAGACATTTGTCTTACTAAGTACCTTTCCAAAACATATCACATCACATGGTCACTTGAAGAAAATGAAAGGTGTTGTCTTAATATTGAATCAGGGCATATCCCGCAGTGGGCTCTCACCTGATAAACTGACTGAAAAGCTTTGTTGTGTTGCGGATGATCCTGGCAGCTCTAGACTCTTCATGCTGGCAGCGTTGCAATATCAATCCATCATCCATGTGGCCTTCTTGGTGAAGTATAGCCTAAGTGGAAAAAGGAAAGGTAAGAGCAAGCAACTGGACCAGGTATAGGGACCTGCAGTACCAGATGAGAACTGCTTTGCTCTAAAAGCAATGAGCCTATGGCGATAGAATGAAAGGCAAAAAACAGCAAATTGCAAAGCACACTGCAGCTTTGTACATCTTAATAATAAAAGTTCATGATGATCAAAAGGCCTCATTACATTTAGCACAAAATTGAACAATTTTCTTTAAATATTTAAAGAGTCTATCTGTGAAGTCATAATAAACCAGAGGTTATCTTGCTTGCCTCAGTAGGCTACATATTTCATGATAACAACTTTTTAAATTAACAGCTAAGATCGTTTAGGTACATGACTTGTTTTAGTGTTACTGCAACTAATGAGAGGCTTCAGCTTGAGAATGCAATGTAAAAGTTTACAGGATTACAGGAGCACTTTTTCTTAAAAGGAACGAAATCTGCAATCACCAGTTAAGTGCTTAACGTTTAGCTCTAAAATGTCAGGCATTGTATCATAAACAGATGGCAACAGTGTGTGAAGAAACAATCAAGCTGCATTTTAGCAGAGTGAAGCAGTAGTAGTGGCAGTAGTATAAGCAGTAGTAGTAGTACTGTATTGTGGTGTACACCCATGTCTGTGGATCATAGCTGGATACACTTGGCAGAATTGTTTAGTCAGAGGTCTATTAGTATGACATCAGAGAGGCAAAATTCACTTTAATGAAATACAACACCTTCCCACAATCAAGGCTTACAAGGCATCTTTTACTGGTAGAGAGCATTCTAAGCCTAAGTGCTGAAAACACAAAAACACGAGTCTTTCAGTTGGACATATATGAGAGTTGCCCAAACCATTTTGCAGTACTTTCTGTCTTCTTCAGATAACTGCCTTAAGGAAGGTCTTTTGATTGCCAGTTCCGCCACTGTACTCTGTTTTCTGCTCTTCTTTTCATTTCTTGGTATGATTTACCATTTTTCAGGTAATATAACATGTCTTATTATTTATTTAATTACCTGCTTCACAATACTTATTCTCACCTGGACAAAGATGGCATACTGTGAGGATTATGTTTTTCAATTTCTCCACTGCCTTCAATGCCATCCAGCCATTCCAGGTAAAGGGGTAAACACAGAGATATGCAGGTGGTGAACTTATAGTGTCCTAGATAATGGACTATATTTTGGACAGACCATAGTTAGTGAGACACAAGGACTGCATGAACAGTGCTGAAGCATCACAAGGAACAGTCATGTCTGTAGCCTGTACACCACAGACTATAAATATAACACCAGGTTATGTCATAGGCAGAAATACTCAGATGACTCTGTACTGAAGGTGTGTATTGATAAGGGGGATGAAACAGAATAGAGGAGTCAAGGGGAGAACTTTCTTTCTTGGTGCAAAGAGAATTGTCAGCAACTTAACATAAGCAAAACCAAGGAACTGGTTATTGACTTTAACCACACCAAAGAGACCCCATGCCCAGTCACTATTCAAGTAGTGGATGTAGAGGTGCTGCACTCCCACAAGTACTTGGCGGTCCACATTAATGACATTTAGGGCTGGTCTCAAAACACAGAGGAAATACATATGAAAGGGCGGAGCAGGCCCCTTTTTCATAGTAGACTGCATTCTTTTAATGTGAGAAGTGATATCATTTATATCTTCTACAAGTATGTGATGGTCAGAATTATGTGCTAGGCTGGTAACATCAATTTAAGAGAAGCCCATTAAGCAAGCTAATTACAAGGGCAGGCTCCATTATAGGACACACTCCGGACTTTCTGGAGTAGCGAAAACGGAGAATTAAAACAAAACAGAGTGCCATTATGAACAACGGTGCACATCCTCTCAATGACACACAAACACTGAGCACTTTCAGCCAATTAAATTTTTCAGCAGAAGTGCGTCAAGAAATGCTATCGAGGCTCCTTTATACTAATAGCATTATGCCTGTATAGTGCCTCACTATGACTATGAAAGTCAAATCTGAAGTTTTCTTTCTTTTTAAATTTTCTTCCTTTTAAGTAATTGTGGTAAGCATTCACACCATAGTGTGTTTGGGTATATATTTATTTATGTATCTGTCTATCTATTTATGCATTTATTTATTTAAAGAGCTTGTGTAAAAAAGCCAAATTTCTCCATGGAGACAAAGAAAGTTTTGTCTACTGCCCTGGCAATCCTCTTAATTTCTTTCCCACCAGTTTACCCTCCAGCACTATTTTAAACAATCTGTCTCCACTTAGTACATCTCACTGTCATTGAGCTAGTTCCTTTTTCATTAGTCCTTTCCAGCACATTTTCATGAGATCATTTTCCTTCCTTCTCCATAGCCACATTTCAAATGCTTCCAATCTGCTTACTGTATGTCTCCTTTCTTCATTGTCCATGTCTCTCCATCACATAATACCATACTCCAGATCATTCTTTTTATTATTGTTTTCTTCATTGTACTATCCATTCTATTTGTTAGCAATTTTCAATTGGCACTGAAGGTTACTTTTCACATTACTATACATATTTTAATTTTCTTTTTCACTTCTTTCATCCCTTGACAGCATACTGTACTTTTATACTTACTGTACTTTTATTGCTGGTTTTATTGTTCTTGCCTTTGATCACTTTTGCTTTCTTTATACTGATTTTAAATGTGTAATCTAATTTGTTCATTAATTTCTGTAGTCCTTCTTCATTAATTTATGTCACTGCTTTATCACCTGCAAAACTTACTAACGTAATTCGCCTTCCTTCAATTTTTACCGCTGACTGGTTGTTTATTAGTGCTTCTTTAATAATTCTCTCAACGCAGATGTTAAGCAGGACTGGTGGAGCATCCTTGTCTAATTACCTTTTCCTATCTGACATGCCTCTATTACACCACGTCCATTACTTTTGCTGACTGGTTCATGCACAAGTTCCTGATTAGTCTTCTGCCCCACCAATCTTCTCCTATGTCTGTCTATATTCCTAGCAGCTTTACCCAGTTTACTTGGTCAAATGCTTTCTCTGTATCCAGAAAGCAGACATGTAGTTCTTTATTACACTCTGGACATCTTTCACTCAACATCCTCAGCACTCTGATAGCATTTCTCGTTCTTCTGCCTTTCCTGGGTTTAAACTGATCTTCTTCCATATAGTTATCTGCCTTTGTTTCTAATCTTTCTGCTACCAACTTTAATATTATCTTTGATGCATGTATTAATAAGCTTATTGTTCTATAGTCTTCACAATTTGTTGCATTTGTCTTTTTTAGGTATTGATATTAACACAGCTTCCCTGAACTCATCTAGCCATTCTCCTTCTTCAAATCTTATTAATCGTTCTTTAGTCAAAATTAATAAGAAACGTGCAACTTATTCAGTGATGGACTTGGCACATCCACCTGGCTATCTAGAATGTGAGGTTCATTCATTTTTTGTATATTTACTTTATATTCTTATTTGTTATTGACCATTTACTATTTCAGTAACATAATGGTCAGAAGGGCATTAAAATATTTTTTGCGGTTTCTATTTCATTATGAGGTGTTATTATTAGTTATTCCTTGTTTTGATTTTTTTAAACCATTCTCTATGTTTTTAATGGGTTTTGCGATATTGTGGCTAGAGACACAGCAGGTTGCTGGACAATGTAGTATGCACCTTTTAAGGCATAGCCATAGTATAAAAGAGGAAGCGAGCACAAAAAAGCACTTGAACTTTTACCACTCAAAGGAAAGACTTCATTACAGACTAGTCTTAAACAAAATAAAGATGAGTAAACACATGTTTTTCAGAGACAATTCATTTAGGGCCTTTGATTTTCCTTCAGTCCGCATAAAGAATAAAGATGAGTAAAAAAACACGTTTTTCAGAGACAATTCATTTAGGGCCTTTGATTTTGCTTCAGTCCGCATAAAATGAACAAAGACCTGTAAGGACTTCATTGGACAGTACTGACCTTACTCATGTTCCTGATTATTCTCTTGCATACTCATAAACAAAAGTCCTTTGCAAGTGCTTCTGTTTGCAAAATACTTGAGTATGTTCCCTGTGACTTCCAGTATGTCCCACCAAACTTAATACCTGCCTAAAGATATTCAAATGTGTGTGCACGATGGGTTCCACAAAGCCGAAACGTGGATCACAGGACTGAACTGACACGGCAGTGCTCAGCTTTATTCTTCTGCTATGCAGGCCTGTCTTCTCTCTGGCACACACGGACATATTAGAATTAAGAAAATGTGCATAGGGACTTGTGTCTAGCTTCATTACATTTGCTGCTGGTAAAACCAGGGTGGGGCCCTTCAGTGTGTGGGGGGCTACTTTCTCATGTGTCATCATGTGTAATAAACTATTCTATGAAGACACTGGATGCTGTTATCCACTTTTAAAGACCTTGGAGGATAACACCATTGGTAACAAAGCCAACCAATGAACTAAAACTGGAATCCTATTGCTGCTAAATCTTTCTTTGTAAAAGTCTAGATTGTACACCATAAGAAAGGCACTCCTTCGGTCTTTCTGTGCTGGTGAAGTTCAAGATCGCTTCAATAAAAAAGCTGAATAGTGCTCCATATGAAAAGTGTTATATTAAACTGCTTTCTATGCTAGTAAAGTTAAAATACTTGGTACAATCCTCAATTCTTTGAAATGTGAATTGTGTTTTAAAAACAAGTTGTTAATTGCATTTCACTACTGTGTTTAACTGTAAATTGCTTTGAAAATGACAGACGGGTGGACAGCACACACTTAATGGCATTCACAGTCCTTTGTGAATATAGGCTGGAAGCTTTTTGCTTTTGTCCCCTTATAAAAAAGTGGAGGCTTTACAGCTGTTCCAGCCTCTATTTTTAATAGATATCTGCTTGTTTAGTTCTTCCAGATTCCCCTCAAAACCTGGCAACAGCTGAAAGCACAAGCTTGCAATGTACTTGATAAAGAAATATACATTCTCCTTAGCCAACAGATAGGCCTGACCATGCTTTAATGACTCCTTAGACATGAAGGTCTACTACAAGTAAGACGTTAATAAATCCACAGCACTTGTGTGGCCTAAACACAGAAGCAGTGGTAGAAGACATAGGATTGTGCTTGCCATTATGCTTATGATTTTCTAGTATGAACGATTACTGTATGTGAAAAATGGTATTCCTGTCATTTCTAGGTGAAACAAAAATAGTGCTGGGGAGTATGACAGTTAGCTTTAAAGATGTTAAAAATTATTTGAAGACCATAAAAAGGTAAGAATGTTAAAGATTGTTTAAACTGTAACCTCTCTTCTTAGTTTTTTTTTTTTTTTTTTACATTTTTTTAACTTGTGTACGTCTGACTGATGACTGACAAGCAAAGACATGTATAAGAAAGGGGGCAAAATGAGGAAAGGACAGATGAGATTGTGAACTGAAGGATCAGAAGTGCTAGTTTGAAATTTTGAAATGAAAATAATGGAGGCCATATATGAAAGCGATGATTATCAGAGTGTTATGACGGTTTAGTGTTTGGGCTGGGGTATATATGTTTTATTCTAAAAGCAATTTCAATTTCAGTGGCCATGGGCAAGTGGTGGGCCCTTAATCGAATGTTGGCTGTTACGACATACATTGAAACCACATTTTAGCAGAGGTGCAAAGAAGATTTTGCATTAGTTTAACGTGCCTTGGCAAATAAGAATAACTTTTCATAACACTGTTTTAAAATGATTCTATAAATTTTAATCTACTAGTAGTATGAAGGATATGTTTGTTGGATTACTGAGAACTGTAAGAATACCAGAAAATATCCAGAGGCTGAGACAAGCAGTAGACATTCAGGGCATTGTCAGTCAGTAGCATTAAACATTTCAAAATGTTAATTTATCTATTCACTTATCTTTACTAGCATAAAGTTTTACGCTGCTGGCCTAGCTCTCTTTCTCAGGTGTGGGGGTTGATTTGTTTAGAATCATTTTTTTTTTGTAAAACTTGAGCTATGTGTATGGAATGTTATTTGATTTTAATAAAATTTAAAAAACAAATAGTATATACAGTACATTTTTTGAAATAATTTACAGTAGTTATTTTTTTTACTCAGTTTATTGAGTTGTTAAATGAAAAGTATTGTTAATAGTGGTGCTTATTTGAAAACTGTTTTTAAGCGCATTGATTCATTGCTTTTGACTACTTTATTCCTTAACCAGCACCATGAATCAGCTTGACAAAAGTTAAGTCATCATTCATACAATTCTTTCAAAAATCATCATATCCTCGCACTGCACCCAAATTATTTCTTTTTCTCACCTTTACCTTTATAAAGTGTGTACATAATGCAAAGGCGCTATAGAAGAGTACAAGGTAGTTGGTTTAGCACCCAGTTCTGACTTCCGATGTAACACATACTGAATCGCTTAAATTGATGAGCCTCCATCGTAGGAAATATGTATGTAAACAAGTTAAATATGGACTGGCACTCTGTCCAGGGCTGGTTCTTGCTTTTGTTTTAAGTATGGTCACCATGACTTTAAATTGGATTAACTTGTTATGTTAAATCTTTGCATTTATAATGGATTTTGGCATGGTGTCTATTAATATCGAAAACATATAAAATATAATTGAGACAGACACTACAGGGAATAGGATGTGATAGATGTTGTCATCTATGTTTGTGATAGTTATTTCAAGTTTATTAAAAAAATATATTTTTAAATATAACTTGCTCAGTAATCAAAATATTATTCTCTTTATAAATTTTTGTTTTACGTCATAATATAAAATCCACTTTCACATTTTTCTGTAAATCTGTGTATTCCAGTTGGTAAAGGGTGAAAATGAGTTTAATGGCAAATAAACTGGAAAATGTTAAAACTCCACCACAGAATGAGTATTTGACCCTAGTTCTATGTGTTGTACAATACAAAAACTGGCTACAGCCTGCATTCCTGGAGTTTTCCTCAATATGTGAGTGTGGATTAGGTTAACATAGTAGATGCTCAGCAACCCATAAAATGATAACACTCTACTCCCTCTATGATCCCGAAGCACCTCACACCATCCCACCCTGTGAGCTGTTTTAATATATGAGCCTTTCATTTTCTAACCTACATGGGAAACAACCGCAGAGAGAGCACTAGCATTTGTTAATGTCATGTTGTACTGCAAAACCAAAATTGTTGGGAAAAGTCTTTTCAATGGTAAAATACTATAAAAATAATAGACAGGCACTAAAGGACTGTGATCAGTAACTGGCTATGGCTTCAGCCCTAACATTTTCTTTTGAATGCCCTTACCATTTGGCCTGTCTCATACTATTTGCCTAATGCATAGTAGGCACATATAGGAGGTGCCAGAATAAATGGCAACAGCACACAAAAATAAGAGCTAAAGCCAGAGCTGCCGCTAATTCCTGATAATTGTGTGTAAAAAAAACAAAAGAAAAACTGTATTTTGTTATATTATCAGCTTACCCTTCGCTTGAGGGGTCCAAGTCGAGCTGATTTGGCATCTGGAGCTTGGTAGGACAGCCATAGGCCAGAAGCAACATGCATAACAATACAAATGGAATCTCCATATTTAATTTCTGCTACTCCCATGCCTTCAACATCTCTTTTTGGACTGGATTCAATTTTTTCCTGTGGGATAAAAGGATATCAATAAGAAAAACAAAAGATCCACCACAAAGAATTATGCCACATACATCTCTGTCTGTACTACTTCATTAACTTTTAAGAGCTTATTCAGATGTAGAATTATCTGCTCCAAACTTTTCTTTTTCTAATTCCCAGTTGTGCCTGACATAGGGCTGCCAGTCTTTGCATGACAATCTCTACAGTGAATTCTGATAGGATCACATAAAGTATGCGTATGTATATATGAGACAGAAACAGGGCAGTCCACTAAAACTGTTTTTCTTAAAAAAATATATTTTGCCTACACTGGCAGATGGACCACCATTCAAGCCAGTTCAAGAATTCAAGCCCCCCATAAATAAATGTATTCCTACTTTATTCACTAGCCTTATATTTGGCAGGAGAAAATATCATGAATCCTGGGAAATAAAGGACTCCAGGACAAGAAACCTAAAAAATCTGAATTCTTGGTTAGCAACTGGCATTTTCAGTATCAGGTATCAAACTCTTATGTTTAATTTCCCTGGAGGTGACAAAGATGGCCCTACTATAGCTAACATCACAACACTAAAAAAATAAACAAAGACGTAACTTATCAAAGCAATAAATATAAACCCATCCTAAATTCACTATGAGAATGCTATGAGAATTTTCAGAGATACCACTTGAGATGTTTTACCTTCTCATATTTCTTTGCAGTTGGTGTTTTGGCAGAAACAGGAGGTTACTATTGATTTTTTACTTGTCCTGTACAAAAAGCAGTTAAGGAGGTAATTAAAAAATAAAGTAAACACTGTAGGTTCCAGGAAGGAAGGACAGTCATTCTGGCAGGGATAAAGGACAAATTCACAACCAGCCAGGAGGCCATAATGGATGGATTAGGCAAATGGGTTCACCGGGAGCAGTTCATTCCCCCACACAAAAGGAGGCAGTGATCCTCAAGGGTAGACCAGATTAAGACACCTGTAGGGTGGCATGGGAGTTGACATCAGGAAACGCAGCCCTGTCAGGGTCTTAGGATATTGTTAGAGGGTGCTGCTGGAGGAGGAGGACTGCCCTGGTTTCCACATGATCCAGAAATGCTCTGGAAGACCTGGTCAGGAGACCAGAAACAGTTCCCAGATCTAGTATAAAAGAGCCTGCTCTCACTTATACTCAGTCAGAGTCAGTAGGCAGTGGGCAACATTCTCATGGAGAAGGAAGGAGGATGGTGAATGGTAAATTTTGCTGGTGTTTGTATGAAGAAGGAGTTATGTAAGATAAAAAAAAAAACTATTATTTGAACCTGGAATTAAGTATGTATCACAGCATTCCAAACACCATGCAGCCATAAACCTGCCATTTTTGATTGAGCAGTTTAATTTTATATTTTTGAACAGGTTGTGAAGTTAATGTTCTGCTACTAAATCAAGTAGCACTGTTTTCTCCAAAGATCTCACAGGGAGCTACAAATTTGAAGGGCGTTCACATGAAATTTGCCACTCTCATTTCCCAACAGTTGGTACTGGATTAACAAAACTACAGTGACAGACCTAATTAAAAAAATAAACTGTATTACAAATACAAACTTAACTTACTACAGTATCAACAAAGAAAGAAAAACCCACCTCAGTTTCAAGTGCAAACCTAACTTCAACAAAAATATGTCCAAGTTTTCACAGACACAAACATAGGATTAATTTATGGTACAAAGTCAACAAAATCTTAACCTAACTTACCACAGCAATACATATTAACTAATTACAACTTCATATATAAGCCTAGCTTGCTGCAGCTACAAAACTAGACCTACCTGTAAATGGCCACATTAAAAATGAGCATAGCAAAATTATACTTAATTTAATACAACAAAGAACATAGGCTTAATTTATAGTATCTATGTTACAAAATTGGCCTAAACCACTAGGTTAAACACTTTTTCTAAACAACAGGTCTATTATTTCATTAACAAATACAAGCCTAACTCAAATTGCCATATTAACACTAGAATTACCAGAGCCTATGAAAAAACTCGTAGGTCCGTCCCACCTTAAATCGCTTCTTAAAACCGTTCTCACCTCTCCGCCAGCGTCTTTTGTTAATCTAAATGTGCTGATAAAAGAAAAGCTGCAAGTAGCCGGCTATTCCATTCCCCCAAACGACTTAGAACGTGCACAAACTTCTCCCAGCTCATGTCTTGATTATCTGGGAGTGAAGTGGAGTTTTAGAGTGGAAATAATAGATCATTATTTGGAATACACGCATTTCACGTGTGTTCTGTTTCTACAGTAATCCGTGTAAACACATTTTTAAAACAGAAACGTTTTTCATATTGTAGTAGTAAATGAGAAAATGTAAGCATAAACTATATAATGTATGAAGCCTGAATTCCAAATATCAAACACATTTACAAAAGGTACAAATATAACAGAACAAGTATGCTTTTATTCAAAAATATAACTGCAGAAAAAAGCCACCTTAGCATGCCACATTGACATATACTTACTACAACTGCCACGGTAGCATAATGGTGTCAGCCGCTAACTAGTATTCAAAAGGTCATGAGTTCGATCCCGCGCGATTCAGTTTTGAGATGTAAACTGCTGTTATTCTTACTATTTTATAATAAAAACATACATTTGATTTCAGTGTGTAACAGCCGGTGTAATTTATTATACTTGTAAAGGTTATTTTTTTTTTATTCACTTTTCATTCTCTCAGTCGTGTTCAGGATCCTTCCCTACACCCCCACCCCCACCCCAAATTGAGAATGCTGTTTTCACATAAAGACGCGCTGTAGCTCTGCAGCGTATTTGTGACTGCATTCTCGTACCAATGCTTCCGAACTGAAGAGCCTGCGTGCACTTTTCGTGGCATTACACGTCTATTTTTTTGAGCATGCCCGTGTCGCTCAAACACAGGAATATATGTTGGTGTACAAGAATAACAAAACAAGTGCACTTTTATTCTAGACTATACGTGAAGAAAAAATAAAGCAAGTTACAGTAGGCGGTTGATACGACAGCTTGCGTGGTGCAATGCTAAGAACTGCTGATTTCCGATCCATGCTATATAAAATCATCACATTCAAATATTAACAATTCCCACACACCCTTCCTACATTCACGACACGTGTACTTGTTGCAGTGTACACATCTCTCTGTGCTATGGTTCCTATTACACTGAATGAGCACCTGACATTGTACTTTCTTCCCTATACAAATAACATTTGAGTATAGCCGTCTCCAAATAAATCACATTCGAGCTATAGCGCGTCTCCAAATAAATCACATTTGAGTTATAGCGCGTCTTTATGTGAAAAAAAGCAGTGTCAGATGGGGGGGGGGGATCGTGGACGCGACTGAGAGAATGGAACTGAATTAAAAAAAAGCTAACCTTTATAATTATCATGCATTTACACTGGCTCTTACAGACTGACTGAAATCAAATGTATGTTTTTATTCTAAAATAGTTCAATACATGCAATATTATTTGAAAAAGAAGAGCGTCAGATCGGGTTTGAATACACGCTGACGCTGTTACAGAAGAAGTCTGCTTATTCAGTGCAGCAGTTTCAACGCACAGTACATGCAATATTATTTGAAAACGAACAGCCTCAGATTGGGCGCATATTCAAACCCGATCTGACGCTGTTTCTTTTCAAATAATATTGCATTAGTGCGATGATGTTTTTACATATATTGTCTCTTTCATTCATCTTGCGGTTTGTAATCAGTGACCGCGTGTTTTTTCCCCGATCTTGCCAGTTCGCACATGTTGCTGTATGGTGGTGTTTCTTTTGTACTCCAGGACATGCAGAAGACAGAATAGTACAGAGCAGTAAGTTCAGCGCTATATGCAATCAGACAGACAGACAGGCAGAGAAGGCACTAGATATATAAATAAACAGGGAAGGCATTGTATAATAGATATAAAAAACAGCTAAGGGGATAGATATATAGATAGGTAGGAAGGAAAGGCACTATATGATAGGCAGACAGGGAAGCTCCTATATAATAATAAAATTACTGTTATTACTATATAGATAGACAGGGAGTTCAGGCAGGCAGAACGGCGAAGGTTAAAAATAAACAATATTTTGTCCCTAGCGGAGATTCGAACTCGGACCTCTTGAGGTACAGCAAGTCTGCTGCGCTCTAAGTGACGAAATCTTACCAGTACGCCACGGAGGCTGTTGTAAAAGTCCTGAACCTTTTATGAAAGTGTATTTGCTCTTTGGCTGTCAGGCTTCACACATTTTATAGTTTATGTCTACATTTTGTGACATTTATTACTAAAATATGAAAAAGTTTCTGTTTTAACATCGTGTTTACACAGATTACTGTAGAAACGGAACACACATGAAATGCGTGTGTTCCAAATAACAATATATTATTTCCACTCTAAAACTCCACTTCACTCCCAGATAATCGAGGCATGAGCTCGGAGAAGTTCGTGCACGTTCTGAGTCGGCGGGGGGATGGAATAGCCGGCTGCTTGGAAGTTTGTTTTTATCGGCACATTTACAGGACAAAGGAGGCTAGCGGAGAGGTGAGAGCGGTTTTAAGAAGCGATTTAAGGTGGGACGGATCTACGAGTTTTTTCGTAGGCTCTGGTAATTCTAGTGTTAACTGCAACAGGCCTAGCCTACTAATTAGTGGCGCCCTGAAGTCAAGCTAAAAGGCATCAATGTCAGAAGTAGATAACAGAATGACCCCCTGTTAACATGAACATTACCTTTGATGCTCTAAAGCAGAAGGCTGTAGATTCAGTGTCCGCCTTTTCTCTGTCATGAAGAACCAGAGTTCGGTCCACCAATGCTAGATATTGCCCCGTTGTAATGTGTCGCAGGCGGAAAGGCTGACCCCACCGAATATAGCTTCCACTCCAACTAAAACAGAAACAGAATTTAATTGTATTAAGCCTTGCACATTAAAATTACAGTAATGCAAAATTTCAAGGTTTTAAGTATATATTAATGGGCACTTTCAAGCTCATATTCACTTATAAGTAATCTCTTTTCAGCAATTAAGTTCGAGCAATTAAGTCTGAGACCTAAAAAGAAAATAAATGAATAAAAATACACTTAAAAGCCTGTGCTTTTGTAAGAAATAATTTTGTCATAGTTAATTCAACTTCTGATTCCTGGTTTAATGGCTCTAACAGCTTTCTTATTATTTATCAAGTAAAAAAACACAAACTGTTGAGAGAATCTTCTGAAATGTTTATTGAGCCCTGTTACATTGATCTGTAAGACTGAATAAAGTACCTTATGCGAAGTGGTTCAACCCTCCATAAAGATCTTGCTCGAGCACCAGCACTTCCAGTTTCATAATTTACTATCCTGAAAGTAAAATAAAAAGACAGCTAAAACAGACAGAAAGGTAAGTGCATGGATGGACACTTATTACTCTCAGCTGCATGAAAGACTGAAGGATACACACACAGAGGGTACAGCTGAATCAATGGACAGATAGCTTATAGACAGAGACAAAGGACCTAGAGATCAATAAAGAGTTTAAAAGATTAACAGAGCAAACAGCTTATTTACAGATAGTTTGATAAGAATAAAAGGGAGGACACTAATAAATCAGTCATTAGAGAGACACACTGTAGACTACGATACACACAGAGGGGCTACCTCCAGATAGATTACTAGAAACATTTAGATTCAAAACTCTTTTTCTAGTATTCACAATATCACCCAGCTCCTAGAGACTTTCTGCATGAAACCTCATCGCCTCACTCACTTTGTTTACAGCATATTCCAGGCTCATTTAACTTGAAATACACAGACAGCTAAAATGAGAAAATGCTGGCACTAAACTGAATGGAAGCCCAGCGGGAAATAAAACATTCATTCCACTTTCTCCAGTGACACTGGCAAATTCGTTATTTATGGACCAGGAATGTAACCTCTATTAAATTTCAAGGACAATATTATATAAAAAAAATCCTCTTTCTTGGGTAGCCATATTTCATTAAGAGCATACTATGTGCTAAGCTGTAGTTGAAAAATGAAAAATGCAGCCAAGCTTCCTGATTCTCAGGTAGCCTGAGGCTTACTGTCTGCTCGGAGGTTTACTGGCTGGCATGATGCCTATTTATATCTCTGAAGTTTTGGGCCAAAGAAAGAGGTAATGAATTAATAGGATACTCTTTATGTCTTAGGTGTTATACTTCTGTGCATCTCATGTATAATAGAATGACACTTCTCTACAACACATTTAAATGTCTACACTCAAATTCAGAATAGTACAGATTACATTATAGCCAGCAATACCTCTTTTATTTTTTTAGAAAACTTAACATTCAGGATCATTTTTTATTTATACTATGTCAACATCACAAAAATGGTTTATGGTTACAGTCAGGTTGGCAACACAATATGGAGCATATTGACCTATAATTACCGGATCACAATCGCCGTCTTGAGGCAAGTAAGTTCTCACGCTGAGAACAGAAAATTGTCAGACTGCAGTGTTGTAAAGTAACTCCAGGGTAGACTAATATAACAAGTATAAGCCCTGAGGTCAGAGACCACCTTAGTAGGAGGACCTGTTAGGATTCCTCTTAATAATAATAAAAAACAAAAAAAAGCATATAGGGTGACAAAGAGCCAGTCTTCTGTTTTTAGCATTATAAGGGGTAACTCAATCCAGATATGGTCCAGAAAAAGAGAAATACAACATAAAGTTTCCCTGGGCATACATCTGCAACATTAGACAGACTCATTGGTTAATGGACAGTTATTTTTATTTACATCTTACACTACATTACATGGGTTTGTCTGTCTAACAAATTAAAATAATGAAGCGAAAAAATAAACATCATTGGACACAGATAAGCTGGACAATGAACCAAACATAACTATGCTCACCTTCACTATTCCCAACTAAGAACATTAGGAGAGCTACATGAATATAAACAACTAAAGTAGCAGCCTATCACATTAGCCTTTAGCACCTTTAGGCTTTTGAAATCCTTTTGAAATTACAATAAACTCACCTGTACTGATCTTCACTCTTAGGAGATGATGGGATGGTCAGAATCTCATCATGACCATGAAAGAGACGCATCACATGCCCACCAAGCAAATAACCTAAAAGAGGGTTAAAAAGGTCAAACAATGAGTTTTACATGGCTATGCCAGTGGGCTTATGGTGAATCACAGACTCTTACTGGTCATTCCCTAAAATGCTTCTTCATTCAAAGATTACAAGTCTAGACACCGAGAACAGGACCTGAAGCACACTACATTTTTAACACTGATACACCATATCAGCACTATTATTTTCATATGTTTGATCTTGTCTCCTTTTACATCTAATTTGCAGGTTATAATCAGGTTGGAATTTAATGGAAACAGGTATCCTCTATTTAAAAGGCATTAATGCAGTAGCTTTATATATGCACTTAATAAGAAATGATGCAATGACATTAGACAATTTAAAAAATGCTAAAGTCTCTCAATCAAACTCCTAATGAAAAACTCTTAAAAATATTTTGTATAGCTTTTGCTTTGTAACCAGCATCCATCCATCCATCCATTATTCAACCCGCTATATCCTAATTACAGGGTCACGTGGGTCTGCTGGAGCCAATCCCAGCCAACACAGGGCGCAAGGCAGGAAACAAACCCCGGGCAGGGCGCCAGCCCACCGCATGTACCCAGCATGGAATATTTTAATTCATGTTGTAAATCATAATCAAGTATATTTAAATAATGTTCCTTGTTTGTTTTATTATTTATTATACAAAGCTTCTCTTCATATCTATTTTAAGAACTATTTTAAGTCCCATCAAGTATAGTAGTACTGATACAGTATACTGTATGTACAAGAAATTACTGGATCAGCTATTTAGAATAAATTCTGCTACTCTTTTAAGGCCTAAGAAGAAAACATTCACAGGTACTGAAGCTGGAAAACAACTTCAGTACTAGTGTCCTCTCTGAAGAGTGCAGTTACTTCATTTTAAATTCACAGAGATGTTTACAAAGCCTTCAACAGTCAAGTCTTTTTGAACATACCTTCTTCCACGCTACTTCCAGAACAGGTGGGGTGCACATTCCACAGAGTTTGCATGAAAGATGCATCTACCTGAATACTGCCATTGGAGATTGAGAGATGCTAAAAGAAGCAGAACAAAATTATTAATGAATAGGAAAATAAAGACTGAAAATAATAATAATAATGTAGAAAAGAATAGGTAAAATGGACCTGAATAAAAATGCGATAGCAAATTACAACTGCGGCAGCTTTATGGCACGTGGAGAAACTGACCTGCAATTCATTTGTATTATGCCATTTTTGTGTCGATTAAAATTACAAGTAGAAAATACAATTAGAAAGTAACAGTTGGGTGACTATCTTCATACAAAAATGGGCCTAAAGAGCAGCACAAGAATTCAGGAAAACTTCCCATCTTTCAAAGCTACCCTCAACAATAGTCTGAATGGTGTGTGGGTTTGAAAACTGCAGACACCTCAAAGACCTTTCATTTTCATTTATAGTAAAGGCAAATAGGGAAGAGACTTTCATTTTTGTGTAATTTCATTGGCACTGATGTTGTGCTCAGGTTGAGATAAATGCCACTCCAATTTCAAGTATTGTGAATCTTCATCATTAGTTGATGCTGAGTCTGGAATTCTCTAAATAAAACCTAGGGAAGTGTCTACTGTGTATCTGAAAATGCACAACATGCTTCCTGGGGAGAAGCACAGATGTAGTTGGAACAGACCAAGACTTACACATTAAACAGCTCACAAGAATAATGCAAAACCAAGGCTTCTAGTAGTAACACAAACCTGTACAATCACAACAAAATACATTTGTAACACTGAAAGAAATTAAGCAATTTTCTTGGGCATTAGTTCATGGCCAAAGTTTGGTTTAATTAATATAACATTCTCAAGCTTCCTTAATCCACTTTAGGACAACTGTAAGCTGAAGTCTATCCTGGGAGCATTGGGCACAAGGTAGGATCAAGCCTAAGATAGAGCACTTGTCCACTGCAGGGCCCACCCAGAGAAATGTGTAGACGACATATAACAACTGCCCAGTGTGGACTTCAGACTTAGGAAACTAGATCTGTAAGGCACTACAAGACCATATCAGCCATTGCATTGATTATTATAGAAAGTAGAAGTTGAGCCTCAAGTCAATGTGCCTTGGAATAAATTGGACAAATAAATAAATAAATAAATAAACTGGAAATACCACAGTTAAAAGACACATTAAAATACCACTTAAACTTGTAAATGATTCTCATGTCATTAATTTGTGACCTATCACTTTAGAACATTGTAAAAATTAACCATGGATTCAAACTTTAGTTTTCTGACTGCAGCAAAAAATTCAGTGACAGAGACCAGCCACTTGTTCTGGGTAGCCTTAAGAACAGTTACATTCGGGGTTGTAGTAATTTAACACTATGCATTCTTCTTACAGCACTCCCTGCAAAATTGATTTTTATATTCCAAGGTAAAGCTGAATTTAGTAGTTCCTTGCAACATTCGAGAGTCGCTAGGGATCCAATTGGCTATGCTTTCAGATAATGTCCCATGTGGGGTTTCATGTCCTTGTTGACTAAATATTAAATAACATCAAATTTGACAGCACTACTCTGGTGTAATCAGATCAAGGAGCACAAAAGTAAAATGCTGCCAGCAATGTACTGGCAAACAATCAATTAAAATGATTACCAGGACAGAACAACTACCACCTAAGAAGCCATTCCCTAGCCGTTTCCTCGTCCTTTCCTGGTGATGTTTGAGGTCAGGAAGTTAGGTAGTCCTAGCAGATGGATACCAATATTCCATTAGCGAAGTAAGGAGGTGTACATGTATTCATCTCATTGTTACTGGATGCTGCTCTGAGTAAGATGAGCATGGTTTCTATTTCACCAGTTACCTTAATAACCTTGTAACATTGTTTGTTAAGACAGCTATTAAGCTTTTCCATCCACCCTGGCACAAAGGATATGAATGAAAAGCATTATTGTGTGTGCAGCAGCAGGAAAGACACTCACCAGATACCTCTCAGAGGAAACGCTCACTAGAATAAGGTCATCCCCGATGCGCACCTTCTCTCCTTCAGATCTCTGTTTGGATGCTGGATGAATGGTCCACCAGCAAGCTTCACCTGCATCCAAATATGATCAAAACAGAAAGCTCTGATATTTTGCATTCCTGTGACACAGACTACTGATGTTGTCTGCTCTAACAGCTGACCACACAAATAAAAAATAGACTAGATAGATATATAGACAGACAGACCGACAGACAGACAGACATGCTATGGTCTGAACACACACCAAAATGACTAAAATGGAAGAGAATTATAAAGAGAAAACTTCTGACTTGCCAGACACAATCACAGGATGCATTGTGTTGGCGTATTGCTGTTGGTATAAAGTTGAGTTTCTCTGCACACTTCTGCTGAATAATTTGTTGCCTGAAAGGACTCAGTGCTGGTGTGTCAGATAGAGGATGTGCAGCATTGTTCATAATAGCACTCAGTTTTGTTTTAATTTTTTCCTTCGCTATTACCTCCAGGGGGTCCAGAGTGCGTCTCATATCTGAATCCACCCTTTTGATTAATTGGAATGACCTGATACCTGACCACTATCATGCTTCCTCAATCAAACCTACCAGACTTAACTTCTTTTTCACCTGATTTTCAGAAGAACTGCTTTAGCTAGTATGCCTCCTCCTGCTGTCTCTGATGGACACCAGTGAGTCAGCTCTACTTGTATATGATTATCTATATAATTAACATACAGATAAGATAACAGCACTGGAATGTCATGTTCTATGAATTACAAATTAGTGGAAAAGGAATTTCAGATTTTGGATATGACAATAAGATGTCAAATTTAAATAATTAAAACTTTTAATATTAACTTTTTTTAATAACTTTGAATATTAAAAAGTCATTGCTCAACAAAAGTTTTATATTCTGAACAATACTTCCAGAAAAGAAAAAGAAGAAAACATACACACACATCAGTTACCTATTGAATCTTCTTGCAATCCCACATCAAAAGCAAGTTTATCTGTCAGGGACCTTGATGTAGTCAAGCATGTTAAATACTGCGGACACACAAAGGAAAAAAAGCAAATTTTTGTTAGGAAAAGATTAACGACTGTAGCATTATGACTCTGCTGAAAGGTGCTCTTAGTCCAATGTATTGCAAATGTATTGTGTAGCACATACAATCAGCTAGGACATCTCTGTGATGTATGCTTTAATTGAAGACTATACACATATATAACTCATTATTTGACTGACACCTTTAACCAAGGCAACTTGCAACATTCAAGATACAATTGGTTCTGCTTATTTTTGTTTTTGCAATTGAAGCACAGGCAGGTGAAGTAACTTGTTCATGGTCACACAGTGCCAGTACCATATGAACCCACAACCTCAGGGTTTGAAGTTCAAAGCCTTAACCACTATGCCAAACTGTTCTATAAATATACACAGACAAAACGTAACTTTTTGCGATATTTACTGAACATAGTTTGCATTTAACCAGACATATAAAAACTATTTTAGCTAAAATTAAGAATGTTATATACTATATCAAGTGTAAAAAACCCAAAGAATAACATCTAAATAAGATTAAGCACAAAATCCCTTATATAATCTAAAACCCAAAGAATATTCTGGTTAGATAAAAAAAGAGAGGGGAAAGGGGATCACAGTGTTTATTGGACTAATTCTTATAAACAATATTTAAATTACATGACAAAGAGAGAAGCTGCCACACCTGGCTGCTCACTACCTATCTGTCTATCACTGCTGTTAGTTCATAAGACTATCCAGCCTTTGCGCCTTTTTTACAAATCAAACTACATGGACTCTGCTGAAGAGCCAAAAGCTCAGGCACAGTTAAAAAATTTGCCAATTAGTTTGTTTTCCTGTTGTACCCGAGATTCCTGTTCTCATCATATGTCCATACCTTTGACTTGTGTAAGTGCCAGACTGAATTGACTGGCATCCAATATGAGGTCAAGAATGAAAACTTGCCTGACCAGGAGGCTGTACTGGAATAGCACAAGAATGGAGACACCACCTGGCTAGGATGGTCTTCAGTTTAGGTCCCAGTCCCCTGGCTGGAGCAAAGTGGATTCCCGCAGGGCTGCCAGTGTATTGTTGTATGGAAGGGCGATCCTATCGGGATCCTTGTGGGCCACAGGGGGGGCACTGTGAAGAATGAATCTCCCTATTTTGGGGGACTTCTGTATCACCCGGAAGTGTTTCCGGCATGCAGTGTCATATATTACATTTTTATTTCATATAAATGCTAAATATTCCTGGTTTCTAAAATGAAAAGAATATTTTCTATTACATATATGGAGTGAATGTTGTTGTATTAGTTAGCTTTGTTATAATGACTACTAAATAAAGAGTTTCATAAGCCATCTGCTTATGAAGATTATGTATAAACAAGAATTTAATCATAACATACTTTAAGATTTTACTGTGTATGAAAGACGCTATATAAAAGTTTGACTGATTGGTTTAGTTTTACTACTGTAAATATAAAAAATATAATAGAAATATAAAAGAAATATAAAAGCTTAGCCTATATAACAGTTTATTATAGTTTCATTATAAGAAGCATTAGAAAAGTGAATTTTACAGTACATATCATAATGATAATGCTCAATGTTAAAGGAGATAGCCAACCAAGCCGCTGCAAACACAGACACCACAAACTTTAATAAATATTTGCCCTCTTTCACTCTATACCAATTACACAGTCTAATAAGTTAAAGAATGTGAAGTCTTACCATTCCACTAAATGAGTGTCGGAGAAGAATTGCATGACCATAAAGAAGTGTCCTATGTCCACCTCCCTGAGAGGCCTGAAAATGAGAAACAGTGAGGCATTACAAAATGGCTAACAGAAATAATTCAGGATTCCCAATGAAGAAAGGCTAAAGATCTTCCTTATTTCTTTACAGGGATTCAGACGACTCATCACGACCATCAAAAAAAAAAACCTGAAGAAAACAATCAATTTGAATATGCAATAGGGTGCATGTATTAATGATAAATAATCCAAAAGGTCAAATATTCATGCAAGTAAGTAAATTTTTTTTACAGATTAAGCGTGCATCTCCACATTATCGTCTATCACTCCTACCTAATACATAGCAATATAGGTTACTGTTGCACTAAAAATATGATAAACTGACAACTTAACCAAGGTTTACACAATAAGAAAAAATACATGCAAAATTAAGGAGAGGATCTGCTAAAACTTTACTAAAAGATTACCTTTGAATAGTACTTAGTGTCAGTGTTTGGTATTAACAGATGCTACAAAACCTGAATCTTTATTAATGGCAAGGTTTGGAGTGCTTTAATAACTTTTTCTTCTTTTTTTCTTGTAACATTACAAAAAAGTAGCTATTTTCATCCAAGTCTCCACTTAATTACAGTAAAAGGCACACTATTGGTATTTTAAAAAGTACTTTGTTCAAGCTATAGGACAATGGGGTAAATCAGAATTGAGCTGACACCTCTGCAGAGACTCCTTCAGACAAAAAGGCATCCATTTTAGGCTTGTAATAACTAACTGGACTCTGGTTGGATATAATAGACAAAATAAAGCAACTCTAAGCAGGCATTGGGTCTACAACTAAAAGTGACTTTAATCCAATCACCAGAGGTAACACCTTCCTTCAAAGCCAGCTCCATTCATCTCTCCTTTCTCTTTGTGAATTGAAAGTTGATGAGCTGCTTAGGGTGAGAAGCCACCCCACTGTCTGTGAAGCAAAAAGCTCATAAACTTACTTTGGTCTGGAAGCCAACATAGAGCTACATAGAGCCTTGGAGTTGGATGCCCTGTATTCTGCTAGGCCAAGCTCTGTGCTAGCGACTGAAAGCCCCTGTCTGAGAAGTCAGAGCAGTCATTACATCAAGTAGGGAACTTCCGCACCTATACACTTGAGCAAGAAAGAGCAATCCTTTTTCCTATGAAGCTGCAGAGGGCTTAGCAAAGAGCTTAACAGACGATGGACAAAGGACCACCTTGTAACAATAACCAAGAGTTCACTCCAATAAAAGAAGAGTTCTCCACTTGAACCTGGAGAAACAATATTCAATTTCACACAGCATCGAACATCAACACTAAAGCTTTGGTATCACAAAACTGTTTGTGTTCCAAGATAAATTAGAACTCTGAATAGCCAGTGAACAGCCTGCCTTTTCTTCTGTCTTACATCCTGTCTTGTAAGTCAGTATATAAGCAGTTATCATATTTATGTAATCCTTGTGTTCATCAATAAACTGTACTATTATTTTTGTTTAAACAAATATGTTTCAGTTACCTGGATATAAAACTAACGGCTGGAAACCCCTCCTACTGAGAAAAACTGGAAGCCTTACCAAATTATTTAATTAGTTACTGGCACTGCCAAAGGCAAAAATGATAATTAATTAAGTGACTGCTGTCACCAATCAGTTAGTTCTTTTTCTCACATTCATGCACCATTTCCTACATTTATTTGGTGTTCCTGGTTGGGCAGAAACAGAGATCACTCATTTTCCTACAAAGCCTTTTGTTTTGCTTCCTGTACTCTTTTGTAGTTTTAATGACCTTGTCAAACCCAATAAAACACCCTGTATTTTCATGGTATGCAAGTACATGGTGCTGTACAGATACACACATATATACAATCACATCTACTGCATATAAGGCCACATTCACCCAATCGCGTAACACAGGTAATATGCAATATATCAATTAAATCATTTCTATTATGTTGCTATTTGTACATATTACCATGGTAGGGTATAGTGTGCTTTTAAAAAATGTAATGTCCTGCATATTTTCCACACCTGGGCACGTGATAACACAGCATTGTGCATGTTAGTGCGTTTTCAACACAGGAAAAAGCACAACACAGGAAGCCCACCCTTACCGTTTCCTAGCAACTGCTCCACACACATGCTCTAAGCACTGTGGAGGTATGTACCCAACATTGTCTCTGTCTCCCACACATCTTTAAGACTGTAATCCTCATGACAGTAGTATAAAAACCATAATACACCAAACAGCTTGACACAATGTCTGCATGTGACAGAAAATTAGTGTTTTTTTCTTTACTAAATACAGTATTTAATTAAAGCATAATATGTCAGCAAATGCATAAACCTACATATGCTAAAACAAGGTAAAAATGGTTGTCACAGCACATGTGTTCATGCACATTTCTGCACAAACATACCTGTGAATTATGTCTAAGCATGGTGCATAGTGAATGGGAGATAGAGGCATACTTTAAAAAGCAATATTACTATGAAGAGAAAAGTAAACTTTTTTTATTTCTGGTTTGTCTTCAAACTTTTAGCTGGTGTATTTGATTTAAATATATTTCACAGAACAAAAGTAAAAGCTTGTACCTGTAATTTATACAGAAGAGCATGATGTAGTGCTATATGGTGAACACACCCTTCTGTTTTCTGAAGTTATTCTGTGCACATGACAATATTACCACCATTACTATAAGTATCTGAATGGCTGATTGCCACTGTCCATTGATGGCACAATGCTGCTATGAAGTCTAAATCAAATCCAAATCGATTATTTTAAACTACAAAATATCTTTATCGACTCTAAAATGGTCTGCTCTGATTAAGTGTGGGTGGATCGATTAAGATATACTGTGTGATGGACGGCCAGCAGCTCATCCCGGCTGACACATCCAGGCCACTAGATGGCATCTTCCCTGCGGCATGGAGATGCCCTGGATTCCCACAGAGCACAATGGGAGATACAGTTCGGTTTCACAGCCCTGCTGGGTGCCGTGGGTGCCATCATGGGACGTTGCAGGGAGATGCGGGGATTTTTATTTTCCCTGTAGCCCGGAAGTACTCCCAAGTCACAGGGACAGAAGAACAGAAGAACTTCCGGGCGGAAGAAAAAAGATAAGTCTTCATCTGACCCAGAAGTGCTAATGAATCACATGGACAGAAGGACAGGAGCACTTCCGGGTCAAGAACTATTTAAAGGACTATGGGAAACCCAGCAAGCTGAGCTAGAGTTGGGAGGTAGAGTGACGGAGCTACTGGGAGAGGAGGATTGATTTATTGTATTATTGTGATTATTGATATGTTTATTGTAGTGGTTGTGGTGCTTTGGAGCACAATACTGGAAGAAGAAATAATTAAAAGAATTCCTGGTGTCCTGGACGTTTTGTTTGTGGGGTTTGAGGAGCGACAGCGCCCTCTAGTGTCACAACTGATACCCATTTTGCCAGGGCAAGCGCACCACTCCCCTGCTAGGACAATGTACTGTAGCTACAGTAATTGAAATGGCAGCACCATAATGCTGTTACCTCACAGCTCCAGGAGCCTGAGTTCAATTCCCACCCTGGTTATTGTCTGTATGGGGATGTGAGTGAATATGCCTTTCCACAGCTGGGTCCTGACTATCTGCCTAATACTGCCAGGGGAGGTTGTGGCCTCCCATAACCTACTAACGGAAAGAGTTGGATGGATCCCTCCCTCGAGTATTGCGTAGCTTCTCTTTCAATTTTTAGATGACTTATTTTTGCACATTATATTTATTTGGTATAAATGTATGATTTTCGTTATTTTTAAGCACAATCTCTACACAACTGAGTAAAGTGCTTTGTGAATGTGCTCTACATGAAAAAACAACTAAATATTTTAATACAGAAAGGATACCAGCTTATAGCCATGAGATGTCTTAAAAAAAACATACATATACAGTATGAGTGGATCATAAATTACAACTGGTCATTTTAAATTCCCCTGGCTCCACTCAAAGAGGTTACAAATGCTTTAGCCCTGCCATGAGCTCAGTGGGAAAGGGCCACTCACCATAGCCTCTTTACTGCTATTTAATTATATAGGAGATTTCATTTTTCAGGACTTTGAAGTTGTCCGCCACCTGTAACATATTCATCTGTATTCAGGTGCCCACTTGCGATGGCAGCCTTGTGCAGCATACTTCAGTTAATTTCAAGGGTTTACAGCTTTGATTTAAAGCGACATTTAATTTCTAGACATTTCAAAGTCAACTGTTTCTCTAAGGTCAAATTTACTTACCTTCTTAATAAACCTCTAGGAAGCATTAAAAACAAGAAAGAGAACAAAATAAGTGAAGATGTGCAAGTATGACAGGTATTTGCTGCCAGCGTAAGGACATTATGGTGCACTTCAGGCACAGATTAGAGGAGACATGCTGCTTCCTTGCTCCCTAGTTGAATGGCCATTAAACAAGACTTCTGTCTAAAGAGAAGAGACCGAACTTCTCACAAGACATTTCACTACACATTATATAGCTGTTCATCCATTACAAAGACATAGTGGAGGCATGTAGCTTTATTTGTACACTTTGATAGTTGGGAGAAAGAATCATCCACCACAATACCTTACAATACTAGCTGAAATTCCACTACAAGGAAATAAACTACATAATAAGAAGGCTCACCAGCTCCTAGAGTTATCTCTTCAGGATAGTTCTATAAAAATAGGTCTGCTTGCTAGAAAGCATTATGGTAGTGCTCATCATGAAGGTTACAATAAATTAATAACTGCAATGTATGCCACTTTCCAGCTGTGCTGGCTATGGAAGATCTGTACAAAACAGAAAGATCTCCTTGAAAGAACCTCTGTAATTCAAATTCTAAAGCCCTATATTACAGCACTGTATTCAAAGCACCAATTCAAATGGTATTATAGAAAACCATACAATAAAAGTGTCTGACTAGACCAGATTAATTTATACCACCTTTGGAGTACCTTCATGTTTACTTTTATGTTTATCAATTTCATTGTTGGTTAGGTGAAACCATTTTGTATGGCATGGTCATCACAATTTTGTGTCCTTCAGTGCATGGGCAAAGCCATATTGGAGTTTTTGGTGTTTACACCAAAATATGATCTTTGTCAGATATGTGGACTCAGGCCACATCAGATGTCTAGTGTAAGCATGCTACTGAATATATAATTAGTTACTGAATTGATTATTTTTAAAAAGTGTTTCCTATAAAAGGCACTACATAAATTTAATAAATTCAAACAGTACTACCTAAAAACAACTTACAGTGGAACCTCGGTTCACGAACGTCTCGGAACACGTACAAACACCCAGCTGAGCAGGGAGCCTGGGTGTTTGTCTCAGTGTTATTCAATGTTTTTACATTAGTTTACTATTACACTATGCATTCTATGGTATAATTAACTATTTTTGTGCTTAAAATTCTTTAAAGAAAATATATTTACATACAGTTCGTACGGTCTGGAACAGATTAATTGTATTTACATGCAATCCTATGGGGGAAATTACTTCGGGTCACGACCAAATCGGGTTACGATCAGTTTTGGAACGAATTATGGTCGTGAACCGAGGTTCCACTGTATTAGGTTTGAAGATCCCTTTACAACACTACTGAGAAAGAAAGGCCCCATTACAAACAGACCAGCTGATTGGGTTCATGCAATGAAATACACCAAAATAAAATATTATTCTGTTCTGAGCAATCTTGCTCACTATAAAAGAAACTTTACGAAAATAAAATGTTTATTTATTATTTGATTGAAGATAACAATGAAAGCACAAGATAATGAAAAACACAAAGCTTTATCTAAACAACTGAATGTGTCCCACACCCAAACCTCCCTCTCCCTCAACTCAATACCACTCACCCGGCACTGAAGTCCATAAGGCAGCGGAAAGATAAGGAAAGCAGATTAATCAGCATATCTAAATGAAATACATGATTTTCTGAATGATAACACTTAAAATTCAGAGTAATAAACATCTTTTGCTTCCCTAAATATACTGTAAATAAATGTGACTCACTCCTGATTTTGAGTGCCCTGCTGAGACCAGGAACAATTCAGATCACCTGTCTAGATAAGTCACACACCCACACCCTTCCCACTTGAAGATAAAGTACAGGACAAGAGGTGAAGTTTAACATGGATTTTTCACGTGGTAGCTTCAATGGATCGCTACAGAATATTCAAAGTTTTGCAAAAAACTTCGGATTGACTGTAACCATTCAGGATGTGGACAGCATAACAGAACAAGTATGATAGGATTGGCTATGCTGCAGCCCAAACACACAAAAGTCTTATATGTTGCACAGTAATTAATGTAAAGTACTTTGTCAATGAAAGGAGCTATAAAGACAAATTGATTGCAAAAGCCTGTCACCTGGTGAAACTGGCTGAAAATACATGGCCAGATGAAAACATTTCATCCATGTGAAAGTTCAAAACGTGAATTCTGCACAGGGCCATCTGAGGCCTTTGAGGTCACTGTTACAGGGTATGTTTAAAATATAATCACTTAATCAACATTTGCTTTATATTGAAAAATTCATACTTTCATGTATTGCAAATCAGTTCAGAAGGCAAATCAATCAGTCTTCAAAATAGTAGTCATTAAACCAAGATATGTATTGCACCTTTCACAGTGAGAAATGTTACTAAGCATTTTTGAAAGCCAGGCAGTTAATCAAGCTTTATTTTACATGGCAGCTTTAACAGTTACTACTATTAAAATGCTTTATTTTATGGTGTGCCTTTACTAAAACACACTATTTCAAACACTTTTAGAACCCCAAACAAAAGCTCTGCTCTAGTGTTTTAGGAATCAACTACAGTATTAAATCTATAGTGCAAGCTCAGTAAAACAGTTCACAGTTACACAGCACTGAAGATAACATATATTGAGTACAGATGAGCTTGAGTACAGACGAGTGCATTAAATAAGTAAGGAAAAGACAAGACAGACAAACTTGAGACTTAGCTAAATATGCTTCTACATAGAATACAGGACCTTAATATCAATTTAGAAATATTTTTAAAATACAAAATTTTAATCTGGGTAGCCCTGCAGAAGTCACAGGTTTCCTATCTCTGAGAACCTGTGGCAAACATCGATTAATCACCTTAAACGTGGTGTGTGTACTAAACTTAAACATATTATTGACTGTAAAAACAATTACAAAGCAGACTGGAGTGTGGTCAAAGCAAGTGGTGGAGACTTTTCTGATGCAAGTCAAGGCTTCACTGTCAGCTGACAGCTTGACACTCCTGACAGACATGATTAGTGAACAGATTTAACTCACAGATTCTGAGTTTCCTACACTTTTGGTGTCTCTTGTGGGAGACTGGGCAATGGCTGAATAGAACAAATTAGTTATAGTGGAGGGGCTGATGAAGCTGCCTTTACCAACTGCTACAGGGATAACAAATGTACTGGATGTGCATAAAGGTAGAACACCAAGATTCCCTAAAAACGCTACCAAACACTCAATGGAGGAAAAGGGTGGAATGCACAGAATTCTCAGAGCCAGCCACCACTAACCAGTAGGGTAGGTGACTTACTATACAGTGTAAAGTTTTACATAGGATCTTAGCTGTGAACTCCATTTTGTCAATTCTTACTCCAAGGGTGTCTGACAATTGTTCTTTTTGTGGGGAAAGAGAGACAATTTTTCACTGCTTTATGTTTTGTAGAAGGTTGCACCCTTTGTTTAATTTAATAGAGAGGTTTATTGGGGGACTGGAAATGGTGTACATGAGAGTAAAAATTATAAAAAGAAAAAATGTAAAATTTGTAAATTGTATTATGGGATAATATTAAAAACTAGAAATTGTAAAACTGAAGGGGGGTGTTGCATGGTCCAAATGAATTGTTTAAAATATTGTGCATTAGTCGAATATTAAAAGATTTTAACTTTTACAAATCCACAAAGAATTTTGAAAAGTTTAGAAATATAAGGTGTGTGAATAGTATATTATGTGATTGTATTAATGATGAAATACAGTTTATTTTTTAGGAGAGTTTATGGGTTTAATTGTGTTTACTCAAATATTTAGCATGAAAATTTAACTTGAAAATATATTTATAATAAGCTGTGTACGTTTTTTGTATAGTTGCTGGATGTTTTTCAATAAAGTTTGTTTTTAGAAAACAAAATGATAGATAGATAGATAGATAGATAGATAGATAGATAGATAGAAATTGATATGGGAGTCTATCTATCTATCTATCTATCTATCTATCTATCTATTTATCTGTCATGATTGGATGCTTTTTTGAACATGTTTCTATACAGTTCCTGAGGGGATTTTGGAGACTAAGGATTCCAATGGTCATGTTTAGTTTTTGTTTTGGTATCTTCACTGTCATTAAAAATTAATTGCATTCATCTTTTTTTGGGGGGGTTGCCATTTTGAAGGGCTCTTTGTCTATTGTTGTTTGCAGTTGCTATGCAGGATGACCAAGTAGATTGTGTGACAACATCACAGTGACGGTGTAAATGTCAGCATTGTGCACTCCCCTGTTGCCCAAGTTTATGGCTAAAATGTAAAAAGTCTAGCATTATTTTGTTTGAATCTAAAATTGATGTCTGGGTATGACCTTTTTCTGTCCTTTTGACACAATCTTCAACTACACTCTGGTGCAGTAAATTAGGCAGTTGATGCCCCAACATTCCTCAAGGTAGTTTGCATGGTCTGTTGCCAGTCACAACATATAAACACACAAACATCTGCTCAAAAGAAAGAATAAAACACTTATTAGGAAAATGACCCGAAGGAAGAATGATCCAGGCCACAACCAAAAATAGGGTGTGCTGCCCAAACACAATGAAGAAGAACTTCAAGCATTTTCCTTATGTGAGCAACGTACCGATGATCAAATATTGACAGCTCACTATTTGAATTGCAACTGAGTACAATAAAAGCTAGAGAACGAGAAAGGTCTAACTGGCCAGCATCCAAGAGTTCCCTCTAGAATAATATTCTGGTGTGCCAAGAAACGTAAAGCATCCTGAGGGGCAGTGGCACAAGGCCCAGCAAGAGGCTATGTGATCAAAGTGAAGCCAGCTGTCATCTTCAAATTGCCGCCTGCTTTCTTGCGATTACCTCATTGCAAAATGCTGTGACCTTTTGTTGCTTCACAGTTCATCTGATTTGTTTATCCTCATCCCTTCATCTACAATGTACAATTTGTTGAGGTGCTTAGTTTAACAAAGGAGGATGCTATTAGTCTTTTTGCTAAAAATTGGAAAGGAAAAAAAACAAACATTAAAATCCTGGAGCTTTACATAAAAATCATTAGTTGTGCCTCCCTTAGCCTCCCACTGCCACACTCCCTTAAGTTAAGCAGAAATCTAACAGAAGTTTTTACTCCAAAATACCTGCTGCATACAAAAAAATCCATTTACTGGTGAGAAAGAAAGAAAGAAGTACTTTTATATACATTCAGCAAAACCTCAAGGCACTTTACAAACCATCATTTAAGTTAACTGTGCTCTCTCTACTAATGAAACAAGAATTTGAATTTTCTCAGCATCGCTGTGTCTCCTCAGCACTTTGGCCAAAGACAGCATTTCAGGGGGTGCAACAAAGAGGAAGACTGTGTCACGATTTGCTAAAATTGAGTGAGGTACATTGCGGTGTATGCCGTTATTTGTAGGTCATTTATTAGTGCTTCTGTTCTATAATATGAAAAGAATCAAGCACTGCTGTGAATGAGCCACAGAAATGCAAGCTCTTGTGGGTGCCTTGTTGCGGGCAGAGCATTCGTAAACGTAAATAACTAAGAGAACAGTATTTGGACACTGCAATGATCTGTAGAGAATTCTGTATAAGCCCTGATTTATTGACTGTCAACGCACCTCACAGTCTTTTTTTAAAGCTCTTTCACTTTTAATACACTCAGGAATAACTGATTAAATTATGTATGAAGTAACAAGGAATTGACTTAAAAAAAATAAAATAAAATAATGGCATGTTGTTATGTTATCACTTCAAATCCAGAGACAATTACAAAAAGTTCCAGATTGCAGATCTCCTGTTGCCCAGAAGGTGTCTCTACTGTGTCATGTCAAGATTTAAAGCTTAATGTCACAATAGATACAATTTCAGAAAAATAAAAAATAAAATTGTAAAATTCATCCACTTTAAAATGATTATCTGTCTTTTTCATCTCTATTTTTGTATTCCTCTGGGGCATCCTTTCACCCCAGGAGTGTGGCTTCCTCTAGCAAAAACTCCTCTCCTGCATCTGTTGCTGCCCATTTGTGAAATACAGTGTCTGTTCTGTAGAAATTTACAATAATCATTGACAAAATCACTCACAGTCTTTCATTACAAGTGATGAAGAGGATCACAGACAGATCTGAAAAACTGTTGGTGCTCCATTTATTTTAGTCATGTGTGATGCCCCAAACCTCCTGCCAAGGTCAGCTTCCTTTATTTGGGGACATCAGTAGTCATAACCAAGGAAGGACCAGAATGAGTGAGGCAGATAAGTGAGATAATATAGTGAGAATGTAGTTTATGAAAGTAGAGAATTAAAAGTGCAAATATTGTAAAAAAAAAACAGTGCATATCCCAAAAGTAATAAATAGTTCAAAAAATAATGAAATCCATAAACTCTGTGTCATTAAAGACATTGTCATTGGGATGTTCCATAAATAAATAAATCCAAAAAGTAACTCCCAATGAATAAAGTTAAAAATTCTGAAATTTTAGAGAGGTAAAAATAATTACAGTATGTCCTTCCATATCCTCACTCTGTCCTCACCAGGACACCTCTAGGTCGCACCCTATTGCATCCCCAAACCTCAAGCAGCTCAGAGGGCATTTTGCCCATCTATCGAGCACTGTTGCACCTTTCACATTCATGTGAATATACATTCACATTTGTTCATATATGGACTGGTGCTGCTTCATCACCATGGCAAACCACAGGAACAGGCATTATGCTTTTAATATTTCTAAAAAATGTCTTCACTTTAGAACACAATTTAATGTGGGAAATTAACATATACTTTGATTATGAAGAAATAACTTTGATTTGAAAATTCCCAAACTTATCTTTTAATATCAAAAAAAAAAAAAAAATTGAGTTAAATCAATGTAATTAAAAGCCTTTCCAATGTCAGTGAGCCCCTAACAAGTGTGTGTCTCACTTCCTGTCTCCTAATTGTCTGCTGGATTGACACACACTGCCCAAAACAGTTACCTGTAGATCGAAAACACTGTTGTGCTGTGCAACTGGAAAAAAATTCATGGTTCAAAATGTTTCTCTTGCAGAACTGAAAGTACACCTCATGCCGTTGGAGAATTAAGTCAGGTTATGCAGAAATAGTACAGGAATGCAGTCCCATACTAGCAGGTTAGTCATTTAATAAAAGTATCATGAGGATCATATATAAAACTTTATGCTTTACAGACTGATACATTTACCAACTTAGAGGCAGAAATTCAGTCAGTCAGTCATTCTCCAACCCGCTATATCCTAACACGGGGTCACGGGGGTCTGCTGGAGCCAATCCCAGCCAACACAGGGCGCAAGGCAGGAACAAATCCCAGGCAGGACGCCAGCCCACCGCAGGGCACGCACACACACAAACACACACACACCAGCAATACCAAACAACAACGTTTATTTATATAGCACATTTTCATACAAAAAAAAATGTAGCTCAAAGTGCTTTACAAAATGAAGAATAGAAAAGTAGAAGACACAATAAAAAATAAAAATAAGTCAACATTAATTAACATAGAATAAGTAAGGTCTGATGACCGGGGTGGACAGAAAAAAAAAAAAAACAAAAAACTCCAGATGGCTGGAGAAAAAAATAAAATAAAATCTGCAGGGATTCCAGACCAAGAGACCGCCCAGTCCCCTCTGGGCAATCTACCTAACATAAATGAAACAGTCCTCTTTGTATTTAGGGACAATTTAGGATCACCAATGCACGTAACCTGCATGTCTTTGGACTGTGGGAGGAAACCGGAGTACCCGGAGGAAACCCACACAGACACGGGGAGAACATGCAAACTCCACATAGGGAGGACCTGGGAAGTGAACCCAGGTCTCCTTACTGCTAGGCAGCAGCGCTGCCACTGCACCACTGGAGGCAGAAATTTGTTATTCAAAAAGGGTCCTACATAGTAAACACATTCCCCATTGCTTTGTGATACACAAACGGGGAGTATTGGGGGTGGTGAATTACATTTTGAAACTGAATGTCTTTGGACAGTTGGGGGGAAAGCAGAACTCTTAGAGGCAATGAATGAAAACACAGGAAGATCATACAAGCTCTTAGCAGAAGACACTCTTCAACCAATGGATTTAACATATTGCCAAGAACTGCTTACCACTCACTCAACTTTTAAGTGTTTATTAAATTAAGGACTGGGTATCAGAAGTGTTTGATATGAGCCGTGACATTACTGTGGTAAGTAATGCAACAACCTCTATTTAGAGCATTATTAGGTGAAACAACGTCATTGAAACATCACAGCAAGCTTTCATGTTGAAGGAATGTAAATATAATAAATATTCCTTACTCTCACAGCTTGCGAAATAATCAAATTTAGATGATTGAGAAGCAAAGATATCTGTAAGAGACAGGAGGGAATGACAACTACAAACTTGCGAGGTTAAAGGACTGCGGTGCTAGTTGGAAGTGTTGGAATGTAAATACCTGTAATAGGTTGGTGCAGCACAAGAATGTGATGATTTTCAAGGTGTTGTGAAGAAAAAAAATCAATGGGGTGGGGATATATTGCTGTGGTGATGGTGCATGCTAAATGTAGTTTTGGTAACCACAGACAACTGGTCAGTGCTTCATCATGTGTTCAGGGTATGGCAGCATACACTGAATCTAAATCTGTTACTGAGATGCAAAGAAGATTTTCTATTAAGTTTAACATGCCTCAGTGAGATTGAATTCCTTCTCATAACAAAGCATTTACAATGGCAGTGATATGCCTCAGGAATCCATTCCATGTTTGAAATTATAATTATGGTTTTATTAACAATGCATATGAGAATTATGCTTGAATGGAAACAGAAATGTTTACTGCACTTTATTATATGGCCATTGTTATTTGTTTGTCTTTTGTTCTGCTGCTATTATGGTAAAAATCCTCCTCTTGGATTCCAGAATGTTAAAGATTTTCTTAATTGGGTGCTCAGATTAAAAAATTTAAGAACCCCAACTTTAATTTAAGGTAATTTCTGCTGTGTTTTCAAATGCCACCTTATTTGCTCAGTAATACACAGTTGGCCAAGGCAAAAATGCTACAGAAAAATGGTGAATGGAACAATGGATGTAAAGTTCTCTGCTAAGCATTTATGGCAGAAAATGAAAGGCTCTAAAAAACAGCAAAAGGAAAACAGAATGCAGGTAGGGTGGCCATTTTGGCTCAAGAATTAGAAAGGATAGCACTAGAATATCCGCTTTTCTTTCTTAGGAAATCACTTGAGTTGTCTGCATTCAAAACAGCAAAAATAATGATACAAGTAAAGCCCGAAGGAATGTCATGCACTGTGATATTTAAAGATCCATGTAAAATATAGTACATTCAGCTGAATCATTTTTTCTTAGCACATATTTCAGCACATTTTGCTAACTTGTAAATCCAAACAGACCCTGGCTTGCATGAATTTGCCCTGAGATTGACTGACATCCCGCCCAGGGTTGGGTTCTATATTGTAGTTGATGTTGCTGTGGATGGGATGCTCTTCCGAGAAGTAATGCAAGCTTAAAAAACTGAATAATCTGTGAAAATACATATGTGAGATTAGCCTTAGACTTGATTATAAAATTCATTATGTCCATCCACTCTCCTCCAAATTATGTTTACTTCATTAAGATCCTCAAACACTCTGGATTGTTTTTATGTGTGGGTATTAAAATGCCAGACTAAATTCAATGCAAAGCAAATCTGACAATCTTGGAAGACACTCAATGTAGGCCTTCCTGATGAGAGTGGCATCCCCATCAAAGAAAGGATTACATGTGGGAAAAAAAGGGTTAGCATAGAAGAACAAGAGAGAAAAAATAAGAATGCTGCCTTTAAAACAGCACACACCTCACAAGACACAGGCCCACATGCAGAGAGCCAAAGAGGTCACGGGTCTGAAAGAAAGAGAATATGACAGAGGACTGCTGCAGATGAAGCACACATGGTACACAGGGTACTTGGTTAGTGGGAAACACACTGCATTTCAAGAACAGAAGGGATATACAATGGATAAAATGTGGAAAGTTAACACAAGCCTCCCATCCTGAGTTGTGACACAGTTTACACAGTGTTCACATTCAGACATAAACACTTCTCCTCTCTAATGCCTACCCTACTCCCATTGTTTTTCTGGTAATTTATAAAATTATCAAAATGAAAAGTGAAACATGAAACCATACATGCTTTAATCAATTCTTACAACTGTTATATGCCCATAAAAGCAAATTCTATGTTTCAGAAAAGTCCATATTGGTCAGTTTAACATAGCAAGATGGACTGCAACTATCATGATCCCCTCCAGATAGTATTAAGAAAACCGTTACATAAAATTACATGGAGTCCTGAAAGGATATAGGACTTTATACAATAGGACAGGAAATAAGGCCCAAACAACTGCAGAGATATATTTTATTCCATCATTATTTTTACTTGTGTATACCTTTTTTACCTGTCTGTTTTTACCTGTAATTATCTGGAGGGTTTATACAATACCGCAGGAGACTAGAAAATATTAATATTAAGTTGTACATATTATCACTAAAAATAAGTATAAAGACTATATCATTCAGCTGGAGGAACTAAAATGTAATGGGTATATATAATAATTGAACACACTCAGAACAACAGATACCTTTTGTAACTGATGAATAAAAAAATACACGCAGTATAGTGATTGATTATTTGCACTGCTTTGCTTTCAAGTAGTATATTTATGCATGATATTAATTTTCCCTGTATGGTTTGTTACATGGTTATCCGTATTGTTGCTGCATTTTAAAGTAAGACTATCACTATGTGAATTTTTCATTCAATAGTTATAAAGATATTGCTTTTTTCTCAAATGATATGTATAACTATTTCCTATACATGTGTTTTATAAAAGATATACACTGAATATGTTTACTTAATAGTTCTTTGTTTATTGGTTATTTGTTTTGACTTACTAGTATCCTAGTACTTTTTAGTTCCCCCTACCTGAAATATACACTATTAACCTTTATTTTTAGTGATAATTTATATAAATGAATAATATTTACTGGTCTCCTGCTCTATTGCATAAACCCTCCAGATAAATTACAGGTAAAAAAACACATGGTAAAGGTAAAAGAGGTATACACAAGTAAAAATAATTGTGGAATAAAACATCTCTGTAGTTGCTTGGGCCTTGTTTATTTTGGTCCACTTATTTACCTAGATAAGGTAAGTATCTCAGGGTCACCTTAAATCCACAACAGCTGTTTAATTTCCTCACACAAATACTTCTAAGTGCGCTACAGTTCTCCTCCTAGCCCACTCAGCGGAAAGTTGCCTCCTTTAGACAAGTGTTTTGTTCCAGGAGCCCTGTGGGTATTGTGTCCTCATAAATGCTTCACATCAAAGATTAAGATAAAAGCTTCAAGTCTTTCATATGTTTCTGCTGTCTGGTAAAATAAATGATGCTGTTATTAAAAGGACAGCCTCTCAATTACTTGTTCTTATAGACAACACTGTGTGCTCGTCTCATCCAAAACAAAAATCAGGTAAACAGTGTGGCTAGCCCTCTAGTTGACTGTCCTATAAAACAAGAAGCAAATGCATAATTTGGAAAAGCCAATTAGAGCAATGGAGTCTGTTTAGTTTTGTTAATCGTTGTTCGTGTGTGTCTATTCCTCCCCACGTGGCTTGTATGCCCTCATAAATAGTACACATCAAGGATAAAGATGGAAGCCCCTAGTCTTCCACCTGTTCCTTCTTTAGAAAAAAAAAGCTTCCAACTTCTTTTTTTGCTCCCTCTCTCTATGCCCTTGGGTCATTATGGAGCTGGGATACAACTAAAATTTGCAAGTGAGAGAAAGGGTGAAAAAAGAAGAGGATTTTCTGAATAATGTCTATATTACTATATTGACAACAGATTATTTTTTCAATATTGGTGAGGTCAAATTGGACAAATTACAAATATATGCACCTGTGCCACTGAAAAGGAAATCAACTAGGACCTCTTCAAATTGTGATCGTCTTTTCTAAAAATCTAAAACAAACAGTATTTTTGTTTTTTGCACATTGGACTTATTTGTTGCTTCTACTTAACAGACCCTGAGGAAAACAAAGGAATCATGTTAAGAATAGTGTGCTGGCTCAGGGTCAATTTGTCATTTTCATCCAGCTTTTAGATAATTTGTGTGACTTTCTATGTTGTGGTGTCCCAGGCTGGTTACATCATTTCAAGAGAGGTCCGCTGAATCAACAAGCTAGTTTAAATGTGCAGGTTCAGTTATAGGACATACTCTGGACCCTCTGAAGTTAGAAGTGAAGGAGAGATTTAAAAAAAAACTGAGTGTCACTTTGAACAATGCTACACATCCTCTCTCTGACACACCAGCACTGAGGACTTTCAGCCAAAGAATCGTTCAGCAGGAAAAGTGTCAGGAAAAGTGACTGGGACTCCTTTATACCAGCAGCAAAACATCTACAAAATGCCTCACTGGGACTGTGATAGCCAAGTCAGAAGTTTTCTTTCCTTTTAATTTTCTTGCATTACAGTTATTCTGGTGTATGTTCAGACCAATTTGTTTGTGTTTATTTATTTTATTTACCTATAGAGCTTCTGTGAAAAGCGAAATTTCTGCCCTGGGGACAAATAAAGTTTGTATATCTATCTATCTTATCTATCTATAAGTAACTGTATTAAGGAGTTTCCAGAAAGGAACATGGAAACTGCAGATATGATAGCACTTGAGATGATAACACACACTTGAATAAGAGTATAGCTTCTGAACACTGTCGGGAAGTCGATAGCTTAGAGCCCATTGTGTATTCAAACCTCACATTTTTACTTCCTATGTGTAATACTTTACATTTACTGACATTAAATTTCATCTGCCACAAATCTGCCCAAGCTTGTATGCTATCCAAGTCTTTCTGTAATGATATAATGGATTCCAAATTATCTGCTAATCCACCTAACTTGGTATCCTCTGCAAACTTAACCAGCTTGTTACTTATATTCTTATCTAAATCATTTATATATATTAAAAATAGCAGCGGCCCTAGCACTGACCCCTGTGGAACACCACTCTTGACATCGGCCAATTCTGATGAGGTTCCTCGCACCATCACCCTCTGCTTCCTGTGTTTGAGCCAATTCTGCACCCATCTACAAACATCACCCTGAACGCCCACTTCTTTTAGTTTGATGCCCAAACTCTCATGTGGCACCTTATCAAATGCTTTCTGAAAGTCAAGATAAATAATATCTGGGAGGTTATCCACTTGTTCACATGTAAAGACCTCAGAAAAATGTAAGTTTAGGGCATCCGCTATTTCATTGTCTGTATCTTTTAATTCCCCTTTACTATTTCTGATGCACTTCATCTCCTCTTTGACTGTTCTTTTACTACTAAAATACTGAAAGAATCTCTTAGGGTCTTATTTTGCCTTATCTGCTATATTCCTCTCCAACTGTCTTTTAGCCTCCCTGATATCCATCTTAATGGTTGGTCCCATGTTCTCATACACTCTACGATTCACTTTGTAGTCATTAGTAGTCTTATATGCCTTTATAAATATGTTTTTACCTTTGCAGTTTCTTTTTTAACTCTTTATTAATCCAATGTGGAGTTGTTTTTTAATTTCCTATTAATTCCAAATTTAGGTATGCATCTGTCCTGCATTACATGTAAAACACTTTTAAACCTGTTCCACTGCTCCTCGACTGTCTCCACGCTTAAAAGCTTATCCCAGTGTATCCTCCTTAGACTTTGCTGCATCTGCTCAAAATCTGCCCTCCTGAAGTTCAACTTAACAATTGTAGTCTTTGCATCTGCACTCTTACAAAATATTGAGAGTTGTATTATATTATGGTCACTTTACCCTAGTGGTTTAGTCACCTCTACACCCTCAATTCTATCCTGATTATTACAACATACTAAAAACAGACAAGCTTCACCCCGTGTTGGTGCTTCAACATACTGTTTTAAAAAACAGTCACCGATTAATTTTAAAAACTCCTGCTCTTGTGCTTCTCCATTTGCCAGGTTATCCCAGTTAATATTCTGATGGTTTAATTTCCCCATGACTAAAATATCCCTTGTAAACTTGCCTTTTTAATATTATTAAAAAGATGGGTGTTGAAATTACTGTCTGAATTGGGTGGTCTATAACACACTCCTAAAATAAGACCTCTTTCCCTAATATTTTCCAGGTGAAGCCACATATCCTCACTAAGATGGGGCTCATCATCCAACTAAAGAGGACTTGCATTTAAATTCTGTATGACATAAACAGCAACCCCACATCCATTTTTGTTCTGTCTATTCTTCCTAAAAATGTGTATCCCTTTATGTTGCACTCATCTCCATCTTTCTTATTTAGCCAGGTTTCTGTTATTGCTATAATATCATAATAATGCTCTGCTACATACAGCTCCAACTCACTTACCTTAGATACCTCTAGCGTTAAGGCAAGCTATTTTTAACGTGTTACTCCTTCTACATTTAAATGTTGGCTTAGAATTTACATTACTATGCATTTTTATTTCTATACCTTTTTTTGTTCCTCCATGCACAGATCTAAACCTGGCCTGTTCTAAACTCCCTGTGCCCCCATTCCCTAGTTTAAACAATCCTCGACTAGCCTACTCATACGCTTCCCCAATACATTGGTGCCCCTCCAGTTCAGATGTAACCCGTCACAGCGGAACAGGTCCCATCTGTACCAAAAGAAGTCCCAATGCCCCATAAACCTATACCCTTCTACCCTGCACCACGATTTGAGCCACGCATCAAGCTTTCTAATCTCCTCAGTCTTACCTGGACTGGCGCGGGGCACAGGCAGAACTTCAGAGGAGACTACCTTGTCTTTTCTGCTCCTCAGCTTGGCACCTAACGCTTTGAATTTTGATCGCAGAACTGACAGACTATTCTTACAGTATGCATGTCATTTGTTCCAACATGGACAATGACATCTGGATCCACCCCCACTCTGGCCAAGAGCCTATCTACCCTTCCAGGGAGGTCCCCCACCTGTGCACCAAGAATGCAACACATCGTGCGAGACTCTCTCTCTCTGGAGCTAACCTGCACTTCAATCTCCCTAATGATTGAGTCCCCAACTATTACTACCTCTCCTACCACTACTGCACCTTTAACCTTACGCCTTGTGACCGTGACCCACCTATACCTACCTGTCTGGTCTGGAATTTCCTCCAGCCCTACCTTAGGGGTGCACACTATCTCTCTAAAGGACACCTGGGCCAAGTCCACCAATTCTCTACTACAATGTAGGCCAGCCAACTCCTCCTCCAGTTCAGCGACCCTGAGCTTGAGGTACTGGATCAGCTAGGATCTCCTGCAGATGGCTCCTACAAGCCATCATCTAAAAAGTTCAACATCCAACAGGACTTGCATTGCACTGGCCTCATTATTAAAATTTGATTTAGGATTTGTAAAACTGCTTTAATTTTTTTCTTTCTTAAAATTAAATGATTTAACTTAAATGGTAACACTAATAACTGCTGTAGTGGGCACTTTAAAAGGGTTACCTGACATGTATTACAGAAGTATCAAGATCTGGGTGCATGTCACCCATATATAGAGCACAGACAGTCCTATCCTTGCAGCAACAAGTCCACAAAAGGAATCATGCCCGGACAGATCACCAGTCCATTCTAGGCCACTCTCATGCATACATCTAGACACTGTTAGTCACCAATTAATCCAATTAGCATATTTTTAGGATGTGAGAGGAGACCAAAGTACCTGGAGAAAAAAACTCACACACACAGGGAGAACATGCATACTACAGATGGAGACCTGACTGCAGGGTGAACACTGGCCAAAAGGAAATGTGAGATGCTAATGTGAAACCCTGTGTCACTGGTGTGCCCTAAACATAAAGCTGCAGTATACAAGTGTAAAACTGTTTACAAACAAAAGGTGAAAATACAGCAAACAGAATGAAAAACAGGGCTGGCACCCTGGAAATCAGAAGGCTAGGAGGGGAAGGAACGCAGTCTCACACAAAGCAGAATCAAAAGAGACATGAAGGAAGATGCATGAACATTGTTAAAGAGAAAGCACACAGATGAGCTAATGCACCAAGGAAGTGAGCATGCAATAAAGACAACTGATACAGAATGAATGATGGATGAACCTACCCATTTGTCCAGGTCTCTGGGCTAGCAGGGTCAGACAAATAAAGATAAATAATAAAGCAAATTATTGCCCATAAAGTCAAAAGCAGTTAATGAAAGCTGTGGGCTGCGGTCAATTAAAAGACAGAGAGGGAAGAGACCTCCATTTTAGAAGCTACGTTCTCTCCACTCACAGTAAATAATTTTTCTTTCATCTAAACACATATAAATGTTATTTTATACAAATTAATAGTTCAAAACAATTTCGCTTCTCTTCAGGTGGATTTAAAGAGACCATATATAAAAATATTCAGGGCTGTGAAGGGCTGCATTGTGACTCTATAAATGAAAAAAAAGTTGAGTTAAACAGGTTCAGCCATGGTCACCGTTTTCCCCAGGCTATGCTCATTTCAATCTAAACTTAATCTGTGCCCGCTGTTCATCCTCAGAGTAAAGATGCTTCAAAACAGACTTAAGAGACTGCTGAAAGGGAAACTACATAGGACCATTCAACAAGCAGTTTACAACTGCCTGCTGGCGGGCTTTTTATTTTCCATGTTCATTTATGTAAATAAAGAAGACCCTCCTCCTGGCATCGCTGAGTCTTGGCACACCTACAGTGTGAATTTAAACAGACTGACTGTGTATGAAGCAGCAGATTGAGTGAATCAGCTGCCAAAAATTGAAGTCAGCCTAGTCCCAGTTTAATACAAGAATGGAGTAAAGAGAGACGTACAGTTTAATTGATAATGTAATCCTAACATAAGGATGGGAGTGGTTTATAAAAAGCAAAACAAGCACAGTGCTTCTCTGCACATCCACTCAGGACACTCCACGTGAACTGGCCCAAATTTTTACAAAAATTGTTTTAATAAAATGTCAATTAATTTAAGAGTGGGGCTGGCACACACTCCTTGCAGGTGAGATGTTATAAAAACTGAATATAATTGAATTTACAAGTTTACTTATATTATTTGCACTCTTCTACTGTCTGTATTTTCTTCCTTCGCTGATATTCACTCTGATTTGTACACCTTCCTAGCAGAAGGAAAACAGCTCCTGACGTTTGACTGTTTTGTTACACTGCTAATGAAAGAGAGCTGAAGAGCATCCCGAGGAGCCCAATATCAGTCCCTGTTTCATTAACACAAAAATGTCTGATAATACAGGTAAAGAACAGACCACCACAGGGCTGCAATGCCTGACAAATATACTGCCTAATATGCAGCAACATTTGGAGCATGTGATGTTTGCTACCACACTAGGGACTTGCAGTCAGACATTACACTCTCAAATTCTTATGTCTTTTTTTTTTTTAAAAAGCACGTGTACAGGGTATTCATTCATTGTTAAATTTCTCCCAGACACATCTGTTCCTTTGTGCCACATAAGGGGAAACAATGGCATCATGGGCCAACCCACAGTCCAGGCCAATGAAAGTGAAAAAATGGGCTTAAGAAAGTTATTTGTTATGACATTTATATAAAAAAATAGATTTCTCATCCATTCTTCCATCAGGGATTCAGCATTTGGGAAGGGCTATCCTACTGACACACCACAGTGGACTGGGCAGCTTGTGAAGTGAAACAGGCATCAAAACAAAGAAGCTCTAGCAGCGAAAGGTTGTGTCATAATGAAGACTGCACTTCCCTAGCAGCCATTGTAGCTGGCATGCCTCGCTGTGTGGGGTATTTGTCATTTACTCCGACACCAAGACAGTTTCAGCATTTGGTCTCTCCTCCTACACACTGGAGACCTGCAAAGGACTTCCCAAATTCAGGGTGCAATTTAGAGAGGAGTGCTGAATGTTGCAGCATGGCTGTCAAAGTGAATGAGATGTGCTATAGCCCTGTTTAAATGATTTGTAAATCAGCCAAAAAAAAAGACAAACTCAAGCAAAAAGCAGCATCCAGGGGTGTCAACACCCACTTCTTCCCCATCTTCACCATCTTTCCCATACCAACAGCCTTCTTGTTCATATCCTATGTCAGGAAAATTGCTTTGTGTCCAGTTTTGAATAAAAAAAGAATGAAATGGTCAATATGTAGGTTAGGTAATATCCTTAAAATAAATAAAGATGCCATAATCTTTGTGGCTTCTTTCATTGCTTCTTAAAGAAAAGACTAAAACACAGACAATGACCTTACATGGGCTGGATGACAACACATGTACCAAAAAAAAGCAAAAGACACACAGATTTAGCAGGACAAGAACCTTCCAGCCTCCTCCCCAACCCCAAAAAGAGAAAGTACATTTAGTAAAAGAATATAACAAGGCCATGACAGCCATCTACTCACTCCTTCGCTGGCATTTTCCCCGGTGTTAGCCAGCATTTCCTGCAGGGCTCTGACCGACAGGGACTGTTCAAGCACAAAATTGCAGATACATAGGTCTGGTGGGATTCTCTGCAAGAGATAAAGAGGTGCACATTAATATCACACACGCCTGTATTAACTGAGGAGGGGTAGAGTCATTCTCTCACACCAATTACTGCTACTCAAAGTAAACATGAGAGCAGCCCGCATGTGCTCATTTCTGTCTAGGTTGCAACCTGTTTTCTTTCCTTTTTGTCAGGTGATTTAGTAAAAAGGTTGTGGGGAGTAGAGACCTTTCATCTTTTTCAGATAAATTTTACTCATTGGTGGAAATGAAGTCTGGTATTTCACATATTTTATTTAGCATCAGACCCTGGTTTACATGTCAAAACTTTAGCAGCACATAGCAAGTGGGTTTAATCATAAATTACTTTTGAACAGCAAGAAATACAGTAACTGTTCATATTCTGTTTTGATTATTTCAGATCATCCTGTTAAAGAAATTTCTGAAGTCTATGTGCTAATATTCATCCTTTCAATTCTAAAATTACACTGTCATTTTCCCTCTGGAAAATGTCTACGTTCATTGAGACATAATCAAGAGGGACACTATAAAAGAAACAGATTTAGTGGTATCTTTTGTGACAAACAGAGAGAAGAGTGCTACTTATACAGAAGTGTATTACTGAAGACACTGGAATAAACAGGGAAATATCCAACAGCTATATCTGGAACGCAACCCCCGCGATCGAGGAGGGATTAGTGTACTCTGAATCCTATCAATATCTTTTAAAAATGCATATTTCTTTCTCATGTTTGAAGCAGCCTCCAGGAAAAAGTGAGAAGTAATGTTGACCTGACACTTCTTATAAATTGTAATGCCAAAATGGAGAGAACTGTCAGTAATTTAGAATTGTTTGGCTTTCAGTCTCAACAATGTTGAACAAAAAAGCATTCAGTACAAACTGATGCAGTACTCTAAAACCCAACCACAAATTATGAAGTGTGCATAGAAGACAAGTTAGCACCAAAAAGTCCCAGTAACATTATGTCAGCGACACAGATACCCATTAATTACTACTTCACACCATAATACAAGTCCATATCCAGCAAACTATTGAAAACAAATTCATATAAAAAGCCACTGCATTTATTTACCAAAAGACAAGGCCCCCATTACAACTGTGCTCAGCAAATGTTTACAAAAATGTTTAATGCCTAGGTCAACAGATGCGTCATACCTCCTCCTGCAAGTGTTTCTTCTTGAGTTTTATTCATTTTGTTACAAACTGAAATGGCTTTGAAACAAGTGTCACTTTATGCAACACAAATGACTTGTTGTTACTGTAAGTGGAACTCTGGAAGCATGCATGAGCACACATTTCAATACATTGAGGAGATATTTACACTGAAAAGCAGGTACTTTCCATGAAAGTAAGGACACAGCTTCTCAAGGCTCGATTCTGGATCAGACACCAGAGCGCTTGCAGCAGCATGGAACAGTATACTGTAAATTAACACATTTAATGCCTTTACATACCTGTATTATACAACTATCAGATTGTCTTTATATTCACTTTTTAATCTTGCATTGCTGTGATTTACGATTTTATTATGTACATTAATTGTTAATACACATGAGTAGCTTTTGTTTTCTTAATACAGCAGAACCCCAATTTAACATTTCCATGTTTAACATGTTTCCACTGTTACATTTTAGAGTGGTGACTGGTGCTGACAACTTTTGTTTTTTCAGAAGTAACAGTTCTTTTAAACATCAAATATAAGGAATTTTTGTGTTTTATTGCATTTTTATCTCTTGTTCCTGAAATGTAGCCTTACCTCCTGCAATTCAGAACAGGTCATTCACCTGAAGCTCAGAAGGTATGGACCTGGCCAGTACTTGGATGGTAGACCATCTAGGAAAAGCGTGGGTTGCTACTAATAAGGGTGTTGGTGAGGGCAGCAAGGGGCACTTACCCTGTGGTCTGTGTATTGATCCTAATGCCCCAGTGCTGTAAATATGGCGCTGTCCTTTGGCCGAGACGTAAACCTGAGGTCCTGACTCTCTGTGATCATAAAATATATCTGGCCATCTTTTGTAAAGAGTAGGGTGTACCCTGATATCCTGACTGAACTGTCCATCATGGTCCCATTCCATTCTGGCCCACTAATCATCCCCTGTCTTTAATTGGCTACCTCTCTCACCCCTTCACCACCTAACATATAATGTGTGGTGAGCATACTGGCACAATAATGGCTGCTGTCACATCATCCAGGTGCGTGCTACACATTTGTTATGGTTGAAGTGGCTCTCCTCCATCTATATAAAGATATTTGAGTGGTGAGAACATGTTGCACCATGTAAATGTTATCATTATTAATTATTTGCATATAATTTGCTGAATTACAAAAACAGTAACACAAATATATTTTAAATGTTTACGTAATCTTTACTGTAAAAAAAACAAACAATATTAAACATTAAATATGTAATTTTCCCAAATAATCCACTGTTAAAAATTTGTTAGTGTAAAATTGTTTAAGTGTTTTCCTGCTGTTAATTAAAATTACTAATTGGTTAGGGATGTGTTGAATCATGGGATAAAAGATAAATCCCCTTGATGCAGGCTTTTTGCTGATGACATAATGTTGTGCAGTGCCAGAAAAAAGGCTGTGGTGAGAAAGTTGGAAGAACTGAAAAGGGCTACGGAAGAGAGCGGAAGATAAATAGGTAGGAGATAGAATGTATGAGATTTAATAATGAATTTAATAAAGATTCAGATGTTTCCCAGCTTCAAAGAGTGGAGAAGTTTAAATATCTAGAATCAGTGATAGACCAAGATTGAGATTTAGACACAGAGAAAAACCCATAGAGAGCAGTGTGTATGGAACAACTGAAATAAGGTATCAAAAGTACTTACTGTGTGATTTAAGAATTAAGATGAAGGTTTAAAGTCAGGTTTTTAAGACAGTGGTAAGATAAGTAATGATATATGGAGCTGAGACATGGTCAGTGATGGGAGCACAGGAGAAGTTAGATGTGGCAGAATGAAAATGGAGATAAATGTGTGGAGTTACAAAAAAGGACAGAATAAGAAATGAGACAATAAGACGTACAATAAAAGTGGATAAGATGTGTTATGTACAGGAAAGTATGTTAAAGTGGTATGGACAAGAGGAGAGACAAAGAACATGTTCGAAAAGAGTGAAAAGAAGAGAAGTACAGGGGACGAGAACGTGAGGCAGGCCAATGTGGAGGTGAATGGATAAAGTAAAAGAAGATCTGAAGGTAAAGGGTCTGACTGCGGAGGAGGCGAAGGACTGGGCTGTATTGAGAAGGCTGATCAAGCACATCAACCCCACAGAGACGTGGGAACAGATGAAGAGGAAGAAGAAGAAGAATTGCAATTTCAATATCAAAGGCAATAATCATCAATAATTAAGTGTGTCATACTTGAGCACCCTTAAATGAAAAGATTCTGCATGCTGGCACACCAGGGAGTGTAGAGAAAGACAGTGAGTTGTGGCTCAGTTCAGCCAGGCAGGTAAGCAGTGTGATGCATAGGCTAGGGCACTGGACCTTAAACCCTAGAGTTCTCTGTAATAATACCTCATTGTATTTTACTCTGTGGCCCTTAACCTTTCTGTGCTTCAACTGTTTAAAACATATTTAAACAGTTGTAACAAACCATGACCTTTGAAAATCAGCTTGGGTAACACAACCTAATTTACAATTATTACTTGTGTAGTGGAAAAGCATAAACACTGCTGAAACCCCACATACTTGGCTTGGTTAGCCTCCCTTCAAACCTATGGCCCCAACAACCACAAACAATACATTCATTCTTTTAATTTCTGAGCCATTTATTACAAAGGTCATATGGGAGATAAAACCTACAGTATAATTGAAGCATCAAGTGTACTGCAGGAGCTCCTTCAACAAAAGGCTGGATGGAGTGTGGCCACTAGCCAGCCCATCCTATTCTGTCTTGAATGTATGAAAAGCCTTTAAGGGCAACTCAGCCAAATGGAAAGAAGGAGCTGGTGTATTTAAAAAAGCACCCATGCTGCTTCAATGGAGATGTCATCTAAAAGATGATTCAGCTTGTGTTGTCAATCACAAGTTTCACAATTGGTATGCATTTGGAATGGGAATTCATTAGCTTGACAGAGCATATTAACTAGTAAGAGTAGGAGGAAAGCAGATTGTTCTATTTCATACCATGGCAATTCATTCCTTAAACACCAAAGATAAATTGCAGATTAGTAGGTCTTAGAGCTGCTCACATTCTGTCAATCTAGAAACAGAAACAATGTTTTTGAAGAAAGATTTTAGGGGATTAGAACCTAAAAGATTAAAGCTCCTTATTTAGAACAAAGGCTGAATGGTATTATGCTTTGTACCTAACAATTGCACACTAAACAAAAGGGTACATTAAAGCAACTCGTTAAGTTCCATTTTTTATGCCACATTTTGTGTTTCAGTTTAAGATTCTTTTCTGTACATCATCTTATATTGGAGCTACAGGCAAAATATGCTAAACAAGGCCATTGGCCAAAATCTGCCGGTGAATATTCACATTCATAAGTCAAGGCTTTTAGGGCTATCACTGAATTAATTATGGATATTCTGAAATGTGTATCAGTTGTCCAGACATCTGAAATAGATACAGTACTTCAAAACAGGTCCTCCTATATTTATCTGCAATGGACTTGGACATAACTCAGATTGACTGTGACATTTATGATATATTAAACTGACTTTGAGATATCACAAAATCACTTCCTGTAAAATGTCATATTCAATGGGATTTCCTATCTATTTACAGAGATCTTAAAACATATCTTAGATATCTTAAAATTAAACTTAAGATATCTTGAAATACATTTTAATATATACACAATACCAAATGGACAGAAAACCCATTATAAGATAAAAGAAACTGAATCTGAGAAATTTAAGATCTAAAAATGCACTTCTGGGTACCTTAAAACAACATCCCATTCATTTTGAGAATACTTTCCTGTGCAGTTTTAAATTATATGAAATCCTATAGAAAACATATGGATTTCTTGCTTTTATAGCATCTCAAAACACACATAAAGTTCATTGTTTAAGATATCTCGAAATATAATTGTGATATCTGAAAATGGACAGGAGGCTATATCAGAATATCTCACAAATGCATTTCAGTCATTTTGGAATGCATTTTAAGATATTCACAAATTCAGTTAGAATTATCATTAAATTTCAAGTCAGATTGCTACACATTCTCAAGGACTGAGTAACATCAAAAAGCCCACAGTGTGAAGTGACTCATAACCAGGTAGTAAATGGGAAAAAAGGACACTTCACAGCTCAGAGAAGCACAAAAGAGCCCAGTTGTAATGATCTCTGAGAAGGAGATTTTAACTTAAGTATCTAAGTAAAAAAAAGATAATGACATAGGAGCACAGAAATATTTTAAGATGCAAGTCAAATAGCCAGGGAGTCAACAGAAGAACCAGTCACCAAAACCAGTGATGCTAATGAAAATTCAAAGTCAAAAGAAACAAAGCAATGAGCAGAAAACCTCTCCCTGGAAAAATTTTTTTTTTTTCATGAATTTATATCCATTAACTTGAAGAGCAGAGTTACTGCTCTTCCATCTTATATAGGTGGCCTATAACCAAGGGGACACCAATGCATAGAAAGTTCACTCTGGATGTTGGATTTAAGGATACATCAAGCTGGACTTGCTCTATTCACACTCTTAATAGTTGGGGACTTTATCTTTCGTATCAATAATCAGTGTGACCTAAAAGTAAAGGAATTCTTGAACCTCCTGGACTCCTGATTTGAGACAGCTCGTTAATCAGCCTACACATAAAGCAGATCATTCGTTAAGCTTAGTAATTACAAAAGGACTAAAAGTTGATGTAAAGCAGGTTATTGATATTGGTCTATCAGACCATTTTCGTTTACTATTTAATAAAAAAATAATGATAGAAAACATTCATGAGAAGCATATTGTTAAAAAACGCTTCTTTGATTCATCAGCAGCCTTAAAACTTACAAACATTCTAAGCAATCGGTCCGTTTATAGTGCTAACTATAATAGTGAGAATAATGTAAATAGTAAGGTGGAAAAATTTAATACTAAGGTGAGAGCTGCTGCTAACATAGTTGCACCTAAAAAGACAGTTAAAAAATCTTCTAGCATTGTTATACCATGGAAGACCCAAAGAGTGTCTGATTTAAAAAAGAACATGCCGTAGAGGTGAGCGTATATGGAGGAAGACTAAACTAACTATCCACTATGAAATATTGAAGGTTAAAATAACAGAATACAATAACACGGTCTGTCTTGAGAGGCGCTGCTATTTCTCTAAGATTATAAATAACAATGCTAGTAATCCCAGAGTCTAATTCTCTACGATTGATTGTCTGCTTAACCCAGGTAACACAAAGAAATGTCTCCAAAATACTTCCAGTGAAAGCTGTGAGGGTATTGTTGTATTCTTCAATCAAAAAATTAATTAGAAATAATATAGTATATCTCCCCAACACTGCGGATCCTCCTGAGCCCCAGTACTCTGTTATAAACAAATTAACTAGGATAGATTTACCTTATTTATATAAAATAATTTCTTAACTGAGACCCACCACCTGTGTCCTTGACCCAGTAACAACAAGTTTTTTCAAAGAAGTATCAGGCATGCTAATTGATAATATTCTTCACATTGTAAACTCGTCATTAGATACGGGGGTCTTCCCAGACTGTCTTAAGACTGCTGTAGTTAAACCCCTACTCAAGAAAAATAATCTTGACTCGTCTGCTTTTGAAAATTATAGACCCATCTCTAACCTGCCTTTCTTAAGTAAAATTCTGGAGAAGGCAGTCATTATGCAGTTAAACAACCATCTCAATAAACATGCTATTCTTGATAAATTTCAGTCAGGTTTTAGAACAAATCACAGCACAGAAACTGCACTTGTTAAAGTAATAAATGACTTGCGGGTAAATGCAGACAGAGGCCATTTATCTGTTCTCATCTTCTTAGATGTGAGTGTCGCATTTGACACCATTGATCACAACATTCTTAGAATTCGCCTTAGTCAATGGGTGGGCCTCTCTGGCAGTGTCTTAAATTGGTTTGAATCCTACCTGGCAGGTAGAAAATTCTTTGCTAGTTGTGGTAATTATAATTCAAAGACGCATGGTATTCTATATGGTGTTCCACAAGGCTCTATCCTGGGTCCGCTGCTCTTCTCAATCTACATACTTCCGTTAGGTCAGATTATCTCGAGGCACAACATGTTACCACAGCTATTCTGATGACACACAGCTGTAATTATCAATTGCACCTGATGACCCAAAAGCTGTTAATTCACTAACACAATGTCTTACTTGTGTTTCTAATTGGATGAATATTAATTTTCTCAAGTTAAATAAAGAGAAAACAGACATTTTAGTGATTGGCAATAATGGAGACAATGAGATTATTAGAAACTAGCAGAATACCCGCGCTTCGCAGCGGAGAAGTAGTGTGTTAATGAAGGTATGAAAAAGAAAAGGAAAAATTTTAAAAATAACGTAACATGATTGTTAATGTAATTGTTGTATATATATATATATATATATATATATATATATATATATAGCAAAATACATATCTATATACATATCTACATATACACATATATATATATGCATACCTATCTAAATCATATATACACACACATATACATACATACATACACAGACACACACATATATATAATTTGTGTGTGTGTATGTATGTATGTATGTATGTATGTATGTATGTGTGTGTGTGTGTGTATACACATACATACAAACATACACACAGGTATATATAAATATATGTGTATATATATATGTATGTGTCTATATGTGTGTGTATAGCTTTGATCACTGAGTGCAAGGGAAAAATAATAAAATGTAGTCTATAAGTTATTAAACAGTAAAACATTAACGTTTTAAGAAGTAAAGGTACATTGAGCACTACTGGAGTGGTTGCGGGTAAACTACATTTTAAAGACGGTATAACAGAAGAGGTAAGTAGTACTAACAGCAGCTAAAATGTATATGGATCATCTCTCGGTAGTAGATCCCTTTTGAAAGGCGCTACACGACGGCTGTGGTATAGAAATTACATTTTCTATGTGAAAGTCCAAATTTCTACCTCTAATAATGTGCCTTACCAGCAATTAAAGAAAATTAGTTTTGTGTCCTCTGCAGTGTTAAGAGAGAAAGGCTTTGGTTTGGGATAAAAGGAAAAAAGGTGTAAAGAAAGGAAAGTTGCCTTTTTCTTTTATATAGTATAGAGAGATGTGTTCGGTGACGATATGAGCGCCTTTTAGGGACAGTCGCGGTGGGTCTTGTGCAGACTGGTGAGACGTCCCAGCTATTAATCGGCTGTGATGGCACTGTCAGTCCTTCACTCCTGTGCGTGTCTTCATAATCCGAGCTGACGACCTCATAATCGTATACGTGCAAAATAAAGTGCGAAGCGCCTTAATATTATTTTGCCGCGGTGTAGAAAAGGGGTCCCGTGTTTGCACTTGTCTGGGCTATAGCTCAGGGGGAGGATGAAAAAAATTAATAGTGCTCACTTTGAGTTAAGGCAGAAGCGCAGTCAGCGTCTCAAAGGCCGGCACAGCTATGCGCGCGCGCCGGCTGCTCGACTTTTGCTGGGCAGGAGACGCCAGTTTTTGCAGACACGTTCACATGATCAAAAGTCTCCGCGCTCTTTGGAGGTCATTCATATACAAAATACCCGCGCCTCGCAGCGGAGAAGTAATGGGTTAAAGAAGTAATGAAAAAGAAAAGGAAACATTTTAATAATAACGTAACATGATTGTCATGAGTGTTGCTGTCATATACATGCCTGCCTAAATAAGTCACCCTCGCTTCGCTCTTACTTTTTTACCGTTCATTTAATCATGGCTAGTGGCGGAAAAATTATAAAATGGAAGGAGGATTACACTGAGTATGGCTTTACCAAAACAATTATTGATGGCGAATCGATTATTCATAAAGCTTGAATTGGTGATCTGTTTTTGTGTGTTAACCTCATATCTTTTCATACTTCTTCTCAAACCAAGGTGGTGCGAGGCTAAAATGAATTGGGATGCGCTGATCAATGTTATCGGTGTACCAGGAAATCATGCATTGACAAAAGTTCCCCTTTGATTGTAATGCAAAGTGTGATTAAATGCATTATTTTTTAACGCGTTATGGAGCACATGCATCAAAGCTTCTCAGCTGTGCTTGTGCTAAGAAAATTAAACATTTTAAAAATAACGTAACACGATTGTCAATGTAACCTTTTGTAAGTAGTGCCTGGAGGATTCAGTGTGGAGAAAGTCTAGAGACAGCGTGTGTATTAACTTGTGGATTTCTCTGTATTTGGTGGCAGTGTGACGAAGTTGCTTCGGAAGACGGCGTTAGCCGCAGAGCTCAGCTCAGTGCGAAATGATGTAAATGGGAGGGGAGATGATGACGTGACTCCCCCACCCGCCTTAACTGTCAATCCCCCACAAACACAGTCTCTCGGAATTTGCATAAGCACACCCCTTCACCTGCAATTTTAACTTAGTTACAAAGTGATCAAAACTCTCGTTTATATCCTGCGTCCTCTCATTAAACTTGTATCCCGCATTACCCGTGGGCACGAAAAGCACCAGCGGCAGCCTGTCTATTAAGTTAATTTAAAGTTTAGGTTTATACCTCACTTTGTTTCCGAAGTAGCTGTACTGATGAATATGGTAGTATGTCACTAGCTCGCTTCTTAATGTTTCACTGCCTTCTCAATTATATAATGCATGTTTTGTTCAGCGTATTTTGGAGCTCTTCCTGGTTTTCTACATAGTGCGTTGACAGTCAGTTCACGTGATTACGTGGGCGGCGTGATGATGTCACACGAAACTCCGCCCCCACGGCGGTCAAGCTCAACTCCATTACAGTAAATGGAGAAAAATACCTTCCAGTTATGACCATTACGCGTAGAATTT
>JANRMT010062799.1:7992652-8005825 GCA_026402145.1 Polypterus bichir lapradei
CTAACTGTGGTGTATCACACCTGAGTTCAATTTCCGTAGCCACCCCCAGGCCTGATTACTGCCACACCTGTTTCAATCAAGAAATCACTTAAATAGGAGCTGCCTGACACAGAGAAGTAGACCAAAAGCACCTCAAAAGCTAGACATCATGCCAAGATCCAAAGAAATTCAGGAACAAATGAGAACAGAAGTAATTGAGATCTATCAGTCTGGTAAAGGTTATAAAGCCATTTCTAAAGCTTTGGGACTCCAGCGAACCACAGTGAGAGCCATTATCCACAAATGGCAAAAACATGGAACAGTGGTGAACCTTCCCAGGAGTGGCCGGCCGACCAAAATTACCCCAAGAGCGCAGAGACGACTCATCCGAGAGGTCACAAAAGACCCCAGGACAACGTCTAAAGAACTGCAGGCCTCACTTGCCTCAATTAAGGTCAGTGTTCACGACTCCACCATAAGAAAGAGACTGGGCAAAAACAGCCTGCATGGCAGATTTCCAAGACGCAAACCACTGTTAAGCAAAAAGAACATTAGGGCTTGTCTCAATTTTGCTAAGAAACATCTCAATGATTGCCAAGACTTTTGGGAAAATACCTTGTGGAGTGATGAGACAAAAGTTGAACTTTTTGGAAGGCAAATGTCCCGTTACATCTGGCGTAAAAGGAACACAGCATTTCAGAAAAAGAACATCATACCAACAGTAAAATATGGTGGTGGTAGTGTGATGGTCTGGGGTTGTTTTTGCTTCAGGACCTAGAAGGCTTGCTGTAATAGATGGAACCATGAATTCTACTGTCTACCAAAAAAAGCCATCTGTTCGTCAACTCAAGCTGTAGCGATCTTGGGTGCTGCAACAGGACAATGACCCAAAACACACCAGCAAATCCACCTCTGAATGGCTGAAGAAAAACAAAATGAAGACTTTGGAGTGGCCTAGTCAAAGTCCTGACCTGAATCCAATTGAGATGCTATGGCATGACCTTAAAAAGGCGGTTCATGCTAGAAAACCCTCAAATAAAGCTGAATTACAACAATTCTACAAAGATGAGTGGGCCAAAATTCCTCCAGAGCGCTGTAAAAGACTCATTGCAAGTTATCGCAAACGCTTGATTGCAGTTATTGCTGCTAAGGGTGGCCCAACCAGTTATTAGGTTCAGGGGGCAATTACTTTTTCACACAGGGCCATGTAGGTTTGGATTTTTTTTTCTCCCTAAATAATAAAAACCATCATTTAAAAACTGCATTTTGTGTTTACTTGTGTTATATTTGACTAATGGTTAAATGTGTTTGATGATCAGAAACATTTTGTGTGACAAACATGCAAAAGAATAAGAAATCAGGAAGGGGGCAAATAGTTTTTCACACCACTGTATTTTAGAGAACAGTTCAGCAAGTACTCCTGGTCTGACTCGCTTACACACTCGCTCCCACTTTCACTCTCAGCTAGAGATAATGCAGCGTCAGATCCTGGGAAATCTATACTTTCATCTGTCTTTTCTGAGCCTTTTTTCTGCCACTCAAGTTTATACATGCTTGCATATACTGTAATTGAGCCCCCTCGGGCTAAGTATAGGATACTTTGGGATGCTAAAAAACAGTGAAAAAATTACACCGCTGCTAACGGAGTTCCGCCTCACAAGTCCATCTCTTGTAACAGATAAGACCAACTGACCATTAACTTTAAAATTACCTTGTGAATATTTGTTTTCTGTATCTGGCTATCAACATTTGGAGAACCAGTGTAAATAAACTGGCACGCATGAGCAACTGGCTGAATAAATAGAAAATCAATAATGTCTTATTTTTCATCTTCGTATCATTTTAAAGGCAGACTTAAAATGATAACCAATCAAAGTGCTACACTAATTTGCATTGTGATGTGAATCAAAATAAATAAACTTACTTTGAGCTGTCAACTGATTAATGTTTCAATGCTAATTTAGTTGTTTCTTTTACACAAAAGTGTTCAATAAATTAACCGGAATAATTTCATTTGCACAGACAAGTGTTTATTAAAACTGTTTTGCAATAAAAATTAATTAATCAATTACTGAGTTGTTTTTGCTTTATAGAAACAGTAATATGCAGGAAAGATGATAAGTTGCAATTAATATACAGTTCATTTCTATTATAAACTTTAATTGTTAGATTAATTGTGATTACATTTTTTATCCATCCATCCATTATCCAATCTGCTATATCCTAACTACAGGGTCATGGGTGTCTGCTGGAGCCAATCCCAGCCAACACAGGGAGCAAGGCAGGAAACAAACCCTGGGCAGGGCGCCAGCCCACCGCAGAGCGCGCACGCACACACGCACATACCTAGCACACACTAGGGACAATTTAGGATCGCCAATGCACCTAACCTGCATGTCTTTGGACTGTGGGAGGAAACCTTACATTTTTTAATCAAACATAAACCCTATTAAAAAAAAATCCCATGGAAACAAGTATGTTTTTATTAAATCTGCAAATATTTCCAAAATCCTGCTTTTTCTTTTCCATCTTGAGGTACTGCTCATTGCCTGATGGGTGAAAAATAAATTTTACATAGATAGACAGACAGACAGAATTCAGAGAGAAATCTGCAACAATGTACAAGTGACATAAATACAAGGCGTAAACTATTACCTAAGTGCTAGATTGACAACTAGATTGAATATTGGAAAACTAAATGTTTGATTGCACCACCTGTTTTCTTAAACACAAGTGGAAATTTCTTGGGAAGAGAGTTTGTATTGGTGGTTTACTGTAAAAAGCTAAAAAAAGTAATAAAAAATGGCTTTGTATAAGTTTTTACTTTAACTATTTTCACTTGAACGTTTTCAATAAAAATCACATATGAAATACTACTTTTACAGTATAAAAAAGACCAAAAAAATAACATTCATACATTAAAACTTCTCTGTGGAAAACTAAGCAATGTTTGACTTGTGCAGCACATCTCGATGTACTTCACAAACAGTCAGTAGTTTCACACAAAGCTACAAGATACCATCTCTTCTGTGATGAGCTGAGCACCTGGTCTACATTCTTACAAGGTGCAGCACTGTATTTTTATTTGTGTAATTGGCATTACTCTGTTTTAAGCCAGGGCAGCAACTGACATCTTACTAAAAGATCACACAAGGTTTATGAGACTTGAATAGTCTTTATCAGGCATTCAAAGGAGTTCTAAAAACCTTTGCAGGCAGGGCAGTGTCCTTGCTGAAGGCTGGACAAGTGCAGATGAATGTCCTGGGGGAGTGGCCTGGTTCCATAAGCATGACAACCAATCTGTGACCTGTGACCTAAGGAGTACTGCCTGAAAGCTTAAGACCCTACTGAAATTTGAAGACCTGTGCAGAAGCTAAAAATGAGAATGCAATTCAGCACAGGTAATTTAATATTTTGCTTTTGGCCAGGGAGTGCCTGGTGACATTTTTATCCTTATCCTGCCACACACTGGCCTCTCCAACACCATTACAAAAGAGTCAATGTACATTAAACAAATATTTCCCTAGGGACTTTTTCTAATAAGGAATAGGCATTAAAAGGCCACGACACAACCAAAGACCTTATTACCAACATCTGACCAGTTAGCATTTCAGCCATGAGACACACATGCCTCTTAGAGCAGTAGTAAAGTTGACAAGGGGTCATGGTCACAGGTTCAGATCCACCCTGCCATATAGAGCAAGTTGGGCATTTGTTGTTGTGCTTATTATTGAAGATTTATAGCTGCAGAAGTGCAGTACAGGGCATAACTATTATGTCAGTTATTTTAAAGTTAGTACCAAAGTGTGCTGTAAAGCAGATCATACTCATTCTCTTCTAGAGTGTCACTCTATTGTGCAATCTAAATCTAAATCTTTTGTAGCTAAAAGTTATAAATATATGCACAACAAGGGAAAGGGGAACAAAAAGAGTGAAAAGAAAACCTATTCACAATATAAACTAAATGCAGGACCCACCTATCAGGTGTAGTAGCTGTAGTACTTTTATACCTCCAAAGTGACATCAATGGTCTCCTTTTCACCTCTTTTTCTCTCGGCTTCTCCTTCTCTTTTATCTGCTTGTCCCACTTGCCTTCACCACAAAATCCATCTCCAGTCTTTCACACCTCTCTAATTCTCCTGTCTATCCCCTTGTCATCAAGCTTTTGTCACAAGATTACCTCCCAGCTCCACACTCCCTGATACTGAGGCCTATTAAGACCCAAATGAGCGGAGATCCACAATCAGGAACATACTGCTGGATTTAAAGGTCCAACGTGGTGCAGACCTTGCTGGGGACATTTGCTTGCAATATTGATTTTAACACACTTGATGGTAGCACTGTAACCTAAAATATTATGTTACATTTTGAATGCAAAGCACAGTTTACCTTACTGTGGAAAAAAAAAATCTAAAGGTAATTTAAGACGTAAATTGCTGATAACTGAGCTGCTTATTGTTTAACCATGAAAAAATGGTCATAAAATAGACAACTGTTATTTACTTCATCAAAATGAGTACAATACACAAGATTCTATTATCATTATTGTTAAATTATTTCAATTAATGATGGATAACTGTGTTTTTTATATCATCGAAATTAGCACAGTAAACAATTAAGATTCTATAATCATTATCATTAGATTAAATTATTTCAATTGAAGATCAGTATGTTGTTAAACTGCTCATACTGGCTTAAGGGCCATTAAATTTAACGAAATATAAAATATTGATAAATTACACATAACAATGATCTTTTATTTACAGACCCATTAATTAAAACAGATTTTTGAATATAACATGCAAAAAAAAACAAACAGAAAAAACTAAATTAAATGGATCAGAAATTTTATAGAAAAAGGACTACTACAATAATATAACATTACATACAGTAGAATATTACTACTGACATTCAGTGTTTAATACAGAATCATTGTAATTCTATGGCAATACAACAATTAAAACAATTAATATTGTCAGCTAAATAACTGCTTAAACTGTAAACACATATGCATTTCTCTGTTTAAAATTATTTTAACCATTATTAGTGCAAGTTTTTTTACTGTTCAAATATGCAGCTAACTAAATGTATTTTTACAAGTTAGTCATTCCTAATGCTTGATTTGCATATTACAAATTTAAATTAAAGGTAATTCTTACTATGCAGTGCTTGCTTCCCACGAATCTTAAATTTTGTGTTACACACAGAGAAATAATTGACACTGTACACACCTCTTGTATTTATTGCACACAAAAACCTCGACAGCTATCTCAAAACTTGAATGACAGAGGATCACAAGCAGTTTTTAAATCTTACTGTAAATACATTGAATTACCTTCCTCTAGTTACATATGATTGTGGTAATGGGCTGTAATCATGTGATTTTTATATCATCACTACTACAACTAAAAGATGCACCTTTTGTTTCTGTATGTGCTTTTGGTGGTGCTCTCAAGAGATGCCCATAGTTAAAAATAGCAAAATCATGTGGTTTTCAATGTGCTCCTTTCTTTTTCTCTTCTGTTTTTCACTGTCTGATGGTGATGCAGTACAATACAATACCTTGCTGAGCAAACAGTCAGGTCCACCATGATAGATAGATAGATCGATAGATAGATCAATCAGGTCAGGTTAGGGAGCATACACTGGTACAGCACGATGCCACACCCACCACATGACGAAACAGCTCAGGATTCCAGTTGGCAATCCTCCCCTGGGCAGACACGTGGTCCAGTCCCACCATTTGGAAATGATCACCTATGTGCCACAGACAGGTGTTATGTGGACATTCCTCTGGCCTGGGCCAGCTGCTCTGGTCCTCAACAATGAAGATCCTGTGAGCCAGATCACCCTCTGGGAATCGCACCACATGCCGTAACTGACGCTCCCTCACAGCCTCATTCTGGACTCCATTCAACACAAAGTCAAACCAGCAGTACCTAAGGATTCTTCGAAGAGACACAGTACCGAAGGAGTTCAGTCTTCATCTCAGGTCACTGGATAGCGTCCATGTCACGTAACCATATAGCAAAACAGGAAGCACCAGGAAGGACTCTAAAGACTTGGGCCTTCATCCTCTTGCAGAGATATCGGAAGTGCCACACACCTCTTTCCAGTGACCTCTTGACCCCCCATACTAACTAACCTGACCCATTTTTTTAAATGTCCTTCTGGGAACACTGGTAATAAATACAGACTGACAGACAGACAGACAGATCAAAAACACCAAAGTTTTTAAATCTGTTTCAAAATCACAGACAGTACAGATTTGTCAATTATTAGAGGGTACAAAAAGAACACATTTTTTATTTTTCTTCCCCTTCTTTAATTTGGACTGGGGCTAACCATTGTTTGGGGGCCTTAGTTCTGCACATACAATGCATAACTTTGGAGCCACCTCTGACAGGACCACTTGTCCACACAGGCCACACTAAGTCCTGGAGCAACCTGACAAGTCTTTCTATATAAAAATGGGAAAAAGAAAACTGTGCCTGCTCCTAGGTTGCTTGTTCACCTTCAAAAAAAAAAAAAAAAACAAGACATTGGTCTACCATGGACCTATCTGCTAAGCTCTAGCATCCAAGAGAAATCTCACTGGGTTGCATTCACTCTGCTGTAATTTCACTTTCTCTCTGAAAATTCATTTCCAGGGCACATACAGAGGCTACCACTCCCATGACTGGTGCTGTTAAGACAGAATGGGACATTTCCTGTTTCCACTTCACCTGCCTACGTGCTAGTGACCCAATACAATGTAAAATACACAAAAAGGACTGCAGCTATACTCAGTGTATAATTTCTTATCATTAGTTTTTAAAGCACATCATTCAGTCCCCTACAATTCTCACTTTGACATAACGTAGCAGTCTTTATCCACCTTAAAGCAATACAATGTCAAGGAAGGAACGTTCTGAAAGAATTGTCTTTTCAACTAAAGGACATTCTCTCACACATACTGTACAAAGGACCAATTTATAATCACCACTTAAAACTAACACGCGCATGCTTGGGATGTAAGAGGAAAATGGGAGTACAGTAATCCCTCGCTATATCGCGCTTCGACTTTCGCGGCTTCACTCTATCGCGGATTTTATATGAAAGCATAACTAAATATATAACACGGATTTTTCGCTGCTTCGCGGGTTCTGCGGACAATGTGTCTTTTTACTTCCTGTATATGCTTCCTCAGTTGGTTTGCCCAGTTGATTTCATACAAGGGACGCTATTGGCGGATGGCTGAGAAGCTAACCAATCAGAGCACGCAGTTAAGTTCTCCTGACTGAGACGCTAACCAATCAGAGCACGCAGGAGCTATGCAGCGTTAACCAGGAAGTCTCATCTCGCTCATTCAGCATCAACGTGCTTCGCTGTGTAAAGAGTTGTGCTCTTTAGTGTTTATCTTTGTGCATAGTCAAGCCCTTCATTATGGCTCCAAAACAATCTGCTACTGCTTCAGGTGCCGTGCCCAAGCGCAAGAAGAAGATGTTAACGATTGCCGAAAAGGTAAACGTTTTGAATTTGTTAAAGGCTACGATTCTTTTTATTTAAAAAGTAGGAAAGGAATATAAGATCTACGGCTGCAGCGTCCTTTTAACCAGGGTGCAAAACAAGTTGTAAGTGGATGTAATAAGGCAGTAGTCTGGATGGAATCTGCTTTAGGGATTTGGATTGAAGACTGCCAGAAGAAGAACAACGGCAGTGCTACACAATCGCCTGAAGTGGCTCCTTTACAAGGGCTGTAACGCTCTCCTTTGTTGTGCAGTAAAATTAAACTCATTGCTATCGGACAAGTCATCGTGTCATTGTTGGTGAGTAACCATAATTAATTTTCTTCTTACAGTGCTTAGTACATGTATGTACGTTTAGTGTCACTGTACACACATTTACTGTATACTATTTTTCTTGCAATGTACGTATTTATTGCTGGTGACCTGTCTATCGTAATGGCTGTAACATATGTGATATCGGAGACACTCAATATCTTTAAAATAATATTTAGGTTTTACTGTATATAAACAGTGTGTGTTTATATACATAATTTCAATGAATCTTACCTAATATCTAAGAGAATACAAAGGGATTATGCTGTATAACGCTGCGGGGAATATTTATAAACAGTGCGGGAGAGTTTATAAGGGCTTAAAATATATAAAAATAACCATACAAACATATGGTTTCTACTTCGCGGATTTTCACCTATCGCGGGGGGGTCTGGAACGCAACCCCCGCGATGGAGGAGGGATTACTGTACCCAGCAAAAAAACACAATGATGCCAGCAGTATGTGCACATACTGTATAGTGACAAGGTAAGGTATAAGGAATTCATTAGGCAACAATGCTAACCACTGTGCCACTTCTGCTACATATGCAGACTTGAATTGTTAACACTGTGCCCAAAGTTCCACTCTTTTTCACTGCAGATGCTGTTCACAACGTCCACATTGCCAGTAGCAAGACCTTTTCAGCATGTTTTTACTTTGCACCTTCCAATATGAATATTTCATATGTTGAGTCCTCCTTCTAGCATTGAGGCATATGTATATGAACTATGGAAAAATGTTATACATGATGGGGAAAACTCTATATTGCAGCAGTTCACAGCCACCGCAACCTATTCATCTACCATCCTAGCTGCTGTTGGCCTGGAGTTTTCACATGCTTCCAATGCTAAAGTAGGTTTTTCTTCCAGGTTTCCAATGATTAATGGAAATTAACATTAATTAATTATTTGGTATCTGCCACTTCTACTCAGTTATTTGTTTAAAATAAAAGCCTCAAATACCTGTATTTGTTACAAAGACAAGGACTAAATATAATATTTTAGCTGACTGCTTCATGCAGTGTATCTCTTCATCTAGTTTGTTGTAGAGTTATTCTCAAATTTGTCCAGATTGTTTGTGACAGTACTATAGATTAGTTTGTTCTACACACCATATATCAATGTCCCAATACCTCATCCAGTTATTCTTATAAGAATCGCTGCCTCAAACCATAACTGTTTGCAATTACCTTTCACTGCTTTCTTTAGTAATGGATCCCATCTTGAATTCAAAACTCTGCCACCCTACTCCAGTCATTTAACCAGTGTCCTTGAGGTTGGGTTTCACTTGTTAGCTGCATGCCTCTGCAGATTTTAAACACTTGCATTAGGCCACCATGGAGCCTACCTTGTTTGACTCTGCACAGAATGAGTTCCCTTTGACATGCCCTTTTTGTTTGTAATGCAATGATCTGAATGACATAGAGTTGTAAAGTTGTGATTTTACATGTGCCTTATAGAACCGGAGAACAGCCACAAAATTTCCAATAATTTAGTCTAACAGTTTCATGATGAAGTCACGTCATGTCATATTCTATCTAAACTTGCTTAAACCAGACCAGGGTCGTTTTCAGAGCCAATTCCAGCAAGAATAAGGCAGGGACAAACCCTGGAGAGGATGCCAGTCCATTGCAGGACAAACAACCACACCCACACACACACACAAGACATAAACACTCACTAAGGCCAATTTACTGTCACCAGTTCATCCACCTGCCCACCTACATGTCTTTTGAGAGTGGGAGGAAGCCGAAGCATCTGGAGGAAACTCACGCAGACACGGGGAGACCATACAAACTCCACGCAGGCTGTCCTTACTGCAAGGCAGCAGCACTACCACTGTGCCACCATGCCGGCCTTATGATAAAAGGCTTATAACTATCTGCACATTGAATAATAAATGACAGTGGCATGTCTCATTGTAGTGGATGGAATCTGTAAGGGCTATTAATCTTATTATAGATAAGAACACCCAGTTACTTAAGCAAAGCAAATAATATTCTTTACTTAAAATGTTTCAGCTATAATGCCTGAAATCCCATGTTAAACACAGTGGAAACAGCAACGACTTCAAATTGGCAATGCAGAAAAAAAAAACAATCTGTGTGAGCTGGGAGATGTCAGAAAACTATTTAATTCCAAATGTATACTGACCATGTGGAAAATGTGAACATTTTAAGAAAAATCCCATTATGTTCCCCCTAGCTCTCCTTCATTACCTACAAGTATAACCACTGGAGTGCTGCTGCCACAGTTTATTTAATAGATTTTATTTATAACGCACTTTTCATTGACAAAATCTCAAAGTGCTGAAATAATTTAAATATTTAATCTTAGTATTGTTATGAATGATTTATTCCTATTTACCATTTTGGTGTTGTGCAATGATGGTGCCTTTTTCAGATTCAGTCTGAGGGGGTTGACTCCACGCCTCACTAGGGTAATGTGTTTTATATACATGCAAACATCTGACAACATGGCTACTATCTAATATAAAGGATAAATTTGGCATTTTTCAGGTCAAGGTTATTTTTTTCCAAACAAGGTACATATGCATTTGCCATGCAAAATTGTGTTCCAAAGTTAAGCTTATTCTTTAAATTTTAAAAAATACAGAGCCTGTCTTGGTGTTTTACAATGGAAGCCATGGCGCATAAGGCACAATCTGAAAATAAAAGACTAAAAACATAACAAATATATAATCTCTGAAGTGGCAAAAGTTACAATGTAAGAAAATATGTCTTCTGTGTTTCCAGTCCATGATGATGACAACAAAGGGGATCTTGAAATAATCATTTTATCACATATTCCTGGTACTGTTTTCCTTGAGGTAAGGATAAGTTTTCTGTTCATATGTGTGATAGACGTGACCTTGGTGGGAAGCTTCCTCACATAAATACGGATACAAATCAACACAACACCAAGAACGTGGCAGGAAAACTTTAGCATGATATGGTCTTTTGGGAGGAAACCGTGCCCCAGAAGGTGACTCTTATATTACATATCATTTAAAAAAATAAAAAAAATAAAAAACTGTATAATCTATTTTAAATTATGTGTGTTATCTCAAGACATGGACCAATGCTCGACAACTTTCAAAAATGGACGTATTTGGTAAGTTTTTAGGCTTTTCCGGTTGCATCTTACTCCCCATGGCATCCACTATAAAACGACAGGACAGGCTATGTAGCTCTTAAAATGTATTGAAAAAACTGTTTTAGAACACAATTTCAAAAGGGGAAAATTTATATATACCATGTTTGTGAAGAAACAGCATGAACTTGAAAAGTACCAAGCTTAGGCTATGTTCCTTTTGAACTGGGAAGTCAGAATTTCCAAGTAGGAAGTTTCAACTGGAATGCGCCCATAAGTCAGATTTTCTGTCAGAAGAGTCAGCCCCAACCTCAGTATCCAAAATGGCTGCAGCATGCATCAACAACTATGTGAAACCTGCAGTACTAGGTGTTAGCACCTCTGTCTATGTGTGTCTCATTCAATCAGTTGTACACACACTACTGTGATTGGATGCATAAAATACCACATAATTTGTTATTAATTTAATTGTCTGCATTTCGACAGACCAAGAACAACAAAGTTTTTCCTGGAGGTGTCCATATTGCTTTTCTGAATGATTTAATAAAACACGGTTAACTCAGGTGTGACATCATTCCGAGATCCAAAATTGGACTTCCTAGGTAAATGCTATTTATCTGTTAAGGGCAGGTCCTGTGTTTGTTTATTATCTAAACTTTGTCAAAAGAAAGACCTTTTAACTATCAACTGAAAATCCATCTAATTAATGCTTTTCAGGACAGTTATTAAGTTTTGTTTTTGACTTGTAGTCCTTTTGTTACCATTGACTTGGTAGATGATCTCATCTGCTCTACACTGTTGTGGCCTTTGGTGAAGCAGTGTGATTGAGAACTGCACACCCTCACTTCTACCGATATCAACAACTCATTTGCACAGACTCTTCCTTTCATCTATCTTCTTCATTCTTTCTCCTGCATGAAAGTTCTATGGCGATAGGCAACAGACGAAGAGAACTACCATTGGGTGATGATGTATGTACTCAGTATGGAATCCACATGTATGGCAGCATTGGTGTGATGGCCGTTCACAGGCACACCCAGAACAAGTGCCTCATCCATGTCCTACTGGCATGACTAGGCAGCCTATTTCAAGGATAGCACCGTCCACCCTGATGAGGAACTGGCCTCACTGTCAAGAATGAACTACTCCCTGAAGTCCCATGTTGGCATCAGCTTGCACTTAATAACCCTGCACATTTCACTGGCAAAAGGTTCCCATATCATTAGCGCATATGATCCTATACTGGTTTCAACAGAGGTAGAAAAGAACAACTTCTAAGTTTCCCTTGATAAAACAGTCCAGAATGTTCCTGCGACAAGATCGCCTTACTTGAAGACTTGGAAGTAGCTATGACATTTGGATTAACGTGATCAGGAAACATGAACGCTAATGGAATTCCATCTCTTATCCATCTGTGTGGAGCACCAACTGTCCATTACTGACACAATGTTTCAGCTGCACAACAAACACAAGACAACATGGATGTATCCTCCATTAAACAACTGGCACCTCCTGGACCATATGATTGTCCATCAGCGTTATCTCCAGGATGTCTTGATCACACAAACGATGCAAAGAGCAGAATGCTGGAAAGACCATAGACTTGTCTGGTCCATCCTCCACGCTGTCCTCAGACCACCTACCAGAAGACAGCCCCCAAGCCACACCTCAATGTTGCATGTCTTACAACCATGGACACCAGGAACACTTTGACAAGTGATCTTCACAAGCAGCTTGAACACATCCAGATACCAACCACAGATGGTGACATCATGACTACCAATTCTGATGCTAATGAACTGTGGACCTCGCTGCTCACAGTCCTGCAGTCCTCCTCCAAGAAAGCCCATGGATTCTCCAAAAGGAAGAGTCCAGACTGGCCTGAGGAGGACACAGACAAGATTTCACAGAATGCCTGTACTGTAAGAAGTCTGTCTGTAATTTCAGTATCATGCACCATAACGCGAACAAAACATGTTCAAATGGCATAGTGTTTTCATATAGTGACGTTTTCTTGTATGAATGTGTGTATGCATGCATGAAAGAGGCAGAGACAGATCTCATTCAAGTGGTTACTGGAATATAAAATAAACACTTTTGCAAAGATATAATGAAACAAGTGTGCTTTTATCTATACAAAGCCCTCACTCACTCACTCACTCACTGACTGACTCATCACTAATTCTCCAACTTCCCGTGTAGGTAGAAGGCTGAAATTTGGCAGGCTTATTCCTTACAGCTTCCTTACAAAAGTTGGGCAGGTTTCATTTCGAAATTCTAC
>JANRMT010062799.1:8025825-8039410 GCA_026402145.1 Polypterus bichir lapradei
ATATATATATATATATATATATATATATATATATACACACACACACACACACACACATACACACACATTATATATACAGTATATATATCTATATATATATGACAGCAGCACTCATAACAGTGACAAAACAATTACATTGACAATCATGTTACGTTATTTTCAAAATGTTTCCTTTAATTTTTCATTACTTCTTTAACACACTACTTCTCCGCTGCGAAGCGCGGGTATTTTGCTAGTAATTAATAATCTCCAAAGGGCTAAAAATCAAAATAGGACAAAAAAAGGATTTTAACCATAAGACAACATAAATAGATTATAATTACCAAAGTGCTAAAAATGAATAAAATGGACATATAAAGAAAATGTAACCATAAGACAAAGCATAACAATGCCAAAGCAGCCAACCCATAATGAATTACTAAGCAAGAAAAGCTGTAATCTTTGTCAGTGGACCATAGACTGAATGGCCAAACCATACGGGTTCTGTGATGTTGTTTCATCATGACAACTTTGTCTGTTCACAGATTCTTTGCTGTATAAAGAAACACATTTATTCTGCCCTTAGATTAAAAGAGATGTAAAGCAGGACAGACAAATAAAAAGCCTATTAGCAGTTGAGAAATCAGCTGCAATAAGAGGGACAAGGTAGACTGTATGTTTTCCTAGCATCGAAGTATTGCAGGGGAGCAACGTGTAGCCCTTTAACACTCTTGGTGACAGAGGGGTGAGGAGTCCTTGGTTGACAAGTCAAGAAGGTGGGAGAAACCCATCCATGATTTATTTAGGTAGAAATGTTTGGTAGTTTGCTGCCCTTTGTGCAGTTTATTTGAATATCATTCTCAATAAACCTACAAAGTAGGCAGAGATGTGTTTATATTTATATGCAGATGATATACATATGTTTAGGTATAATTTGTGGAAGCGTTTCCTGAATGCCTGGAATATGTCTGGAGGCAAAGTTAACCAAGGTTGACGGCATATTATATAGCACTCTTCACAGCAAGTTATATAGACGCAATATGCATGTAAGCACTTTACAAAATAAATAAAAAATAGAAAAAAATGCATTAAAAAAAGAAAGACAGATGGCTGTGTATTAAAACTCTGTAGTACAATCCCATAACCATGACACTGTGCAATCTGAGAAGCACCAGAATGAGCCACCCCCATCTGACAGATTATTAGATTTTAATACACATATTGCATTTCCGCACGACAATGAACAAATCAATCTTACCTTCGCCTCTGACGTTAATTCTAAGAAGCACAGACGGTTCCCAAGTCCTTCAACCGATAAGCAGAATTTTTTGTGGTCTTTCTGGATATTGGCAACACACTGTAGTACCACTTCATCATCCTGTCAAAAGAGAATCGCAAAAGCTCATGAGAAGGCTAGCTGGATTCACTGCTTCTCCAATCTTACCTCCCTTCACTTAGCATCTCAAAACCCTCTTCATCGGCTTTACATGTATTGATCTGTAATTGTTTAATTGTCTTCTATACTCATTACTATTATTCTGATATTAATTTATTTTAGATTTGTAGTTCACTTCCATCTATTCACCCCCTAAGAAACCCATTTAGCACTTGTGGAACAGACTATTTGATACAGAAACCTAAATAAGATTATTAATGGCAACAAACAAATCATAATGAAAAAGCAAGAAAACCAAAATAAAACCCAGGAGGCCCCAGCTCTGTGGTGTCTATTGGGTGACATTGTGTGCGCAGTTTGTAAATTGATTGTTTGGCTGTATTCAGTAAATAAGAGACATCACGTCAGCACTCTCCGGCACCATGAAACAATAATGACCATAAAACCCTATAAAATCCTTACTGGACTATTCTGTCATGTGTACAATCAGTACCCAAACTGAGACACACTATGCACATTGCTTTTTTTTTTAGTCAGTCATTCAGTAACCCTCCAACCCGCTATACCCTAACACATGCTTCCATTCACCACTCTCCTAAATAGGCTTATTCCCTACATAGAGTATGCATGGGATGGCAGTCTATCACAGGGCACATTTACTCAGAATGCGGAAATTAAGTACCACTCTAAGAAGTATGTAATTGACAGAAAAAATTGAAAAACCCATAGAAAATTAAAGCGGACAGTGGGAGAACATGAACACTCCAAGTCGATGGTAACCCAAGAATATGAAACTGTAAGACAGTACAAATAACCCATCTGCCATCTTACCCTCCAAGTGAAATATTATTATAAGTTATATAATTGAATGACATATTCAATTCATAATATGCAATGTGAAACAATGTGTGAAGCCTATGCACCACACTATTTGTTTCAAGTCAACCTTAAGGTAAGACTGTGCAAAAAATAATTTTCCTTTTATATTTTACTTAAGACTATTTATTTTCTAGCTGCTAAGTCTCTTTCATTTAAACAAATGGTGCATCACAAACATTAAAACACCTTTTAAAATCCCATACCAAATATCAGATAACAGAAACATGCACTGAATTTCTCATACCAAAGGATGGCACATATTAAACATTTGTAATAATGTATTTCATTACTACATATCTTTGTGATGTGTCACTAGTTACCATGACAAATGCAATGCATTTTATTACTACAGGCATTACAAAATGAATTTCAATAGATGCTGCACTCCAAAGGTTAATGCTGAGGTCTACGCAGATTACTTAGGTTTCAACCCCACTTAGATGGGTAACACAGTTAGTAATAAAATATTTGTTGATTAATTAAATTGTAATTATTTTACTTGTAACAATGAAAATAAATGTAACTAATTAAGCAAATTAAAATAAAATACACTTCAAATTTAATATTGTCATTTAAAATTGCTCGAGCATAACAACAAAATGGGCAACACCAATAATTATGAAAATTAATTCAAATAAATCAGGACTCCACAAATTGGAGACACTGTGATGCCATAAAAATAAAGATTAAAATTTATAACAACCAAAAATCACATCAATAATTCCAAAACTTAACTTAAATGAATGGGGTCAGGTCAGGTCAGGTTGGGGAGCATGCAATGGTACTGCGCATTGCCGCACCCACCACATAACAAATCAGCTCAGGATCCTGGTTGGCAATACACAGCGTAGACATGTGGTCCAGTCCCATTCCCCGGAAATGACCATCTATCTGCTGCAGCCAGGTGTTATGTGGGCAACCCCTTGGCCTGGTCCAGCCATTCAGGTCCTTAACAATTAGGATCCTGTGAGCTGGATCACCCTTGGGGTATCGCACCATATGGCTATAGTGCCATAACTGATGCTCTCTCACAATGCAGGGAATGTGCCTCATTCAGGACTCCATAAGCAACCACTCATTCAACAAAAAGTCAAACCAGCGGTACCCAAGGATTCTCCAAAGAGACACAGTACCAAAAGAGTCCAATCTTCATCTCAGGTCACTGGATAGCATTCATGTCTTTCAAACATACAGCAAAACAGGAAGCACCAGGACTCTAAAGACTTGGGCCTTCGTCCTATGCAAAGATATCAGGAGCGCCACAAACCCCTTTCCAGCGACCTCATGACCCCACATGCTCTCCCAATCCATCAACTGACTTCATAGGAATAGTCACCAGAGACATGAATGTCACTGCCAAGGTAAGTAAACCTTTTGACACTCTCTCCGCAAAGAGACACACTTCTGATGGCTGTGCCCAAGAGGCCATTAAAGGCCTAGATCTTGGTTTTTATCCAGGACACTCACAAGCCCAGACACTCAGACTCCTTGCTCAGTCTCTCATGAACCCCGATCAGAGCCTCCATTGACTCAGCAAAGATCACAGCATCATTGGCAAAGTTAAGATCATTGAATCTTTCTTCACCACAGAGCAACTGGGCACCACAACCTTGCCTAACACCAAGTTCACCGAAGCACAGAACAAAGTAGGAGCAAGAACAACTCTGACAAACCCCAGAATCTATTAGAAAGAATGCAGATGTTCTGCCTCCACTCTGCACAGCATTCACAGTACCAGTGTAAAGGCCGGCCATGAATCAGAGTGTTCTCAATTGATATTCGGGCAGGTAACAACAGTAATATTAAGCAAATAGGACACACTCAGATTGAGATTGTAACAGACTCTAAGAGTCTGAATGTGATAAACTGTGCTTATTTGGTAGTTTATGGACTGCTGGGAATGATTACTGTTACCAATATCTGATATTTTTGTACCAAAGTTTTATTAGTAAGAGCGTTACCCAATTAATTTCTATCCAGCTGAAATGGCAATCAAATATTAACAAATTACAAACTTATGCCTGACATCATCTCAGAAAACAAATCAGAGTTCAGTAGGGCTTATTTTTAGATAAAATCTCATTCAACACAGAGAAAAAGGAAAAAGCCCAAAAAACAAATATGGCATCCATTACCCAGCCCTCTCTTGAGAGGAATCTTCTCATTTGAGAATGCAGCACAAAAAACTAAGAAAGTCTTTTTTAGTGGAACTGACAAATGAATGTCTAGTGTGGAGGACACCTCCTTTTCCTGTTTCTGTCAACACAAACATGCCCAGTGAAGGTGAGTGGCTACTTCATACAGTATGTGTTTTCTGTCATTTTAGTGTGGGTGCCACCTGTGTCTGTAGGAAGCAGTAACTACTTCACATACAGCATGCCGTTTATAAAAAGTTACCAATGAATTAACAATTAGTGTTATTGTAATTGTTCAAAACACATACAATACAGGGTTTGTTACTGCTCTCCTTCCAATGTTCCTGGGGTATACTCTGTGTCTCAGAGATTCTAAGACAGAGGAATTGAATTCATAAAGTAGATGGATGGATGAACTTGTTTGTTCAGCTCTCCATTAGGATCTTGGTGAAGATCTCATAACATTCAATGTGAAGTATGTTTATCCATTTTCAGACCTCTCCTTTATAAAATTCTGGAATTAAGACAGACTGTGGATTAAGCCAGTAAACAACCTTGGCTTGCACAACAACCCATCACAAAACGCTCTTTCTCATAACAGTCCAATGTATACTTCTTAATCAACCTAATCTTTACGATTTGGGATTTGGAATATAACTGACATATCAATAGAAAAGCACATACAGACAGAGATTGCAGGGACTCTCATGCAGCAGTGCTAAACTCTACACCAATGTGCCACTCCAGATTAAACCCGCAAGAATATAACGATTCAAAAAACATAACATTTGCAATACCACTTAGTACAATTGAGGTTAGACCCAATCCTGGTGGCATTAAGCACATGCCGTTAATGTGCAACCAGTTAAAGGAACTGTTTTTACCAGCTTTTAAAAAAAAATCATGTCTGATAATTATTAGAATGTAGGCTGCTCTGAATTAACCGGCTGAAAACATGCAATAAACTGTTTTTCTAATACTTTAATTAAGGCAGGTAACAGATTTGATATTATATATATTTTAAGAGAACCATTGTGTTTAAGGCAATCATGTGAAGAAGCAAGTTCAATCAACATATCTAGAATGCAAAACTGATTTAATGACTTAAACATCTTGGTTTATTAAGTGCCCTCTAGTGGTCATTATATAAATAATATTTTTTATATATATACAGTAAAACCTTGATTATCTGTCAGGGGTCCAGCCCAGACTTTGACAGGTAAGAGAAAAGACAGAGAACAGAACAGCTACTATAAAAATGATATAAAGTACAGTTAGGCCCATAAATATTTGGACAATTTCTAATTTTGTTTCTGTACATGACCACAATGAATTTTAAATGAAACAACTCAGATGCAATTGAAGTGCAGACTTTCAGCTTTAATTCAGTGGGTTGAATAAAAAGATTGCATAAAAATGTGAGGCAACTAAAGCATTTTTAACACAATCCCTTCATTTCAGGGGCTCAAAAGTAATTAGACAATTGACTCAAAGGCTATTTCATGGGCAGGTGTGGGCAAGTCCATCGTTATGTCATTATCAATTAAGCAGATAAAAGGCCTGGAGTTGATTTGAGGTGTGGTGCTTGCATGTGGAAGATTTTGCTGTGAACAGACAACATGCGGTCAAAGGAGCTCTCCATGCAGGTGAAAGATGCCATCCTTAAGCTGCGAAAACAGAAAAAACCCATCTGAGAAATTGCTACAATCTACAGTTCGGTACATCCTGAGAAAGAAAGCAAGCACTGGTGAATTCAGCAACGCAAAAAGACCTGGACGTCCACGGAAGACAACAGTGGTGGATGATCACAGAATCCTTTCAATGGTGAAGAGAAACCCCTTCACAACAGCCAACCAAGTGAACAACACTCTCCAGGGGGTAGGCGTATCGATATCCAAGTCTACCATAAAGAGAAGACTGCATGAAAGTAAATACAGAGGGTGCACTGCAAGGTGCAAGCCACTCATAAGCCTCAAGAATAGAAAGGCTAGATTGGACTTTGCTAAAGAACATCTAAAAAAGCCAGCACAGTTCTGGAAAAACATTCTTTGGACAGATGAAACCAAGATCAACCTCTACCAGAATGATGGTAAGAAAAAAGTATGGAGAAGGCGTGGAACAGCTCATTGTCCAAAGCATACCACATCATCTGTGAAACACAGTGGAGGCAGTGTGATGGCTTGGGCATGCATGGCTGCCAGTGGCACTGGGACACTAGTGTTTATTGATGATGTGACACAGGACAGAAGCAGCCGAATGAATTCTGAGGTGTTCAGAGACATACTGTCTGCTCAAATCAAGCTAAATGCAGTCAAATTGATTGGGCGGCGTTTCATGATACAGATGAACAATGACCCAAAACATACAGCCAAAGCAACCCAGGCATTTATTAAAGCAAAGAAGTGGAAGATTCCTGAATGGCCGAGTCAGTCACCTGATCTTAACCCAATTGAGCATGCATTTCACTTCTTGAAGACTAGACTTCGGACAGAAAGGCCCACAAACAAACAGCAACTGAAAGCCGCTGCAGTAAAGGCCTGGCAGAGCATTAAAAAGGAGGAAACCCAGAATCTGGTGATGTCCATGAGTTCAAGACTTCAGGCTGCCATTGCCAGCAAAGGGTTTTCAACCAAGTATTAGAAATGAACATTTTATTTCCAGTTATTTAATTTGTCCAATTACTTTTGAGCCCCTGAAATGAAGGGATTGTGTTAAAAAAATGCTTTAGTTGCCAAACATTTTTATTGCAATCGTTTTGTTCAACCCACAGAATTAAAGGTGAAAGTCTGCACTTCAACTGCATCTGAGTTGTTTCATTTAAAATTCATTGTAGTAATGTACAGAACCAAAATTAGAAAAAAGTTGTCTCTGTCCAAATATTTATGGACCTAACTGTATATTAGTTTAGCAAATAGTCGTATTTACAAAAAAAACCTATATTAACTAAATATAATATAGTATTAACATAATTAATAAATTATATAATATTGTAACGACCAGCATAATAAGAAAATGCAACTCAAAAGGTACTGGAGTTTTCTACACTCCCACTTATTGCTTGCTGACTCCCTACTTAAAACTTCCTACTGCCACACCTTCCTTTTCCTCCTAACTTCTCCTGCCACTCATTTCCTAAGAGGCATGTCCGCCCCTCACAGAACAGAAGCCCTTCACCCAGTCCAATCACTTACACAGCATTCCGCCCTTTCTGCCCCCGCACTGCGCATCACAATATATTAACAAAACATAATAACAGAATTTAAAAAGAAAATTACAATGCAGAAGAATATTAACATTAATAGAAAATAACAATTACCGTCACTGGTTTCCATTTTCAACACGTTTTTCAACTATATTGGCATCACACATTAAAATGTCCACTTGTGTTCTTCCTACTCTGTAAATTGAAGCAATACTTGACGCACTTTTGCCATTTCGTAAATGTAAAATAATTTCAATTTGCATGTTTATCGGCCAACCCAGCCACAGGGGATGCACAAACCAGTGGGGCTAGTTGTAGGTAGAGACAAAGTACCTCATTACCTCCAATATTACAAGCATACAGACACAGCTTAATCTACTTTGCTGAATTATGGGATGCATGTAAATGATCAAATACCCAACCTTCTGAAACAGGCCAAGAGATCTGGGCATTTAAAAAAAATTAAGTTCCATTTAACTAGAATTTCACCCCATTGCAAAAGGCACATTACAGCCAAAATACATTAATGAATTACATAAGCACTAAACAGACTGTTATTTACTTGAACACACCAGCAGAGTGTACAACTTGGCCCCAACCACAGTAGCAATAATTCAGCTATAAGTGGAACAGGTGGGTACACCATTTTATGTCCATCAAGAGTTTAAAGCACTCTGACTTGACCTTCAGCTCTCAGCCCACCAGTTACCCCAGTGTTCTGTCTACAGGTCACTTCTAGAGACTCATATCTACTTCTACCCATATTGAGTTACTAGAATATTTGAGTGAACAACTCCCATTAAGGCATCAACCGTATAGGCCTTTCACAAACATCATTTAGTCCAATGACCAATTTTATGTTGTGCATGTGTTACACTTTGGGAACTGCTAAAAATAACATTTAAGTAAATACTGTAGGGATAGTGACTGGATGAGGTAGGGAATCCACAACCCAGCCACAGGGGATGCACAAACCAGTGTGCCGGTCCCAAGCCCGGATAAATGGAGAGGGTTACATCAGGTAGGGCATCCGGTATAAAATTTTGCCAAATCAATATGAGGACAACAATTGAAATTTCCATACCGGATCGGTCGAGCCCCAGGTTAACAACGACTGCCACCAGTACTGTTAGCCAACAGGGTGCTGGCAGAAATTGGCAGGAGGAGAGGAGGAAGGTAAAAAGAGTGGAACTGAGGGTAGGAACTTTGAATGCTGGCAGTATGACTGGTAAGGGGAGAGAGTTAGCCGATATGATGGAGAGAAGGAAGGTTGACATATTGTGTGTGCAAGAGACTAAATGGAAGTGGGGTAAGGCCAGGTGGATCGGAGATGGATTCAAATTGTTCTATCATGATGTGGATGGGAGGAGAAATGGGACAGGAGTTATTCTGCATTAAAAGTATGTCAAGAGTGTTTTGGAGGTAAAAAGAGTGTCAGATAGAGTAATGGAAATTGGAGGTGTGATGATGAATGTTGTTAGTTCATATGCCCCTCAAGTTGGGTGTGCGATGGATGAGAAAGAAGATTTTTGCAGCGAGTTGGATGAAGTGATAAGCGGTGTACCCAAGGGGCCGAAGGTGTTGATTAGTGCGGATTTCAATGGACATGTTGGTGAAGGGAACATAGGAGACGAGGAGGTGATGGGTAGGTATAGTGTCAAGGAGAGGAATGAAGAAGGTCAGAGGATTTTGTGAAAAGCATGAGCATGGCTGTGGTGAATACGTATTTTAAGAAGAGGAAAAAACATAGGGCTACATACAAGAGTGGAGGAAAATGCAGACAGGTAGATTACATCTGTGTGTGGAAGAGTCAATCTGAAGGAGAGTAAAAACTGCAAAGTGGTGGCAGGGAAAGGTGTAGCTAGGCAGCATATGATGGTGGTCTGTAGGATGACGCTAGAGATCACAAAGAGGAGGGGAGTGAGGGCAGAGCCAAGGATCAAATGGTAGAAGTTGAAAAAGGAAGACTGCAAGGTTGAGTTTAGGGAGGAGGTGAGACAGGCACTGGGTAGCAGTGAAAAATTACCAGAAGTAGTAAAGGTGACAGCAAGAAGGGTGCTTGGTGTGACATCTGGACAGAGGAAGGAGGAAAAGGAAACCAGGTGGTGGAATGGGAAAGTACAGGAGAATACACAGAGTATGAGAATGACGAAGAAGAACTGAGATTGTCAGAGAGATGCAGAAAGTAGACAAGAGTACAAGGAGATAAGGTGTAAGGTGTAGACAGAGGTGACAAAGGGTAAAGAAAAGGCATATGATGAGTTGTATGAGAGGTTGGACACTAAGGAGGGAGAAAAGGACCTGTACCAATTGGCTAGACAGAGGGACCGAGCTGGGAAAGAATTGCAGCAGGTTAGGGTAATAAAGGATAAAGAAGAAAACGTACTCACAAGTGAGGAGGGTGTGTTGAGCAGATGGAAAGAGTACTTTCAGAAGCTTATGAATGAAGAAACCGAGAGAGAGAAGAGGTTGGATGATGTGGAGATAGTGAATCAGGAAGTGCAACGGATTAGCAAGGAGAAAGTAAGGACAACTATGAAGAGGATAAGGAATGGGAAGGCCGTTGGTCCAGATGACATACCTGTGGAAGCAAGGAGGTATTTAGAAGAGTGGCAGTGGAGTTTTTAACCAGATTGTTTAATGGAATCTTGGAAAGTGAGAAGATGCCTGAGCAGTGGCAAAGAAGTGTACTGGTGCTGATATTTAAGAATAAGGGGGATGTGTATGACTATAGAAACTACAGGCGAATAAAATTGATGAGCCACAGCATGAAGTTATGGGAAAGAGTAGTGGAAGCTAGGTTAAGAAGTGAGGTGATGATTAGTGAGCAGCAGTATGGTTTCATGCCAAGAAAGAGCACCACAGATGTGATGTTCACTCTGAGGATGTTGATGGAAAAGTATAGAGAAGGCCAGAAGGAGTTTCATTGCATCTTTGTGGACCTGGAGAAAGCATATGACAGAATGCCTCGAGAGGAGCTGTGGTATTGTATGAGGAAGTCGGGAGTGGCAGAGAAGTATGTTAGAGTGGTACAGGATATGTATGAAAGAAGTGTGACTGTGGTGAAGTCTGCGGTAGGAGTGACGGGTGCATTCAAGGTGGAAGTGGGATTACATCAGGGATCGGCTCTGTGCCCTTTCTTATTTGCAATGGTGATGGACAGGTTGACAGACGAGATTAGACAGGAGTCCCCGTGGACTATGATGTTTGCTGATGACATTGTGATCTGTAGCAAGTGTAGGGAGCAGGTTGAGGAGACCCTGGAGAGGTAGAGATAAGCTCTAGAGAGGAAAGGAATGAAGGTCAATAGGTACAAGACAGAATACATGTGTGTAAATGAGAGGGAGGTCAGTGGAATGGTGAGGATGCAAGGAGTAGAGTTGGCGAAGGTGGATGAGTTTAAATACTTGCGATCAACAGTACAGAGTAATAGGGATTGTGGAAGAGAAGTGTAAAAGAGAGTGCAGGCAGTGTGTAATGGGTGGAGAAGAGTGTAAGGAGTCAGTTTGGAGACGGTGGCACTGACCAGAAAGCAGGAGATAGGGCTGGAGGTGGCAGAGTTAAAGATGCTAAGATTTGCATTGGGTGTGACAAGGTTGGATAGGATTAGAAATGAGTGCATTAGAGGGTCAGCTCAGGATTGACAGTTGGGAGACAAAGTCAGAGAAGCGAGATTGCATTGGTTTGGAAATGTGCAGAGGAGAGATGTGGAGTATATCGGGAAAAGAATGCTAAGGATAGAGCTGCCAGGCAAGAGAAAAAGAGGGAGGCCTAACAGAAGGTTTCTGGATGTAGTGAGAGAGGACATGCAAGTGTTGAGTGTAACAAAGCAACATGCAGAGGACAGGAAGATATGGGAAAAGATGATCTGCTCTGGCAACCCCTAATTGGAGCAGCAGAATGAAGAAGATATGTTTATCAGCTATAACAATGTATAGTACCTAAATTATAGCTAAAGAAAAGCTACAAAACACTATTAAAGCTCAAAGTATGTAACTGACTGATTTCAAAATGTGGCATGGTGCTGGGGAAAAACACTACAAGCTAGCAAAAGGGAGAGTTGTTCCAATATGCAGAGCTCACAGTGTACCGCACAGCAGTAGTAACAGGTAGATGCTGCAATGTGTTGGCTTTTTTTTTGTCCTATCAGTTAATGGAGATTGATGGTCACTAAATATTTAATATATATATATATATATATATATATATATATATATTATATATATACATATACACACATATACACACACACACACACATACATATACAGTCGGACCTCGCTAAGACGACCTTCCCTAAGTCAAAAACCTCCCAATGTCGAATTGCTCGTTAGTCCCCGGCCAAATTCACATAAGACCAATGTATTTAGATCTCCTCAACTTGAAAACTTTTCGGCTCCCAGCCTCCGTTAGTCGAATTTTCTATGGCCTTTGGGTTATTATTCTGAGGCTACATTTCAGAACACGTGGTCCAGAAAACCAAGAAAAGGGACGCAAAGTCTTATCTTAATGCATTCCACAAGGGATTAAGCGACTCTCTGAGGGCAGAACGTCTATTTTGAGACCAAAAATGTCCGAAAACTAACGGGAGTGGCTGGAATAATCCGCGTCCCTTCGGTGCTCCATGAGTCATAACCAACCAGGTGGTGTCTGGAATTTCCAAATTGTCTCAAGAAAGATGTTTTTAACCCATTTTCCCTTAACCTTCATCAATCTCTTGTCGGGAGGAGCATTGAATAGTGTCGGTGTCTTTCTCCATAGTCTCCCGTACGGTACATGCCCCGAAAATGGCAACTGGTAAGCGTAAGCTTAAAACGTTGTCAATCGCAGAAAAAGTTACCGTCATCAGAGCCGTTGAAAAGGGCGACAAGAAGAAAGTGGAAATTGCAAAGCAATTCGGCATTCCCACAAGTACGCTCTCCACTTTTCTGAAAGAAAAAGAAAAGATTTTGAAACTGTACAGTGAGAAGTCATGTGGCCATCAGAAGAGGATGAGGGAATTTGAGTATCCCGTCATTGTTTTCAATTGGTTTGTGCAAGTGAGGGAAAGGAACGTTCCTATTAACGGGAAGCTTTTGCAAGCAAAAGCAGAAGAATTTGCCAAACAGTTGGGCCATTCAGAATTTAAAGCCAGCAATGGTTGGCTAGACAAATTTAAGAAAAGACACAGAATTGTGTTTAATAGGCTATGTGGCGAAAGTGCGCAAGTGCCAGAAGAAAATTGCAGTCATTGGATACAGAAACTGCCAGAAACTGTTCAAGATTACAGTCCTGATGACGTCTTCAATGCACCGGATCTTGAGGAAAATGTGTTTCGGTCCATTGACGTGATTGAGGAGATTGTCGAGCGAGATGCATCGGCACATCGACGCCAAACGAAGTTAACAGACTTTTTTCTCTAAAGGTAACCTGTTTCATTGCACTGTTCAATAGTACATACTGTAGACGCATGTACCGCAGTGCTTCCCGATTCATTTTACCCTCACCCCCCCTGTGGCGTATGAGGCCGATTTCGCACCCCCTTGGTATGAGATGAAGTATGAAAAAATATGAGTTCATATGATAGTTCATAATACCCACGCAGCACTAAGTGCGCGTAAGAGCGGAAGTCATCCGTTTCAACAAGCAGCGTATTGCACTGATAAGAAATAGCCTGCCCATTTAATTATTTAGGAATGGATAAATAAATTAAGATTTTGTACAAATAATATTTTTCATTTTTCTTCCTCAATCGATTCTGGCACCCCCAATCGGGAAGCGCTGATGTACCGGTATGTAGTCTACATATATACGTATAAAACGACAATATAATAAACGGTTATCTATACTAATAAAAGGCAAAGCCCTCTCACTCACTCACTCACTCACTCACTCATCACTAATTCTCCAACTTCCCGTGTAGGTAGAAGGCTGAAATTTGGCACGCTCATTCCTTACAGCTTCCTTACAAAAGTTGGGCAGGTTTCATTTCGAAATTCTACGCGTAATGGTCATA
>JANRMT010062799.1:8049410-8069046 GCA_026402145.1 Polypterus bichir lapradei
TTTTTCAGAAATTAAAAGAGCTTGAGTTTACAATATTCATGTCCATGTCTATTATTGATTCTGTCGCCCACTAAAACCCTTTTAAATTAAAAAAAACACATTTGCGATTTGGGGCAAATTTACGTGTGCGATTACATACGATTAATCAAGATTAATTATTACACAGCCTCTAATTAATTGGATTAATTTTTTTAATTGAGTCCCACCCCTAATATATACATGTAGATATATATGTAGATTTGTATATATATATGTGTATATACAGTATATATGTAGATATGTATATGTGTATATATGTATATATATATATATGTGTGTGTGTATATATGTGTATATATGTATATATATATATATACTGTATATATATATGATGTGTATATATATGTTTATATATGTGTGTGTGTGTGAGTGTATATATATATATGCCAGCAACACTCATGACAATGACAAAACAATTACATTGTCAATCATGTTACGTTATTATTAAAATGTTTCCTTTTCTTTTTCATAACTTCTTTAACACACTACTTCTCCGCTGCGAAGCGCGGGTATTCTGCTAGTATATATATATATATATATGTGACAGCAACACTCATAACAGTGACAAAACAATTACATTGACAATCATGTTACGTTATTTTTAACATGTTTCCTTTTCTTTTTCATAACTTCTTTAACACACTACTTCTCCGCTGCGAAGCGCGGGTATTTTGCTATCTATACTAATAAAAGGCAAAGCCCTCACTCACTCACTCACTCATCACTAATTCTCCAACTTCCCGTGTAGGTAGAAGGCTGAAATTTGGCAGGCTCATTCCTTACAGCTTACTTACAAAAGTTAAGCAGGTTTCGTTTCGAAATTCTACGCGTAACGGTCATAACGGTCGACAACGTCCGCCATTTTGAACTTTCTTATTTATGGCCCCATCTTCACGAAATTTGGTAGGCGGCTTCCCTGCACTAACCGAAACCAATGTACGTACTTCTTTCGGTGGTATGACACCACTGTAGGCCACCATATTGAACTTTCCAACGGTCTTTGTTAGTTATGGGCCCATCTTCAAGAAATTTGGTACGCGGGTTCCCAACGCTAACTGAATCCTACTTATGTACATATATACGTCCATAGCCTGCAGCTCGGTCACCGTGTGAGGCGGCGTTGGGTCCTCCATCCCAACGCCTCCCACGTTGTTGGCTGCCTGCCTATATAAGGCCATCCGTCGCTCCGGTCTCTACATTCCCTTTCTTGCTTCGCCACGAGATTCACGTCTCCCTGCTGATAACTACAGCCTTTTTATTTAATCCACGGCTTCTCTGCTGTTTTATTGTTCTTTGATTACAATTATAGTTATTGTGTAGGTATTTTAGACTTACTTTACATTGTTCAGGTGCCCATTTCCTTTATCGTTCCAACCATACCCTTATTAACATGTCTATCAAGGTGATCACCATCAATCAAAGAACTGTCACTTACTGAGTGGTTTCCATGCCCGGTGATGGCACCTGCCTTTTCCATTCTCTATGTTACATATTGCACGGCCATATCAGGCTCACTCTTGATAATCCGGAGGAACATTGTGTCTTATGTATTGAATGACAGGTTCAAGGTGTGGACTGATGACAGTACAGGAGTTAATTATACTACACAGGAGCACTATAAGAGTGAAATGCTTAAGCCCTTCACCTACGGTTCTGCATGTGAGTTGATGGTTGCCGCTGAATTGTTCGGTTGTCGCTTTCAAGTGTACCGAAATGGCCAAATATTTTACACCTTTGGACAACCGCCAATGCCTCTTAAACATCTTAGATTCACAGGTGACGATTTCAGTAGTGGACACTTTGATGTTTATGAATGTTTAGACTCTCAAAAGCTGGATGTGAAGTTATCGATGAAACCGGTTGTATGCTTATAACGCTTGATAGATGCCAAATGTCACTTCAACACAAGTCCTGCAAATACTGTCGTAATTGAAACAAACCATGAAACTCAAACCGATTATGACAGCAGCAATCCAAGCTGTGAGATTTGAGACAAGATTACTGTTCACATGGCCAACTGTAAGTTACATTCTCAAGAGTAAGCTCAGCGCACAGCTTGGTCATATTACAACCGGAGGTCCGAACTGACAATGTGGTATACAAAGAGATCCTTAACAAATAATTATTGGTATATTTTCACTCAGTTTAAAAAGGTTTAATTTTCTTCTTAATAAAAATTTTAAGGCAGTACTTCGCCGCTGCAAAGCGCGGGTGTTTTGCTAGTTTAACATAATAGGTGCTTTTATGAAACGTGATCTGTAACATTATTAACTATGAAAGGTCATCTGTCAACTGCAGTATATAATATGGTGAATGACTGATATAAAACGCCTAAGGATTGACTTTGCCATGACAAGTACTAAACAAAATAAAGTGTAGTAGAAGAAATAATTTTTATATAAAAAAAAAAAATACAGCTTTCAAAAGCTCACATAAATGATAGAAAACTAGACAGCTGCAGCAATCAGAAAGTTGAAGGCACAGAGACTCTAATAATGGAGCAGACAATTTTTATGAGCAGAATGTGACACACACAAAAAGGCAAGTCTGTATCACAGATAGCTTTGGGATGGTCTTTATTAACTCATGAACATTGTCAGCAAAAAAGAACAATTTTCTTTTTTCCAGATGTCACTTAATCAATAAACCTTTGTTTTCTGTATATTCTTCCAAGGTGTGCACCACCTCAAAGCACTTACCTTATTTTGCATTTTCTACAGCACTTTATTTTAAAAAACCTCACTCCAAAACACTTAATACGTAAGATGAAGCAAAACCCCAGGACAGTCACATATTCATACATTTTTGAATGACTGGCCACTCATTCAGACTTAGGTTGCTGCGATGTGCTTCAGCCACCTTTATCCCTGAGCTGAATTAATGTTTTTAGATGGGCATTCCTACAACCAGCTGGTGTTTCTAGACTTGCCTTGTAAGCAACTAAGCCAGTCTAAAGGGCAGTTGCTGTGGTTCATTCCTGCTCTTTTAAAAATGTCTCAGTGAAAGGGCACTATGTTTCCATAAGTAATGTTGTACTAAGTGTTTCTGGCAGCACTGAAATGCTTAAAACATGTAGCCTGTAAACCAGAAATTCTACTAGTATTGCAATAACTGATTTTTCAACTCTTTAAACTAAAAAAATTAGGGGTAAGGCGTAAAATAGAACTGGGCAACTTGTCATTCGATTATGCAAAGCCACACTCCCACTCAAATGGTGCCAATATGAAGTCAATCAATAACCTAACCTACATGTCTTTGGGATGTTTGTAGGAAGACCCACACAAGCTCTGTTAGAATGAATCAACCCACCATGGGCAACGACTGGGCACAAGAGCCAATCCCAGGATGTGAGGCACCACTGCTAACTGCTCCACCACCATGCTGGCTCTCTTCTAGCATGAGGGTATATTCATCAGTGCTGTGGCCTCAGTGCTTCACATACTTGGATCTGCATTCCATTCCATTGCACTGCTTGAGGAGTTTGCCTGTACTCCTTTTCCCACCATGTGTTTTTTCTTTAGATACTCCGATTTCTTCCCATATCCCAACAATGTGCAAGCAACAAGTCTAAACTGACCTACAGTCAGCACAAGTGAGAGTGTGCAACAGTGTGCCCTGCTGTTTGGTTCCTGCTTTGTGCATAATTTTGTTCAGTAAATGGACTGATATAATTTGCTGTTGCTCACAAGCACAACTTAAAGTGTTTTATGTTCCATCTTCGTGATCTTTACCAATTCTTTCACTTGTCTTTGTACTTAAAACCATGATGTCTACTTGATAAACAAAATAAATCTGTACAGGTAGGAGAAGAAATGGCAGAATACAGTATATGGCTGAGTCCTGTGATCACTTCTATCTCATCCTAGAAGACTGAATCGGTTTTGAGGTCTGTATTCCAGTGAACATGATCTATCTGGTTTTCATTACAAATGGAAGTTAAGTATAATTTTAAAAACTGCAAGATTGAAACTTATGTGCTTTACGCATAAGTGTTTGTGTTCCTAAATTCATATTATTACTTATTCGAGAAGTGAAACTTACCACAGTAGCAGGGGGAGCAGTCAATATTGATAAAAATCTAAAACATGCAAACAAGAGATTCATTTTTGTCACTTAGTCCCCCTTTACACCAAATATTAACATGTGTTTTGTATCTGGATAGAATTCAGATTACAGTTGGCCTTTTTACATTTACACTTGGAATTTATAATGTCCCTCCAGTGTCCAGATAGACATCCAATGTCACCTTCCACTAAGGAAAATTAACATACGCTTCCGTGACTGATATCCGAATAGAAAACGTACTTGCATTTACACGTTTTAAATGTTCTCGCTATCAGTTTCTTATCACCTCCAAATGTAATGTGAGGGATCACTTCAGAAGTGCATTTATTTACATTTGCCATTTTTTAACAACCACCCTCAATGCCAAGTGTAAAACGGGACTTTTTCCCCTTGCCCCGTATCACTCCGCACAGCAGTCTACTACATATCTCAACCCCGCGATCGCATCGTCTATGCATTAATAAGCTTAATATATCCATCCATTATCCAACCCGCTACATCCTAACTACAGGGTCACGGGGAAGCTTAATATATCCCACGTAAAAATACGACATGAAAACCACACATTCTAATTTAATTCACGCATATAAACGGTCTATTTTTAATTCCCCGTTGAGAAGAAATAAAGTAATAACTAATCCAGTGTTTCTTAAACAACGGTTTGCCAGATTTTTATAATTTGGTGGCGCTACAATTGAAGTGAATGCGAAAGGGGTGCGATAAGCCTTGCAATGGTTTGCCGTTTGCATAGGTGAAACAAACCCCGGGTGATGTTTTGTGGCGATTCTGTCCCCTAGACGACAATAAGCGAAGATTCTCCAAGGGGGAATGGCTCAATGATCAGCCGCAGTTCCGCGACGATTAGATCGCGAAGACAAGTCTAATCTATTCAACCACACTCTCTTTACTGAACAGATGACTACCGCTGCCGCCGCATACATGCGCTTTATGGCATATCTGCCATGCCAGTTTCCTGACTATACCACGTCCCGATAAATCTGTTAAATCTAAATAAAGATTAAATAAATAAATAAATAAATAAAATAAAGATTAAATAAAGATTAAATAAAGTTTAGATAAATCTAAACTAAAGTCCACCCGCAGTCTTGAACCCGAGGGGGTAAATGAATGGCTGGATGGCTATTTCGCCAAAAGACAACAAATTATTACCATCCCAAAATTATGTGCACGACTGTAGTGAGGGATGGATGAAGCCCATGTTGCTTGCAAGGCTTCATCCTGATTGTGCAAAAAACATCAGTAGTAGTTTCAATTCATATGCAACTTTTCCAAGGTTGCCATTTATATAGGCTCCCCTGTATCTCGCACAAAGGCTGCTCATTTGTATAAAGGAATGGCAGCTAAAAAGTGTTGGCGACTCATGCCCAGGCTAGTGCTGCTCGTCAGCACCGTTACGATGGTGATGTAAACAACAAAAATCTATCTGCACTCACAGACGGCTATTTCAAGGGATTTCTGCAGTGAAACAATGATTATTTTTTGTGTCAGTGTTTGGGGAATAATTGCTCAAAGAAGTTTAGCAAATGCACGTGTGGAACGGTATCGGAAAAGAAAACGATTTTGCATTTACATATGTGTACAGATAAAGGTAATTGGTACAAAATTATAATCTCCAGTACGGATGAACAGTCCTGTATAACGGTATTTAATGTATTTTCGGATGGCAAGTTTCACATGTTGGGACAGCGCTGAGTTTCGAATCTGTCAGAGAGTCGCCGGAGCACCGATGGCGTTTGAAGCCTCGGAAGTCATCAATCACGTGGCAATGAACGAGCTTCTCACGACTTTAACGCAGTGGGCGTCATTAAGGCCATACCAGCTTCGAAACTTCAGCATCAAACATCCCATCCTTAAATATAGGGCATTTCCAGTCCTATTTACCATTCCTAGCAATGACTGCACTGAGGCTGGTGACCTGATTCATGCTATCCTTCCAAGTAAAGTCTCTAAATACAGGTAGCCCTGATACATAGATGACGGATAACGTATGTACATTTAAAAATTTAATAATAAATAATATACTCACCCACAGAATTGGTAAAACAGTCCATTACTTAAGCTTTCATTGTTCTTCTCTCTGTCATATATTTTTTCGCCGCAGCAGAACGTCTTACCCGTTTTTCTGCCCTTCGTCACATAACGAAGTTTGCAAGTTCAGTGTAACACGTCACACCAGCTTGCATTTCACCTTCGATACCGTATTCATACTACTCCATCTTGCACAAAATGAGAGAACTGCTTATTAAACAATAATTAATAATTAACAAAATATAAAGGACGGTCCAAAAATAGCGGACGGAACAGAGACGCTTCAAGTGCGAGCTGGTCACCTGACACGGACTGAAGCCAACCTGGGATTACTCTTTGTCATCGCGTCCTCCTATCACTGCGGGTTTTACATACGAAGCAGGTGCGCGAATATCTAAAGTGGGAACGCGAAAACTTCGAGAAAACGTCACGGCAAGAATAAGCATCGAGTTCTGTCTTCAGGTGGAAAGCGTTGAGTTAATGTGCTCAGCCCGCAGTGGTGTGGCACCCCGTTGGGGGTTGTTTCATGTCTTCTGTCCAGGTAGACATCGGGCTCCTGAAACTTAAAATTAAAGTAACTGGGCTCAGAAAATGGAGGAATGGATTATTAACGTTTAACCGTGAGTCCACATTTTGTGGTGATTTGCTCCCGCAGTAACCCGGCTTACAGGTATGTGAATTCTATGAAGTTCATTGGTCAACTGAGATTTTGTCATAAAGCAGCTTGGGGTGTTCTAAATGTACTTTCTGGGGCCGATTTCAGAAATTACCTCAGAATACTTCTATCAACCATAGTTTTTTTAGGCTTTATATTTCGTACTAGCCGACCCACGCCGCATAATTATTTATTGATGGGTGAACACTTCCTGAAAAACACAGTTGTCCAAATGGGGTGGGTTTGAGGATACGACTGTGAGTGAATGAAAAGATGGAACTCTGGAGAAAGCAACATACAATTGTCCATGACTGAAAACAGGTTTTGGCAGATACTGGCATATCTTTTTGAAAGTTTGGCCCTGTGCCTTATTAATTGTCATTGCAAAAGCTAATCTAACAGGAAATTGTCTGCGTGTAAAAGTAAAAGGCAATTTTGAATCTGATGGGGTCAGGTTAATCCTTGGTGACGCTTAATATAGCTCGCGTACTGAGATGTTCCGTAGTGACATTTGAGAAGTCAATGCCTCGAGAGCGAGGGTGGACGCGGGTGGAGGGTTAGAGTTGGTGGGTGGGGCTCTGTCGTGCGTACCCCATGGTCGGGCGACTTGGTCGATTTATATATAGAAAAGCAGCCGGGACCGAAAAAAACAATGAAAAGTCAACGTGGCTCAGAGGTGCATGTGGACTGTAGCACAGACCAAAGTGACTGAGGATGTGTTTGGAGAGGTGTTGGGGGCGAGCACATGAGCAGGCAGTGCGCATGCCTCGAGAGCGAGGGTGGATGCGGGAGGAGGGTTAGAGTTGGCGGGCAGGGCCCGGTCCTGCGCTCCCCATGACGCGGGAGGAGGGTTAGAGTGGGCGGGCGGGGCTCTGTCGTGCGTATCCCATGGTCGGGCGACTTAGGCCGGAGTTATACTTCACGCGACGCATGCTGCAGAGGACGCTCCTGCTACGCAAGCGTTGTAGTGTTTATACTTGCACGCGTACTTTATGTAAATCTGGAGGAATCCACCAGGTGGCAGTGCGAGATATTATCACGGTGAGAGCATGTTCGGCTTCTCTGTGTTGTGAATTGCCTAAAACACCTATTGAATTCCGATAACACCTTACCGCAATATCTCTGAAAAGGATGTTTATTGATTAAATCCATAAATCCAGGGATGTGTCCATTCCAGCAAGCATTGGGCACGACTGAGAAACAATCCCTGGACAAGGTCTCCGCTCATCGCAAGGTGAATACAAGCACTCGCATACACTAGCGTCATTTTAGCGGCACCAAATCTGCATATCTTTGGAAGGAAACCGGAGCACAGTGTGGAATACAAGCAGGATATACCAGCAACATAACTCCCTGTGAGACAGCAGTGCTATCGCTCCGCCGCCGTGTCACCCCCATGTGTGTAATTATTAACAGTATTCATTATTTAAACAAAATTATATGTAAAATGTAACATACACACTTTAATGCATTTAATCATGAAAGTGATATCAATTACAAATCTAAAGATTCTAAATGTGCAGAGAGTTGAAATATCATACATTTAATTTTTCTGTGTGGTGATAATATTGCTGCTTGCCGCAGCTGTCGGGTCCAAGAAGCTCGCAGCGATTAAAAACTGGGAAGACGTTTACAACTGTTTGCTTTAATGATAAAGTAAACTACGAGGTTAAAGTGGGCAATTTGAGATTAAGCCGAAATTTCCACTTTAATCACAAAATACACGTTTTCAACATGTCCTTTATTTTTTTCTCAGTGGCTCAAATACAGCGATATACATTATGTTGCTGTTGTTAAGTTGCAAAAAAAAAAGATGGCACAAAAGATGGTATGTGAGACTTTTAAAATGTATCCTGTCATTACGATCAGGAATATGCGACACTTGAATATAAAAGCACCACGAATGCATCTGTATGTCGGCATTTTGCTTCACCACATCAAAGCATTCATCCCGTAGGATATGCATAGAGGTTTTCTGTCACATGTAGATAGTAAACAGAGACACTGACGTCACATTCCGACTTTTAGCACACTGCGCCCCCCGACTTTTTGCTGGTACTGCAACTCGTGCACGCGTTGCGCTAATTTCTGAGGACTTGCTCAGAGGACACGTGAAATGAACGCTGGGAACGCGTGGCAGCCATGATGCTGGCGCGTACGAGTTCTGAGCATGAAGTATAAATTAGCCCTTAGTCAATTTATGTACATAGATTTAGTATTAAAGGTTTTTGTTTCTTTATAGTTTTCACTTTTCTTGTCATTCTGATGTATATTTGAAAGGGGTTTGTTGTTTGTCCATATATTTATTTGTTTATTATATAGTGCCTCCGCATCTATCTGTCTAAAAATATAGTACCTTATCTGTCTATCTAAACCCTTATTAAGGTGTACATGTTTTTTAAAGCTAAAGTAAGGAAAAATGCTTTTATAGCTTTCCCACATTATGGTCTGACTTATGAAGAACTTTGTTATGGCTATGGTTCAAAATGGACTCTGATTTACAACCAATAATAATAATAATTCTTATATAGCGCTTTTCTCACTACTCAAAGCGCTCAGCAATTGCAGGGTAAGGGCCTTGCTTTAGGGCCCAACAGAGCAGAGTCTCTTTTTAGCATTTACAGGATTGGAACCGGCAACCTTCCAATTGCCAGTGCAGATCCCTAGCCTCAGAGCCACCAATCTGCCTGTACAAAAGAAGGAATTTTTGTATGACCTCAAATTACAAGATTGGTTGAAGATGAACTCTTCAATGACCAGTCCCTAAATGTATTTGCAGGATCTTTTTGGGAACTCATAAGGAAGACAACCACTAAGGAATAGTGGATGATCTTCTGAAGTGGTACAAACCCATGAGATATAACACCTCATCTTCTCAACCGCTTTTCCTGGTGAGTATTGCAGCAGTAGCAGGTCATGTAGGTCAGCCCAGACTTCTCTGTCCCCAGCTACTGATTTCAGCTCTACTTTAGGAATTCCCAGGTATTCCCAAGCCAGCAAAGAGATGTAATCCCTCCAGCATGTCCTGGTTCTGCCACCCTGGAATGTGCCGGGAGGAGGTCTAGTGTGAGCCATCCTGGGGCATCCCAATGACATACCCAAAACGCCTAACTTGGCATCTCTATCCAGAGGAGCAGCGACATTATTCTAAGGCTCTCCCAAACTGCTGAGCTTCACACCCTAGGAATGTAATGTGTCTCAAAAAGTTAATTTCTTGTATTCTCATCTGGATTTTTCCTGTGGCCAGCGGTCATCGACAAGGACATCTCTGAAATGGAAAATCCATACCAAGGCAAGTGGAGTTCCAGTATGCTTGCTGATTACTGTTGAAGGGACATTCCACTGGTCAAATGCTGCGGAAAATTGTACTGTTTCACCGTTTAGATGAAACGCTGCATGTGTTTATATATAATGCAAATTTAACTGTGTGTTGCTTAAAAGTCTTGTATAACAGAGAAAGTCTAATTATATACTGAATTCAACACAAAAAATACTGTACGATTCATCTGTACTAATATTGATTCATACTAACCTAGTATTATTTTAGTTAGCTTTCTAGTTATGATCCATAAGATTTACAATAATAATTTGTATGACAATTTTTGGAATAATTGATTTTTTTTTAGCCATTATGCTGTCCAAGTACTACAGTTCATCTTGGTATTGCCTTATTTCGTAATATTACACAAATCAGCCCTAAATGAATTGATTTACTGATATGCACATTGCACCCATCATTCTTTAAGCGACATTGTCCGTTACAGGTTCATAAGAGGACAATCTTCCCATCTACATCGCTTGCAGGACAACAACTAACTGAGGAGTTGATGCCTGCCATACTTACCCATACTTGCTCATATGGAGGATTATCCAGTAAATGAAGTTAAATGCAACATAACCTTTAAAACACACCAAAATGAAATGCATATTTGTGTTGTGTGTTTCATTGTGGCTCAGCTTTTTTTGCGTTTTAATTAAAAATATATTGTTAATATATTGTTTTACCCATTGTTTTAAAAGTGACAGGTGATGTTTATGTACTGCATTTGAATTAAGATCCATTAAATCACACGCTAAACATACCTTAAATGAAAGCATAGCAAACTTGTTACATTTCACTTAGAATTTCTCCATCCATGCATTAGTCACACCAAAAGAAAATGAAAGCTTGCATCAACTTTGTGGGGCAAGGGGCTTCCAGACAAAACAGTGATAGGTGTAATTTTGTCTCAATATAAAAGTTCATTCATTCTTAGGTTAAGCAGTCTAATGTTTGTTGCTAATTATCACATTGGTTCCATTTTCAAAGTGTGGGAAGTTTAATGTTTTCATTTACTAAACATCAAAAATAGGTGAACATGGTTCACAATATGATCACCAAGCTGTTTGTATGTTTTGATTTGTTACCCTTGTGATATATTATACTGTTCTAACGTTTTTTTCTTTTTCTTTCAAATTGCCAAACATTTTACAGATGTGGATGCTTAACAAGTAAAATAGCTGTGACTGATGTCGTTTACTTACTTAGGCAAGCCAAAATTATACACGTATTAATGCTTTGCATTGTATTACAGTGTATTTTACATGCGGGATTGCATTTATTTCTGTCCAACAAAACTCAACATGACGTAAGCTATTTTTGTGTTTTCTATTAAATTTAAAAGAAGTTCTTTATTTTAACACAATTGGTGTCAATCATGGCACCAGAGAGTGGTGACATGTTTCTTATTGGTTAGACAAACAAACACTAACAGACACTAAAAATTACAACTACAGGAAAATTAGTGAGTGAGAGGAAAATAGGTAAATAGAAAACCCAAACAGACAGTCGCTAAACTGAGACACCAGTGCCACCAGACCATTTGGAAATGTAAGCTTGTTCATGAAAAGTATATGTGTTATCAAGGGAGGTGATAAATACATTCTACATGCAAATAATTTGGGGTTTATAGTGACAAGATGAAGTTTGCAATTTTATGTAATCTAAAGCCCCCTGTGGCGTAGAGGTAATGCTTTTCAGTCAGAGCAGTACTTCATAGTGGAACATCTTGTTACACTTAAACATATGTGATCTAGTACCTAGGGAAAGAAGCCAGACTAGAAACCACAAGGTTATAGCTTCACCATCGTGTATTTAATAATGAAATATGGATTTGTCTAAAAACGTTAGAGGTGTGCAATGATGTGGACTACACAATGGCTTATGCTTATGTAGCTCCATTCAGGGGTCAGACTTGAAGAACTACACAAGACAGCAGCAAAACTTAAAGGCAATAGAGGTATTCAGTATAATCAATTAGAGATATACTGCATATAATACATTATGAACACATGAGAAAAGCAAAGACTGTTTCTCTTAAACATTGTTTTATACAATCTGGGAAGGGTCTGTTTGTCTGATTTGATGCACAAATTCTGTCTTCAAAAATATATAAAACACCATTTTATATTGATCTATCAGTTATGACAGAGCTGCTAGACCCTAGCCTGGTATTAGGACCATGTTTATTTATTTACCTCAACTTAATATTCACAAAACCACTTAATCCAACTTAGAGTCAAAATTAATTCAGTTCAGAAAGTTACAGCTTACTCTGGTTGAAGGTGGGTATGAATTGCATGCCCATCTCACAATATACCCAAAGCCAGTATGGAACTGCCAGTTAACCTTAACATGCATGTTTTTGGAAAGGTGAAAGGAAAACCCACAAAGATACAGAAGAACATGCAAACTCCACACAAACAATGAGTGGGTGTGGAATTTAAAACTAGAATTCTAGGTGTTTGAGGAAGTAGATGTAATTACTTCACTATCAAGCTACCAAGCTTTTATTATTTTTGTTAGTCTGAATGGAGGCAGAATGGTGATATGGTAACAAGGTGCTGCTGTCAGATATCCAGAGGGCTGCAGGTTCAGTTCCCAGCCCAGGGACTGTCTGTGTTGAATCCACAAATCCTCCCTATGTCTTTGTGGGCTTTTCTTCCACTACTACGGGTTCCTCTCACATCCCAAAGTCAGCTTTGTTAATGCCAACTGCACATCGGCTCTGTATGAGTGAGTATGCCCAGCAGCGAAGCATAGCAGGTTCACAATTTACACCCACAGTTACTAAAACATGTTCTGGCCCCTCCTGTCCATGTATTCAGAAAACAAACAGATGAATACATAAAATCAGAATAGGTAAAATTATATTATGCACCAAGTCTGCACTGTACAGCTGTGTTATTGTTATAGTAAGAAAAAAAATGTGCACTAGACCAGAGCTTTGTGGTGCCTGATGCTGTGGTCAGCAAATCTTCAGCTGATTTATGAAAGAGAAGAACTGTATGCAAACATGGAGCCGTAGTGCATTGGGGAGCAGATGCTTTAGTCAGACTCCTGTCCTTATAATGGATTATTTGTGAAAGTGCTTCATTCAGATTTCACCCAGGCTGGCTTAATCATACTCCAGAGACAGCAGGCTGGCTTCTGGCAGTCCTTTCAGATTCATTAAGTCTCCTGCAGTGGGAATAGGCCTTGTTTCTCTTTGAGCTGGTCGGTTTACTAAGAGAAACTTTGTTGGATTCAATTTAGCCCACAAGGAGTTGGGAGTAACGGCAGTCCCATCCTAATGCTATAGGAGCAAACATTGGACCCGTAAGATAACATATATAACAGTCTTAAAGCAAAGTCATGGGGAAGAAATCAGCAGATAGTGAGAAAGACAGGAGACGGATTTTAGACATCTTCAAAACTCAACTTGATGTACATTTTGGGGAAATAAACTGTAATACAATAAATGATTAAAACAATGATTTTAAAAAACAAATTTATGTAAACTTAACATTTAAGTAATGTTTTAGATGTCAATATCAATTAATTGTTTAAATGTGCAAAAATATTTTATGAATAATTGTCGTATTGCTGTAAAGTCACAACAGCACTGAATTCTAAAATTGCAGAAAGTTAGTACATGTGCGTAAGGAATGCCACCTTTACGACAATGCTGCAAATTGCTCCTGATAGCTGTCACACCTTTGTACTGCAAGCAACAAACAATTTTTATGAAAAAAAAATTTTCAGAGCATTCTGAAAGTGTTTTGTGGTTATGGAAGCTGACTTATGGTATGTCTTTCTTCGACAAATTGGTGAACATGTAGCACACCCTACATCACAAAAGCAGCCCTTCCCAAACCTTTATGCTTGTGAGTGAGTCTTATTACAGACTGATTCTCAGGTAGTATTTTGTTCATGAATCAAATGAACAGGAATTATTAGACTGATTATTGGGTAGTGATTCATTTGTGAAACACATAGATGAGAATCAGACTGGTTCTCGTGTAGTGACTCATTTGCAAAACAAATGAATGAGAATTATGAAACTGATTCTCAGGTAGTGATGTGTTTGTCAAACAAATTAATGAGAATCATCAGACTGGCTGTCAGGTAGGGACTTATTCACCAATCAAATGAATGAGAATTGTTAGACTGGTTCTTGGGTAGTGATTTGTTCACAAAACAGATGAATGAGAATCAGTAGACTGATTCTTGGGTAGTGACTCATTCGCAAAACAAATACATGAGATTTGTGAAACTGGCTGTCATGTAGTGATTTGTTCATTAAACGAATGATGATCATTAGTTTGATTCTAGTGTTGTGATTCGTTCGCATGTCTAATGGGTCAAGACTCATGATTCAGGCAGTTCTTATTCATGCACTCTAAACATCCACAGGTGAAACAAAAGATCACTAATGACATCATGCAGGTCACGCATGCACTTTAGCGCTCCCATTAAGCTCCACTGAATCGATTCGTTCATGCTCAGGAATTGGTTCGTATGATTCGCTAAAAAGAGTTGAAAAAAGAAATTGTTAATGATTCACCTCTCATTGATTTAATTGTTAGATCATAGACAAGTTTTCTTTACTTCGAATCTTGAATGAACTTACTAACCTGAGTAACATTTTCATTAAAATTGTTTTAGTAAATTTATAGTAAATTACAGGCTGTCAAGTTTCATTACTATTTCCGTTGAAAAAAATGTAGGAAATTAATGTAAATTGGAAATGATTAAGAAATGTAATTCAACAACAGCATACTGCTACATCATACTCATTTTGTAGCCCAGTTTGCCATGAAGTCACTGTATATTATTGTTTTTTCTTGTAATATACAGTGAAATGATTCAGTAAAATACTGAGAAAGTAATACAACTAGTAGGCAGTAATTTACTATAAATTTACCATGTTTTTTTTTGCAGTGTAACCTGCATGTCTTTGCCGATGTAGGAAAAGAACCCACACAAACATGCAGAGAACATGAACCAAGACATTGGACCCATGAAGCTTTGGAGGAAATAGTGTTTAAGTGTTGGACTATAGCAGAACAACATGGGAGCAAAGTCAGCAGTCCACATGAACAGGCGGTTTAGGAGAGGAAATAACAAAAACAACACTTTGGGATCATAGGGGACCAGAGTCTGTTCTGGCTGCATTTGGCTCAAGGCAGGAACCAGTCCAAGGTAGGTGCATTGCAGGGCCCACTCACACAATCACGCAGGGCTGGTTTTGAATTGGCAATTAATCTGACCAGCACATTTTTGGGTGGAAAACTCGTGCAAACATGAGGAGAATATTTGGTCACTGAATTTAAACCCAGGATGAGTGCTCCATGTGGCAGTAGCACTACCCACTTAAAAAAAAAAAAAGAATATATTTAAAAGCTGTTGTAAGTTAAGATTGAGTGTTAAATAGAAGGATTATTGCCACAAACCCCCTGCTCATAACAGATCTATGCTTGCTGCTCCCTCCAGATGGCATCCCATCAAGAGAAAGGGGTCAGGTTTACAAGGGACATCCCCATTAGCCCAGTCTCCAAAAAGGAACTTGTGCAAAGGAATCTGGCGAATTTGCTGCAAAGCAATCTTGATGACCACAGCCATCTGCTAGGCCAGCTCTATGAATAGAGACAGGGAGTTTCCGCTGTTAGGCCACAATACCTTGCCTGTCAGGATGCCCGGCACTGCTTCATGTCTTAGCCTGCATTTCATAATAAAGCCACTGAAACATCAATCTGCTGTTTTAAAAGCAGTAGAAAACAAAAAGCAAAAAAAGGTCAAAAGAAGCCCTTTTTCTCTTTTCATTTATTTTCCTGAAGAAATCAATCATTAGTGTACAGCTGCTTTAAAATGACAACAGCAGGTGTAGTTGACACCAAAGCAGTCTGCGCTGATGCGTTCATTTGCAGTAATCTGAAACCCCCTCACATGCTTCTGGGCCAAATCATTTCTTCCAACATGCTGAGCATTAAATTGAACCTTCAGGGGGACATTGGATGTTATTACGCTATTTTTTCTTATTGCCACACCGGTGAAACCAGCACAAAGCACTTGTTAGCAAAGCTGTGGGAAGAAGAGCCAATCACATGCTGGTAAAGGAGTCTTAAAATGGCTTAAGAAGATCCAATTGTTACAAAAAATAATCCAGGCCTCTTTTTATAATTTTTATATTCAAATGGGTGTTTGTTGTTTGAAAAGGGCGGCACAGTGGTTGTTTCAGCATTCTGGGTAGGGATCTTGCACTCAGTTGTTGTCTGTGTGGAGGTTGAATGTTCTTCCTAAGTTTGTGTGGGTCATCCTCCCACATTTCTGACTGATTTCTTTATCCAGTGCCATGAACCAAATAATATACAGTCCTGCACCAGTTTATTGCCAACTGACTTGAAACAATTCATACTTATGGTTCTGGAAACTGCCAAAACCAGCTGCAGTAATAAATCTTCCAATATTATTATTTAACAGGGTCTCTTATACTGTACTTTCACACTCTTGGAAAATCCTTTAATGTTTATTTTGTTCAGCCCTCATTGTCTTCCTTTCACCACCCTAGTTTTGCCTTTTTATTCATGCCTCAATTAAGCAATTGCAAACCGTCCCTTTGGTGAAGTGAGTGTATTCATGGGTCCACCTTAGTGAAACAAGCTCATTTAGAAACAGGGAAACATTGCATGGCACTGCAAACAGCTTTGGCAATCCACCACAACCCAGTCGTGAGCCAATGACAGCAACCCATGACCCACTGGTGCCACAATTTAGTGGTTTAGAAACGCTGCTTTGCAAAATGTGAGCAAGCAGCCACTGAGACACAAACTTTGGTTTGTGCTACTTTATACTAGCAGTTAAAGAATATGTACCGGACAACCACACCAGAGCCTCTGTTGCAATGACATGTACACTTTGAATAATATACAGCCAAATGGCTAATACCAAATGGAGCCATAACTTGGCGTATTTTTATCTACTATACACATAAACACATTGTGAAACCTACTTCGAGGCATAAACTTGAAAGGCAGGGTGCACAAAATCACATTCATACAAGACCAATTTCGATTCCACAATTGACTTGACCTGCTTATCTTTGAGGATGTTGAAGGCAAAACAGAATACACAGGCAAAAAGTCAGGCAGAGGTGGGAAAATATGCAAACATCACAAAGACAACAAGCCGGCTATTTTTATGTAAAAAAGGGCCTCTTAATCGTTATCCAATAATACTGATAGTTTAAACAGGAATGCGCTGCTCAATGTTCACGATACATTCCGTGAAACAGAATGTTGTACAGTTTTGGCGTTGGTGCGAACACCGTATTATGTGCAGTACTTGGCAAAGCTATATGGGATACTCGATACAGAGAGAACTCTATAATGTTCCAGAGATGCACAATATGTGAGATTGGGTGCTGCTGTCTATGAGCCAATTCATACACTGTTAAACAATAAAGTTTTTATTTGTAGGTAGGGAAACTTCAACATAAAAAGTAACTATATAAAGTACAGTACAATACTTGCATAACAAGTATTTAAGAGACACAAGATACACGTGTTGCATGCGAGAACTTGTTGCGTCAGCTATGTCCTGCTCTCCGATTGAGATTTCTTTAAGACTTACATCTCCTACAAATAATTTATCAAATTAAATGGGCTTATCGTGACACTGGGACCCCAACGTTTACATTATTCTCTCTCTTTCTCTCTCTCTCTTTATTTTTTTATATATAGTGACAAATAGGGGGCGCTATCGCTCCCTTGAACACTCGGACAATATGTCAGACACGAGGTAAAAGTCCAAATAGTTGACTTTATTTTACGGTAACGTGCACAAAGCACTCTCCGCCCCACTATATTCATAAATAAATGGACTGGGGATTGGGAACACTTCCGGGTCAGGAGATATAAAAGGACTGTGGGAGCTCCCAGACGGCGAGCTGAGCTGGGTGGAAGGGTGGCAACGCGTCTGGGAGCTGGAGGATTGTTTATTAGTGATTATTGTGTTTGTTTATGAGTATTGTGGAGGAGAGGGTGTTTTGTACACTGTGGCTGAAGAATAAAGTCGAATTTTGGACTTTTACCTGGTGTCTGGAGTCGTGGACAGGGGTTCAAGGGAGCGAGAGCACCCCCTATCTACCACAATATATATATATTGTCACGCACGAGCGACTAGGGGGCCGCGGACGGACCTTAATACGTTCGCGAAGACATACGCCAGCAGGGAGTGGCGGGGTACTAACCTTTCTCCTTTTGTTTTTCACAGAAGAAAAGACGCACCGCCACCATGAGCCTCCCTCCTACAGCTTCCCGCACTACGCTACTTCCGCCCTTCCTCCGTCCACTGCTCATGACGTCATCATTCCCATCTTCCACCACGGTTCCTTCCCAGCATTCCTCCACTTCCGGACACTCCTCCATAAATGTCCGTCAATGCCATCTTTTCTTTGTCATGCACCGGGAACTTATTTGTTCATGTACATTGACCTGTTTTGTTTAATACTGTGGATCACTTTTCAGTATACGGGGCCGGAAACTCCAAACCTTTATGTTGTGTTCTGATTCATCTTTTACAATATATATAAAATATACACACACACACTATTCCTTTTTTTATTTTTTTTCTATTTTATTGAAGAACTAGCAAACTACCCGCGCTTCGCAGCGGCGAAGTACTGCATTAAAATTTTTATTAAGAAGAAAATTTAACCTTTTTAAACTGAGGGAAAATATGCCAATAATTATTTGTTAAGGATCTCTTTGTATACCATGTTGTCAGTTCGACCCTCCGGTTGTAACATGACCAAGCTGTGCGCTGAGCTTACTCTTGAGCATGCAACTTACAGTTGGCCATGTGAACAGTAATCTTGTCTCAAATCTCACAGCTTGGATTGCTGCTGTCATAATCAGTTTGAGGTTCATGGTTTGTTTCAATTACGACAGTATTTGCAGGACTTGTGTTGAAGTGACATTCGGCATCTGTCAAGCGTTGTAAGCTTACAACCGGTTTCATCGATAACTTCACATCCAGCTTTTGAGAGTTTAAACATTCATAGACATCAAAGTGTCCACTACTGAAATCGTCACCTGTGAATGTAAGATGTTTAAGAGGCATTGGCGGTTGTCGAAAGGTGTAAAATATTTGGCCATTTCGGTACACTTGAAAGCACCAACCGAACAATTCAGCGGCAGCCATCAACTCACATGCAGAACCATAGGTGAAGGGCTTAAGCATTTCACTCTTCTAGTGCTCCTGTGTAGTATAATTATCTCCTGTACCGTCATCAGTCCACACCTTGAACCTGTCCCAGTCATTCAATACATAAGACACAATGTTCTTCCGGATATCAAGAGTGAGCCTGATATGGCCGTGCAATATGTAACACAGAGAATGGAAAAGGTAGGTGCCATCTCCGGGCATGGAAACCACTCGGTAAGTGACAGTTCTTTGATCGATGGTGATTACCTCGATAGACATGGTAATGGGGGTTGGAATGATGAAGGAAATGGGTACCTGAGTAA
>JANRMT010062799.1:8076755-8096639 GCA_026402145.1 Polypterus bichir lapradei
ATGACAAAACAATTACATTAACAATCATGTTACGTTATTTTTAAAATATTTCCTTTTCTTTTTCATAACTTCTTTAACACACTACTTCTCCGCTGCGAAGCGCGGGTATTCTGCTAGTATATATATATATATATATATATATATATATATTTATTATATATAAAACCCATGCAAATGCATCAGAGTATCATCTTCTGGGCTCATCTGATGTACTGATGTACACAATACCCTACCAACAGGTTTCTCTCCTTTTGCTTCCCTCACAGTATAAACAATAATACAAAAAAGTTAAGAAGAATTACATATACATCCAGTACCATATTTATATACTATCTTTTAAAGATTTTGAGAAATACAATTTTACTTAATATTTCAAACTGCATGTTTCACAGTACCTTGCCACATTTCAGTATTTGGTACTAGCATTCATTTCCTTGATTTATACATACCAACATAGGTGCTGTGGAGTGGGAGGAAGGGGGTTTTATGCTAGTCCTGGAGCAACACTAAAGAAAAGTAACAAAGGTAAAAAATTATACGGCACACTTGGGTAGCTCTCATTGCGCACAACTTGAAAAACACTTGTTTAGAGTATAACTATAAAGTCATTGATGGTGATCAACAATTGAGGATGGCATCTGCATGGTTTTAACACAAGTTTTAATGTATGCTCGTTTAAGAGATGTTTATTTCAATTAAGTCAGTCTTTAGCAGTGCATTCAAAGTCTACAGTTGTTTCGAATGTTTAATTTTACTTTGGCAAGCCTGTATCTCATATGCCATACCAATTTGAAAATTAATACATTGGCCTTGTTTTCTTATTGCCTTCATTTCAACTTGCATTTTAAGAAGGCATTCAAATTCAGGTTGTACTTGCTCAAATAGTATTTTGTTAAAAGGTCGAGTTTGAGGTCATTGTCTAAGTTTAAACTATGCCATTAAATTTTTAATAATTCCTTTGTGTTGATTCTACATTCATGTTGTGATTCAGTGTATATTTACTTCATGATTTTTATATTTATTTTATGTTTGCATGTTTTAATGTTAAACATGATTAATCGTGATTAATTCCATACAGTAATGCAATTTTTTTTTTTTAATTGATTCCCAGCCCTGATATATTAGTTTTAGTGTGTGTGTGTACCCTGTGATGGACTGCACCCATCCAGGGATTGTTCCTGCCTTGCGGCCTATGCTTTCTTGGATAGGCTCCAGCCCTCTGCAACTTTGCAAAGGTTTAAGTGGGCATGGACAATGGTATATTATATGTATATATTTTTAAAACTAATAAAGACAAAGAGAATGATCTATATACACACAGACACACACACACACAAAAGTAAATAACTGAGAAATCACCTCTCTTTTGAATTGTATCTTTCATTGTACTGGTGCCCATCCAGAATTGGTTCCGACCGAAATACCTGATCCTGCAAGAAGTGGACACCCTGCCACCCTGAAAAGGATAAGCAAGATATAAAATGGGTAGATGGTGTCTCCTTTATTTTGGGGCAGCAAAATGGCACAGTAGTCAGTGCTGTCACCTTACAGTTCCAGGAAGCTGGGATATAGTTGTGACCCAGACATTGCCTAGTTGGAGTTTATGTGCCTACAAACAAAATGGCTTTGGCTGATTATGCTCACCTCTGTTATTAGTGTTTTCCTCCCTTCATTCCTGACCAGTGCTGTATGCAGTAAATTTGATTTTGAACTGCTGTTGTTCTTTCTGGGTTTCTGAAGTAATGTGTGATTGCTTAAGCATAAATATGCATACTAGATGTTTTTATTTTACTTTAAATCTTCATCCCCTTTTCTTAACAAGAGTTAACTGTCATTGGATCTCTTTACAAATAATGTGCGAGAGAGCCACGTTACTGTGCCTTTAAGCTCAATGCATTATTTAGCACTTCATATCTGAGCTTATGATGAGCCTGTTTCACTCATCAAAAGATGCCTGCTGTTTAAGCCACCTTCCTGCTCTTTTCACACTGCGGAGTGTCAAACGAGTGGCACTTGCCTGTGCAGTGAAGCATACAGTCAGCAGTATATCATTTTGTAAGAGTAGAGTACTTCTTGGGGACTGCCTAATGCCCAACACATTATTATCGAGCACAAATGCACTTTCTGTAGTTTATATTATCCTAGTTTGCACATCATGGTAGTGCAGTAATAAGCATTGCTGCTTGAAAGAGCCTGTGCCCTGGGTTCAAATCTTATGACTAGACACTGTAGAATTTCTTCCTCATTCCCAAACATTTACAGGATTAGCTGAGTGTTCTCCTTTGTGTATTATGTTTTTGATTATTCTGATTTCCTGGCACTTTTGCTGTTTTCTTTTTTTTTTTTTTTTACTTTGCCTCTGGACTCTTATTAGGACCAGATTGCTTGGGATTGCCCATTTAGGAGGCAGTGTCTACTGTGTTTTTGTGCTCTTTGAAGCTTCTTGTTAAGCAAAGACATTTTTGAATAAAAATCGCCTTTGTTTGATTAGCTAGGGTTTGACAATTTTACTCCCTCTAGTGGACATTTTGAGTATTTTCAGGACTATGTTGCGTTTTGGGACTAGTTCATAGCAGATTGCTAATAGTGTAGCTGAGGAGCAAGATTATTCATTCCTTGTCTAGCTGAAGGGGACATTCTTGTGAAGCCCTTTGGTGACCGTAAACTGAAATACTATAAACTAGCAGACTGAAATTACAAGACAGCTGCAGTCAGTGAGCAGCCTACCATTAGGAGTTCTTAGGGTTGAATATGTGTCGTACAATCGTGAGATAGGTAAAAGGCTACAGGTAACAGATGTATAGTGCATTTTGACATTTCCTCCTATCCCTCATTAAGAACCTATGAGGTTATGTGGTGCCTGTTTTGTTAGGTGCATCTGATAAAGTAATAAAAACAATAATGTAAAACAAAAGAGAAAAATAGCAACACACCTCTTTTTTTTGGGCCTTGCTAAATAGTGGTAACCCCTAGCTACTCTGTCACTCATGTTCTCCCTTCCAGTGCTCTGTTTCTCTTTTCCCCTGAGGATGTACTGGAGAGGACCAGTTTGGTTGTGCTGTCCTCCATTGTACTATTGTGAGACTACAACACATTGTTCTGTAGTGTTTCTCCTACTAAACACAGGGTCCTGGGTGCTGTTATGATAACATCTACTTAAATCAAATCAAATATTTCTCAACTGAAACCCTCCACCTGCGTCCTTGACCCAATACCAACAAATTTTTTCAAAGAAGTATCAGCGTGCTAATTGATAATGTTCTTGACATAGTAAATTCGTCATTAGATATGGGGGTCTTCCCAGACTGTCTTAAGACTGCTGTAGTTAAACCCCTACTTAAGAAACATAATCTCGACCTCTCGGTTCTTGAAAATTTTAGACCCATCTCTAATCTGCCTTTCTTAAGTAAAATTCTGGAGAAGGCAGTCATTATGCAGTTAAATGACCACCTAAATAAACATGCTATTCTTGATAAATTTCAGTCGGGTTTTAGAACAAATCACAGCACAGAAACTGCACTCGTTAAAGTAGTAAATGATTTGCGGATAAATGCAGACAGAGGCCATTTATCTGTTCTCATCCTCTTAGATCCGAGTGCCGCATTTGACACCATTGATCATAATATTCTTAGAAATCGCCTTAGTCAATGGGTGGGCCTCTCTGGCAGTGTCTTATATTGGTTTGAATCCTACCTGGCAGGGAGAAAATTCTTTGTTAGTTGTGGTAATTACAACTCAAAGACACATGATATTATATATGATGTTCCACAAGGCTCTATCCTGGGTCCGCTGCTATTCTCAATCTACATGCTTCTGTTAGGTCAGATTATCTCAGGGCACAACGTGAGCTACCACAGCTATGCTGATGACACACAGCTGTATTTATCAATAGCACCTGATGACCCTGATTCTCTTGATTCAATAACACAATGTCTGACTTGTATCTCAGAATGTATGAATAGTAACTTTCTCAAGTTAAATAAAGAGAAAACTGAAATCTTAGTGATTGGCAATAATGGATACAATGAGGCTATTAGAAATAAACTGGATACATAGGATTAAAAGTCAAGACGGAGGTAAAAAGCTTAGGGGTAATTGTTGACTGTAATCTGAATTTTAAATTGCATATTAATCAGATCACTAGGACAGCATTTTTTCACTTAAGAAACAGCTAAAGTTAGACCTCTTATATCATTGAAAGATGCTGAGAAATTAGTTCACGCGTTTGTTTTCAGTCGACTAGATTACTGTAACGCATTCCTCTCAGGACTACCCAAAAAAAGACATCAATCGTTTGCAACGAGTGCAGAATGCAGCTGCTAGAATCCTAACTAGAAAAAGAAAATCTGAGCACATCTCTCCAGTTTTGATGTCACTACACTGGTTACCTGTGTCATTCAGAATTGACCTTAAAATTCTGCTTATGGTTTATAAAGCCTTAAATAATCTCGCCCCATCTTGTATATCAGAATGTCTGACACCTTATATTCCAAATCGTAACCTCAGATCCTCAAATGAGTATCTCCTTAGAATTCCAAGAACAAAACTTAAAAGTGGTGAGGCGGCCTTCTGCTGTTATGCACCTAAAATCTGGAATAGCCTGCCAATAGGAATTCGCCGGGCTGATACAGTAGACCACTTTAAAAAACTGCTGAAAACACATTACTTTAACATGGCCTTCTCATAACTTCACTGTAAATAAAATCCTGATACTCTGTATATCCAACTCATTACATGTATAATAACTATTCATGGTGGCTCTAAAATCTGTACTAACCCCTACTCTCCACCACCATCTACTCAAAGCACCTTGATGTTCCAACAATGATGGATGGATTAAAAGCCAGAAGTCTGTATGACCATCAACATCAAGTGACTCCGTGAGAACCCTAACTACAAAGAGGACTATTTAATTTATGTTAGGTAGAATGCCCAGAGGGGACTGGGCGGTCCCGTGGCCTGGAACCCCTGCAGATTTTATTTTTTTTCTCCAGCCGTCTGGAGTGTTTTTTTTTTTTTGTTTTTTCTGTCCACCCTGGCCATCGGGCCTTACTCCTTTTCTATGTTAACTATTTTGTCTTTTATTTTTCTTTTCTTCATTATGTAAAGCACTTTGAGCTACTTTATGTATGAAAATGTGCTATATAAATAAATGTTGCTGTTGTATCCCCTGATGATCAGTAAGAGCTTCACATATATATACAGTTGTCCTGCATTATCCGTAGGTTTGGCATCTGTATTTTGAAATTATTGAAAAATATCTGGAATATTCTCAAAAAAGAAAATATGAAGCACCTGTATGTAATGCTGTCTGCTAAATACGTTGTCACACACGTGCACATGGGAGGCAGCTAAAGGGCTTGAGTAAGGGCAATTCTGAGTCATACCGGGATGTGGCGGAGTGCCTTGACTCTTTTTCTCCCTTTCCAGCAGACCATTCACAGGAGATCCCACCTGGCCCTCTTGACGTCACTTTCGGGTCCGAGCCTATGGAAGAAGACCTTGCCGGCTCCAGCCCCTGTGATGTCGCGTCCAGGCTCGAGCCTATGGTTGAAGGTGCTTGTGAGCCGGACCCCTTTGACCTCACTTCCTGTCTTCCCCTTTAAAAGCCTCCATCTTTTCCCTATTCCCTCAGTTCTGTTTTGGACTCGGTTTTCTGCACATCAGTGCTGTGTAACATGTTTACGATTTTGCAGCCAGGATACCAATTATACAGGTCGCTGCCCCCTACCTTGCTATGACTTGTGGTCAAGTTTGTGACAACGCACAAGAAACAACATGCGCAGGCTGATGATACTGAGTCACAGCCTACCCAATCCTGCCACCATTCAGTCCAGCTATTTTAGCCCTTGTGCTTGCTTGTTTTTTGATGTTTATTATGTCCTAAGCATCTGCAGTTTTTGCAGATCCGTGGAAGGTTCTGGGATAGTATACTCATGGATAATGTGGGCCATTTTGTGTATGTATATGAATATGTGTATATATGTGAGAAAAAGTTAACAGTTATCACCTTGCTGAAAAGAAAAGAAGATAAGCAACAGAAAGGTTTGGCTATTTGGTTATCAGGTGTGCCTATATATATTTATTTATATATATTAAGGGTGGCACGGTGGCGCAGTGGGTAGCGCTGCTGCCTCGCAATTAGGAGACCCGGGTCCGCTTCCCGGGTCCTCCCTGCGTGGAGTTTGCATGTTCTCCCCATGTCTGCGTGGGTTTCTTCCGGGTACTCCGGTTTCCTCCCACAGTCCAAAGACATGCAGGTTAGGTGAACTGGCGATCCTAAATTGGCCCTAGTGTGTGCTTGGTGTGTGGTTGTGTGTGTCTGTGAGCGCCCTGCGGTGGGCTGGTGCCCTGCCCGGGGTTTGTTTCCTGCTTTGCGCCCTGTGTCGGCTGGGATTGGCTCCAGCAGACCCCCGTGACCTTGTAGTTAGGATATAGCGGGTTGGATAATGGATGGATATATATTAATATGTGTGTGTGTCCTTTCCACTATGGTTACAAAAAGAGTAATGGGAGTCCTCAAAAGAATGTTACAAGCATAAATTGAGCATATCCATTCATCAGGACTGGTGACCAATGAGACCAGTTGTCAGTTCACCAGGCTTCCCAAGCAGGAGCTGCTATTCAAGCCACAGTGTAGCACCACTTCATAGAGGTTTAATTAGTATTTAGGATGTACTTCCTTCTATTTTCTAAAAAATTGTATTGTTTAATAACAGATATCTTTAATGATTTTGTTGATTTGTTTTGTGTTCATTTTGTCTAATGATGCTCAGGTCATCTGATTGAATTTCACCACACTCTGTACATGTGACCATGACCATGCCAGTACTACTATGGGTATTACTATCACTGGGTCACCTTGTCACTATCAGCACACCTGGCAATACCACAGCGTGACATCTCACACAACACCTTTATTTAAAAATGATTTCTGCATACTTGAGGGTGACTACTGTATATAAAATCTTTTCTAGAATAAATTAGAGAGTTATAATTGAACTGTTTTCTGGGTTTGAGTAGGAAAAGAATTTGACTCTGAGCTTTGGATGACCCTGAAAATATAACTATTAGGTCATATTTTTTTTTAGTTATAACCTTGCAACTTGTGAACATTATATATAGCAAGACAAACAATTCATTTTGGTAGAAAATTTAAATAAAACAAAATAATACAAGCTTTAATGGGTTCATGACAGTCCCTTGTAGTAAGGACAAGTGTGACCCAGTTCTGTCAGGAATTTTTTTTATTTTTGTTTTATTGTTTGCTTATAATTTCATGTCAAATATGATGTCCTAGGTTACTCTATTTCCCCATTTATTACTGTATGTAGACCTAACCAAAATACAACACAATTATTACTCTGTGGTCAGACACTTATTTCACCCTTCCTTTCCTTCTTTATCTATAACCTCAGGCAATTAGAGTGAAAGAGCAGGCAGGAGAAAAAGCTACACATTTATTTATATATTTTAGATAATTTGCCCAAAGTATAAGCATCTATAGAAGGCTCTTGGCTTTTCTTCAGGCTAGCTCTCTCTTTTCTATCTCATGGCCTTTGAATATAGTATTAAAACAGACTTGTGTCAGTAAAGCTGGTAAGACAGAGTTGTCTTCATCATGGAGAAATTGCAAGAGAAGGAGGTGGTCTTCTCTTCGTGGTGGGACACCAAGGGAAAGCTAGACAGGTGGAGTGACCAACTTATGCCACTTCCTGCCACAAGTCATGAACCAATGAGGTGTTCAGAATGGCCTCCAATTCAAGACCAATCATAAAGAGCCATATGTCAGACTAGTGGGTGCACAAGCTGCTTTTTCACACCTTTCCTCATGTCTAGGCTTTCTTCCTCAGGGAGTGGGCTCATGTTACTAAACTCTTTCTGACCCCCTTCATGGCCATAAGGTGCAGTAGCAGCTCTATACCCCTTCACACCCACCACAAATCTCACATCCAGAGTCATAACTTAATACCTAAAGACTTGGAGAGTTGGATAGGTAAACATCAAAGCATGGCTGTTCTTATCAAGGAAGTAAAACAAGCACCCTGAAGCAGTGCCTCTTTTACCATATAATATATGCTTACTTTTTACAAAACAGTTTAACCACTAAATAAAACGTATACCTATTCCTAAAAGACATAATACATACAAATACTGTACACAACTCTGTACAGTCCTTAAATCAGTTCATCTCTCCTTTATATATTCTAATCTCTGAGCATTTGTAGTCCCCATTACACACACCTAGAACTCTGTTTCTGGAATATCCTTGAATTCCTTTGTCACATTATGCATATGCCAGAAATGTCTAAAAATCTTTTCATGGCAGTTTTTTTTTTATTTTTGGGAAGAGCCTGAAATCACAAGGGGCAAAATCAGTTAAATAGGGTGGCTGATCCAATTTTATAATTGATTTCTTAGCTGGGATATCTGGGTGCATCATGACTTAGGGCATTGTCATGATGGATGATCCACTTTTGGTGTCACCCTTTCTTGAACCTCTTATGTCACTCAAAAACACTGGACTTTTTCATTGCATCCTCACCATACGCCACGATCAACAGCTGCAACGTTTCAGTTGTACTTTTTCTGATCTTAATACAGAATTTAATGTTAAGGTGCTGCTCTAAATTTCTATAACTCATTTCTGCCCCAAAACTCATGCAGAGACTTGTACTGCTTGTAACTACTCACTCAACAAATGACACTACTGGTCTGGGGTTTACACATGCGCTAGTTGAAGCATCATTAAACATGATTAGGCACGGGTCTAATGGCTAATAAAATGATCACAACTTGTTTATAATGGTAGCACAATTTAACTAGTCTATGAACCCTTTATGAGTCTTCAGCTTGAGCAAAATATTATTAAATTCGGATTCTGGTTTTGTTCTGACACACAGAGTGCAGTGGATCACTGTGAGCACAAAACAACCAGGAGATGACAAAGAAATGAGAAAAAGAGTAAAAAAACAAATACTGGAGAAGCCAAAACAAGAATGAGTAACCACAATCAAAGGGCAAAATGAAAATCAAATGCGAGATTCAGAACAATAGGAGCCACTTGGAAATAAATCTGATTATCAGAGTAGAAGGTTTTTCACACACCAATGGATAAAATAAAGTACGATCACCACTGTATTTATATTGTAGCTTCCATTACATCATCAGCATAATAACTGAGGTCATATAACCTTCATAACTGTCACATACATAAAGAAAACGAAGATATTTATAAAAATCAACTTTTATAGTGGTGGCGCAGTGGGTAGTGCTGCTGCCTTGCAGTTAGGAGACCCGGGTTCACTTCCTGGGTCCTCCCTGCGTGGAGTTTGCATGTTCTCCTCGTGTCTGCGTGGGTTTCCTCCGGGCGCTCCAGTTTCCTCCCACAGTCCAAAGACATGCAGGTTAGGTGGATTGGCGATTCTAAATTGGCCCTAGTGTGTGCTTGGTGTGTGGGTGTGTTTGTGTGTGTCCTGCGGTGGGTTGGCACCCTGCCCGGGATTGGTTCCTGCCTTGTGCCCTGTGTTAGCTGGGATTGGCTCCAGCAGACCCCTGTGACCCTGTGTTTGGATTCAGCGGGTTGGAAAATGGATGGAACTTTTATAGTACAAAGTAAAACATTAAAATAATAATAGAAATGGAATCCTCATAATTAAAAAACCCAAAACAGTTCAAGCTACACATGTAAGCAAATGTTAATACCACAGAGTTTGATTTAACTTTCGTCATGAGGATGGTATATTATGATAAAAATATGTACAGGTCAGAATTAGTATAAATAAGCTCTTAGGAAAGAGCAGCTGTAAAGCAAATTCTGGCCATCTGGCCTGAGAGAATAAAAGTAACTGAGATGAAAAGACGTCAAAATGCCGGCAGCTGGTCTGGAATGGGGACTGAGCAATGCTGAAGACCCCCACTAGTCCAAGAGGCATGTCTAGGAAAACAAGACTGGACTGAAATGAAGGACTGAGAGAGAAGAGACATCACTGAGCTGTTTCATTCTTACAAATGCTGTCTGTAACTGCTGTCTGTTTTTACCACTCATCCGAGCACGCCGGACATGAGACAAATCAACATACTAAGAAAGAGAGACCCCTAGTAACCTATTAACCATGTTTTAAAAATATTATATTGCCAACAATCACATTGGTACTTGGCTTATATTTTATGTATAGTACTTGAATAATACTTGAATAAATGTGTAACTTTTTCTGCTGCTTCTTATGCTACTTTGTCTAATTGCCTGGGGTTATTGGTGTAAAGAAAGAGGGAAGTGTTGAACTACAATAGCAGTCAATCCTGACAGTGGCTAGGCAGGTGTTCTGTTAAGGTCTATGTAGTAAAGCGCCTAATAGGGAAACAAATTGTATCAACCTAGGACCCTACCACAAAAAACTCATCTTTGTTCTTTGACTCTGAGTTTAGCGTAGCCACTGTGCTTTGGTGATCTGTCCTTATCAGTACACAACATCTGGACAATTCTTCTAAAACATACCTAAAAGAAAATGACACTGAGATGATGTTCCCCACAAGATGGTAAAAATATATAACGTTAAAAATTAAACAAAAAAAAGGGCAAAGCATATCCTTAGGTCAAAATCTTAAAATCACTATCACTTTTTGGCCGAGAGGACTTTAATGGAAGGTTCTAGTTGGTCACAACAAGTTGTTCCAGGACATTTTTAACACGTGCACTGATGTTGCACTTCACAAAGCTTGCTGTTATTATTGGGGTTGGCAGAACTACAAGCTGAATATGAGCAACTGAAATAATGTTTTTCATGATCTTTTAAAGTCATTGGCTGTTAAAGGTAGGGCTTTAAGGGAATTAGGCTAATTGTCAGTGATTGTCAGAATTTTTTTTTTGTATTTTTTTTTTTTATTTTTTTTTACACATTCCTGTTTTGAAACACTAGATAAAATAGGAAAATATTCCACCTACACAGAAACACATTCCCGCCATGACAGCCATCTGCAAAGAGCCACAACTGACGAGACCCCTCTGCATGTTGTAGCAACGCCACAGCAGTGGGCCCATCTGCCTTCTGTTTTGAGTTTTGGACTGGCAGAATGTCACTTCTCATGTCTGGATTCAACCAGGAACAACAATGTTCAACATGTTACTAAACTGTTAGTGCGTTGAGTTGCATCTGTGAATGGCAGCTCTTGACCCCAATTTACTTTCATGCTGTGTGAAGTTTCCTTAAGAATAATCCAAAGATGTACTACCAGATTGCTTAGACATGAATGCAGAATCTTGCCATGGTGACTGGGAATGTGACTACTTGTTGACTTGGATTTGCTTGAAAATTTGATCAAAGAACAGGCACAAATGATAGACCAGGGTATGAAGGTGATTCAAAGGGCTGAGCTAAAGCAGGGTTGAATACTAAAAAGACAAGTAGAAACCATTGACAAGTGTGAGCCCAACCCAAAAAAATGTTGTGAGGGATGAACTGGATTCCTAGGCAGTATGAGCCCTGCTCCCCTGCCAGTACAAGAGGCCATGATAAAGAAAGGTCAGCAAGGGAGAAGTGATATTCCTCTTCCGCACCAGGACGTGGACCTGGAAGGACACTGTAGCAGCAACTAAACCGGGGCTGGCACCTAAACAGCCACAGAGGAACACACTTCCAGGGATTGGGAAGCTGGAAGGACAGGACAGTGGGTGATTGCCACTATGGGCAGAGCCTCCCCCCATACATTGGATAGCAGCATCCCATCTGGCAGCAAGGAAGTTGTGGTCCTATAGGGCTGCCCTGTTGGGTTCTGTGGGGGCCACCAGAGGAAGCTTATATATTGGCTGTACAAGGACCTTGGCAGTCCTGCCTACCCTGGAAGTGTTTCTCAGAAGCATGGTCAAAATTCAAAAACAAAAGGTTCACAACCGGGAGATGAAGCTGCACTATCTTCAAAACCAAAACACAAGGCAAAAAGTAAAGGTAAATTTAAGACAAGATTTTAGTCCAGAAACGGTAAGAAAGCCAAAAACGTTTTAGGAATCCATAAACTTGGACAAGGAAGTAAACTTGAGATGACCTTTTTATCATGTTACATTGCTCCTCCAAGGGTGTGCCTATAACAACAAAGGGCACTATCCGAACAATGGGACAACAAAATGGTGGTGGCTAAAACAGTGCAAATAATAAAGAGGAATCAAATTAAGGTTAAAATCTAAAAAGCTATTAACAGATTTGAATTCTAGGATTGGAACCAACCCCTCTCCCCCCAAATATACATTAAATCGATTCATATTTAATAAAAAACCTATCCTAACAAGTTGTGTGATATGCAAGTTAATGAATATTTTTTAAAAGAAATTCTCGAAGTTGGTTGACAATTTAATTGGGAAAAGCTTTTCTGGTATCCCTATACAGTAATTCCTTACATGTTTTCCTGAACTCTGTCCTCCTAAAATTTTACACTTGTGTATGTTTTATTAGTTCTTAGATGTGCAAGTTGTTTTCGACTTGTTAGTTACCTTTTCTGGCACTGTGTTGCATGCCACCATGTTGAGCAGTGTTTACTGCAACGTCCATATGCAATGTCACCACCACAACAGGATAAAAGGTCAGCACCATGCACTTTCTGGTCATCCAACTTAGCGAGTAAATCAAAGAAATGTCTTGCGGTTGGTGTTTAGTGTTTAGGATTTACATTTTATATTCTGGCCTCTGCTTATGGTGTTCAACATCAAATTTTTGTTTTTTGTAGTTAAGATTAACAAAACACAGGAAGGACCCTTTTGCTATCCACTTTTTGGGTTGATGTTTAGGGGTCTCTTCTTCTGGACATCTCCATTTCCTACAGTTTTCCCTTTTCTCTCACATAACAGCTTTCATTTTTTGACCAACATTTTTGGGACTTAGTTTTGTAACTGAAGCCTGATAGTGGCTCTATTGTATTTAGAGATTTTGCCTGTTGAGACTACACATTTTAGTACTTCTCTTTTTCTTTCCATTTCCTGGTCCATTTACGTTTTTTCTTTCTTTCGCCAAGCTCACTACAATATTAACCATAAAAAGTGTGCAATTTTTGCTATGCAACAAAAACTAAGTGAATCACACGCAGGAAACTAAGGCAGGATGTTTTGGGAACATTTGACTACAATGACCTCATGAAAAGATACTGATTTGACAGAGATGGAGTAACATTTGGTATCCCAAAAGTTGCCGGCTCAAATCCCTGTCACTGCCAAAAGAGATTCTACTCTGCTGGGCCCTTGAGCAAGGCTCTTAACCTTCAATTGCTCCAGGGGCGCTGTACAATGGCTGAACCTGCGCTCTGACCCAAAGGGGTATGCGAAAACCAAATAATTTCCTTCGAGATTAATAAAGTTAAAAAAAAAAAAATCTTATACATGATTGCTGCATCCAAGTGGAGCAGCTATGCACTGTGAGTCGAAATTAAAGTATTGGTAACGTTATGTGTGTTTGGTCACACGGATAAGGCAGCTTTGCAATAGCAATGATTTGGGTATGTCACAACCAAGCATTTCTCAAATTTTGTGCCAAACTTTGAACACCCTTACAATGCATGATGTAATATACAAATAAATACATTTCTCTAACGACTCCATGTCAAAGCAAGCTGCATTGATGCAAACTGGCATGCACATAAAGATCATTTACCCAAGTGTGGATGAACATGTATATATCAATCGCAAGCAATATCACAGTATCAAAACCCCAGTGATCATGGATGCAAACTACCTTGTAGCAGCCATCATATTACCTTGAAGGTAAGTAGGGCTAGATGAGTGATGGATAGCAAAATGTTGCACAGGTATGCTGAGCTCTGCATTCCACAAACCATTACATCTAACAAGCTGTGAAGCTTCAAGAAGATACTCCTGGGGCACTAGATAAATACAGACTCACAGAAGATAAGTGGGGATCACAGAGAGATTCAGGTACACAACTCTGGAAGATGATTGGGAACACTGGAAACGTCAAAATGACTTTAGACACAGTGCAAGAGTGGGTGTGGCTAGTTTCAGTGCAACTGTTACTCTACAAGGTGCTTCCCATGGCCATAACAGCAAGAAGATGATTCTTCTGAGAATATGGCTGTGGATTGTTCATTGTTAAATTAAAGCACCCATTATCAGATTTAACACTCGTTTAGTGTGTGTGTGTGGCAACAATTATGTGCAGCTTAGTGTCCTAGCCTACCTTGTTATGTTCTCCTTCATCTTATTCTTCTACTTTGAAAATTATTTTTAATATTAGTAGTAGTATTACTCTTATGGTGAAGCATCAGCGTTAGTTTCAGAAAAGTACAAAACATCATCATGACTGACAGTTTCTTGCTTAGGGTGCTGTAAAATTGTGATGTCTTTCATTCTCAGACGTGGCCTTATACTCTTCAGTGGTATTGGGACTATCCCAGTCAGACCTTCAGTGCAATTCCTAGGAGTCACTCCGAAATGCTTCATTAATATGTGCTCTGGTCCATTTATTTTTCTGGCCTATATAACCTACCAGTTTTCACCTGTGGTAGAACAGAGGGAAAGGAAACTACACACCACCACCACGAGCACCATCATCTAGCTTCTAAATGAATTATTATTACAAGAAATAAAAAGGGTGCGCATACCAGTATTTGAGCATCTATCCACTTCTTATAAGGAAATTTCTCACAGATGTTAGAAACTTTTTCTTCACACAGTGAACTACAGACACTAGGAACAGTTTACCAAGTAATGTGTTGTAGAGCAGAACTTTAGGGTCCTTCAAATCTTGAGAATGCACAAGAATAGGACAGGCAAGCTTGTTGGCAAGTTCTCATCACAATTGTTTTAATATCCTAATAACCTTTTCTATCATTTTCATTAATTTTTCCTTCTGATCTGAAATCACACAATAGATTATTTTGTACCAGAAATGAGTGATGTTGAGTGAAGGTGTATTGCTAAATAAAGGGTATCTCCCAAGGCCTAAGATGTACAGTACAGTCTAGCTGCAGACCTCCGGCATTCTGCTCCGTTGAACACATCCGATGACGTGTAGCCACTCAGTCAAGTTATGTGACATGACCAATCATTTGCATCTTTTCTCAATATGCCCATTTTAAGGCCTACCTTGTGCGCCATTCACATATGATTAATGTTTGTGTTGTGGCAGGGTTATCTTACTCAGGGGTAAAGTTGACTATCTACAACATTGCACTTGGTGTGTTGGGTAGTGGGCATTTTGTATACTTGGCATGCTGTGTAGTCCTGCAAATCGCAGACAGATCCTTCTTGGAGTTTCTGTTATGTCAATCATGTGACTTAGCCATGCCATTCAGTCACTGTTCAATGGAACTCTTAAATTGCAGAGCTCCAGAGGTCTGCAGCTGGACCCTTCCCTAAATTGTGTCAAATGGGCCACCAGAAAAGATACGAAGCTTTAGGCTATGGGGCACCTTTTAAAGACACCTTTGAGGCTAATAACAGTTATAAGCAAATTGTGGGAAAAAGCTTGTATTTTATTAAGCATATTTCCCAGACACCATCATTTCATGGAAAAGAATATTACAACTGAAAAGACTGTCCAAGCAACACATTGTACAGCACTCTTCCAAGTCAGCTTCATCCCTTAGATGTCTGAGAGCGAGAGCATTCTTCAGTCTTGTTCTTATAATAAACTGCCATCAGTTAATTGTGTATTTCACATTTATGTAAACAGAAATTGTTTTCAAATTTGTAATAAATCTGCCTCAATCAGACTTTACAGGATAGGCGACACTCCCTCATAGAGCTCCAAGACTAACAGCATTCTTAATGTGCTTTACGAGGCAAGATCATGTGATTCAAACTTATAATACATCTCCATCAATCAATCGGTATTTTATATGGCACTTTTCCAAAGCAGCATCATTTCAGAACATTACAATTCAACTTTTACTAAATCTTAGTCAAACAAATGTCATTGTATTTACACAGGGCATAAAGCCAATAAAATTCACACAATTCATTTTTATTCCTCCCAAACTTGCAATTTTTTTATACTGCATGCATTACAAGCAGGGCCATGTAACAGTCATTGCTCATTTATTCCATAATAAATGTCCCCTCACTAATTTTACTGTATATAACGACTTTATCGTTTAAGTTATCCCTGAGACGTTGTAGTTCTCCCATGACTCAACCACACACCTCAATTCAGTTCAGTTTTTTTTTGTATAGTGCCCTTTATTGAGTGCAGGCTTAGAGTGCCAGATCAAGTGTAAACAGGTAAAAGTTATTACAAAATTTACAAGTCCACCTTAATAAAATGATAAGTGTCTGTGTGTCCATCTAGTGGCTATGCCTCTCTCATTCCAGCAGTTGGAGCATCACAAACATTTGTAGTAATGCATTTTATTGCTACAAATGTTTGTGATATGCCACTTGTTGGAATGGCAAAAACAGTGCAGTTTATTAATAAATGCAGTACAAAATATATTCCAATAGATGGTGCACTGCAAACATTAATGCTGTTGTCTACATTAGTTACTTTGATTTCAACTTGATTGTTTATCCAGTTATGTCTCTGTCATTCCAACCGATGGTGCATCACAAACATCTGTAGTAATAAAATGCAATGCATTTGTCGCTCCAGCAAATGGTGCATTACCAAACATTAACACTGCTTTTATGAATCCCATGCCAAATGGCATATCACAGAGACATTGGCATTGAACTTGTCAGCCCAACAGATGTCACATCACAAACAGTTGTACTAATGCCTTTTATTACTACTTGCAATATTAAACACCTTCCAACAGATGGTGCACCGCCAATGTTAACGCTGAGGTCTATGTTGATTACTTGTATTTCAATTCGTGTTTGATGGCTAGCACAACTAGTTTCTAATAAAGACACCGATTTGCTTAAACACAGATCCCCAAGGTCACTCATCTAGCTCTCTGTTGCCTTTTCTCATTTTTAATTGCTATGATTAATTCTTTCGAAATTGACCCTTTTGTATCCCAGTAATGAATGCTGTCTGTCTCAGCACATCGTGCATGTCCTTCTGTCTTTCTTCTTTTTATTGTTAAACTTATGCCAGCTCCTTTGTGGTTGTGTATGTTGTATTTAATTTTGTTGTCACCTGCTGTACTGTTCTGAATTGCTTCTTTACAGCATAGCAAAGCACCTTGTGATGGTGACCAAAAACAAATACCTGGAGCTTTGCACTGCAGCACTAGATCAGCAGGTGGCCCAAGCGCGTGGCTAATTGTTCCATGCTGTAATTTTCCCACATTTTCAACATGGCTCAGCTGTCAATTGATGCAAATTAAAAAGAGAAAAAAAAGAAGAAGCTGTTTGAAGGATTATGCACACCAGCGTTTGACACATCTAATGAGAACACGGGCTGTCAGCTAATTTTCTAATGCTGCAGGGATAACACACCATGCATAATTTAGAAAATGCTGCCTTTTACAAGGTCACTCGGTTTGAAGACCTTACTAAGAAGCAGCACAGCACGGCTACAATTAATTGTAAACCCTGCAAAGCCCCCTGGTGGAACAAGCCATGCTCGGGCCATATCAATACAAAGTGTAGTGTGGACAAAATGCAGGAGGTAAGCTGAAGTTCACGAGTACAGCCACCCATAAAGAATCCAGTGAAATTGTTGCTCATATGGTGTGGCATGCGTGTCTTTAGGGCTCATACAAGGTATGAAATACCACACCAGGATTAGAGGGGGCGCAGCCGCTAACAGCATCCTCTTTTTTATTTTTTTTTTCGTCCGCAGTAGTGAAAAGATGCCTCATGAGAGCAACTAACCCTGCCCCTTCCGGCCCAAGAGTTATAATAATCTGGTAGACCCAAATATTGACGTCTCATATGGAACTAAACTCCACTGAAGACAGAGCTCCGAACGTGGACCCACTCATAAGAGCCACTTTAAATAGAGCCAAAAAGGTTATTTTTGTTAGATTTTGCACTCTCGAGTACTTATTTTGTTTACTGTTTGCCACTGCAATTAAAAGGATCAGTCCAGCTAGCACTCCAACACTTCATACAATCACCCTGACATACACCAAGAAGCTCGTAGCTCCTTATCACTGCACTAATAACCCGCTTTTGTTTTGCAAATGTGTAGTTTAGCAGAACGCAAACTGCTACCCCCTCCACACCCTATTCAGTTAGATGAAGGCATCACCCTGCTGCAATCTGATGATGTGTTTGTAAGAAATGATACAGGTAATGAAATACTGTTATTTGAAATGTACACTTTTCATGTGTGTTCCGTGTCTACAATGATCTGTGTAAATATAGAATGACAGAGGAAATGCGAGGGAAGAAATGCCGAGCACACAGCTAAAACAGAAAATGTTTTCATGTTATAGAAACACTTTCACAAAGCAAGTATGCTTTTATTCAACAATAAAAAAAAACAAATAAAAAGTAACTGCTCAACTGACATGTTGCTGAAGTTCAACTATTAGTCGGTACAAAGTAAAAGACATTCGCATATGTGTGTGTTTGCACGTTTCATTTTCAACCAGTTGTCACCGAGGTAACGCTGCTCCATCTCTGATCTGCTCAGATGGCACAGTGGCTAAACTACCACTTAGTAACCTCGAGATAATCATTTTGAATCCCGCATTGTCTCTGCATTTAGCCCTTTGAGTAGTGAGCTGCTATTATTATTATTATCGTATAACAAAAACATACATTTGATGTGAGTCTGTAACATCCTGTGTAAATTTATGGTACTTGTAAAAATTAGATCTGAAGTGATAAAAACAGACACACAAACGCAGTATGTCAGGAAAATTTAAGGAGGTCAGGGACAACAAAAAAAATCGTAAGCTTCAAGGATTCTAATATTAAATAAAGACAGCTGTAGATGGTGCCCATATACTAGTGGAAGTACCCAACTTTGCCCAGTTATATTTGCATAATGGGTCAGGATAAGAAAGCAGATATTTATGTATTTTTTAATGATGACCCTATTGTCACTAAGTCATTAAGTCATTAATTTGATTTTTTTTGTTTGATTTGACTCCATAATTGCTGGTTTGAAACCTTAAGTGCAACTCATTTATATTTCCTGGGTTGGCATAGTTTCATGAATAAGACCACTTGTTGAATAAGTGAATCCATGCACTGATGAAATGAGGTCTGGCGGATTGGAATTTACAGACATCACTGCAGGTCTCCAAATCATTACAGAATACAGCACCATGTTGGTGTTCAAGAATGTTATCAAGACGATTCAACGTTGATTCGATCAACATTGATTTAAAATTACTGTGAGTGAGTGAAAACATCATGTGCAAGGTCCACAGTAGTACAGCAATCAGTCATGGCTGTCCATTGATCCAACATTAATGTGGTCCATCCCATTTGTCTGTCTCCATAGTGTGTGATCCCCTCCCATGTCCCATTGTCTCAAGATACCTATGTGAAATATAGAGCAGGCCTTGAGAGATGTGGTTCTTCCAGTGTTTCATTGAGCCACCCTGAGGTTTAGAATCCTTCTGTGAGTTCACAGGACCATCCAGGGAAGACACGGCTGGCTGGGTGATGAGCAGTGTTCCAAAATTTTTAGTGTGTGGGATCCTGTCCTGCCAAGTGATGCTCAGGATCTTCTAAAGGCAGTGGACCTGAAACACTTCTAGGATGTGGAATTGCTTACTGTAGGGAGTCCAGGACTCACATTGATGAAGGAAAAGTAATATACACACCACATTATAAACTCCAACCTCTGTTGCCATGCAAAGATTCTGGTTAGAGAAAACATGCTTGCATCCTTCTATATAAAAGCGGTCGGGATTGTCCTTCTGTCCCGTGAGTGCTACGCAGGCGCGGAGTTTCACACACGCCCCGTCCATTTTGCAATGCACGATGGGTTTTGTAGTTTCGTTTTTCCAGGTAAAAGATGATTTTCTACTCCAGAC
>JANRMT010062799.1:8096649-8309468 GCA_026402145.1 Polypterus bichir lapradei
TTTGTAGTTTCGTTTTTCCAGGTAAAAGATGATTTTCTACTCCAGACTGTGCGATATCTTCTTCTTCTTTCTTACTATATAAAAGCGGTCGGGATTGTCCTTCCGTCCCGTGAGTGGAAAGCGTAGTGGTATTCCGCTTATCACAGACTTACTACTTGCAGCTTGCGGTACGAAGCGACATGATGTGAGCAGAGTTCTGGTGCTCCCATCGTTCCCTTGCTTTTGTGCGCCAAGTGCTGGAAAAATAGACAAAATTATGTGTCTGGAAATAATTAATGTTGATGGAGTACAAATGCCTCACCGCGTAGTAAATATCAGGGGGGTTCAAAAGGGCGACCTCAATATAGAAAAAAAGTTTACATTTCATCACAAAAATAACAGAAACTACGAGTATTAAAGTTATACCGCTTAAATGCAATATAACCAAATTAATGAGTTTGTATAAAATATCAAATTGATCTACATATTGAATTGCCTTAAGAAGTGGTCAACTTAAAAGTCAGTCGCCTTAAAAGGCTGGTCAGCCTAGTAGGTGGCTAAATGCAGTGAAAGCTTGTGGGGGCAGTTTGCAATCTTCTCAGTCACAGAGGGATCACTTGAGAAACAGAGCAAAGTACACAACAGAGTATACATCACTGGCACCAAAGCCTAATATTATGAGTGCTTATTCATAAAATGAACTTGTATAATTCTCTATCACAAAGAGATAGCAAAAGTTACTAATGTGTTCATGGAAAGTCCTGGAGTAGACTTATGGTGTTATCTCTGCACACTAGGGACTATGTGTCACAACAAAGTGACCACAGTGATTGTGACAGATGAGAAGAAGTTTGAAAGAACATCCTAAATCTATTTATCAGGGGATGGCATCCTCAAATCAAGTGTAGCTGTGAGATGGATGAGTGTAGGTGGGATGAAATGAAGGAACAATGCCAGCCATGGGATGATGATCACCTGCTATGGAAAAGCACCACAGTGAATTAAGGAGAGCACTTTATGGACCCCCAAATATGCAATTCAAGATATGTTCATTAGATGGTTAACAAAGCACAAGAACCCCTATCTGTACTTTGTGCAAAGTAGTCCACGTTGAGCTGTCACCTCCATCACTGTGGATTTATGGGCCGTTGTGTTTTTATTTAAGACCACTTACTTTTACCTTCCTCGTTGCAGCCACTATTGATTACACTGTGAGTGCCTGAAAAATCAACTAAGAACATACTGTACTGCGATATTATGATTTCTACACTTTGTAGAGACTGCTAATGAATTTTTGAACTGGGAAGAGCTCCAAGTAGGTGACATTCCTATGGGATTTACAGTTCATTGCCATGTGAACTGACCCAGTAAAACATTCTGATGCAACACTGAGTGATTCTCAGATGGTTAGGTTGTGCTGGGCTATAGAAAGACAGACACATTCAAAAGACACCATGATAAAGGCACTGTATGATAGATAGATATGAAAGATGCTATATACAAGATAGACAGATAGATAGATAGGAAAGGCAATATATAAGATAGATACATGTAGATAGATATGAAAGGCACTATATAGGATCGATAGGAAAAATGATATAAAGGAGAGCCTTCTTTATATTATAACAGGACCTTAACAGCATTGGACAGATGGATGGACCTGAACATCAGTATTTTTGAGCCTGGCCATTAAGTGGATGGGAGACCAACTAGGAAAGCTTGAGTTGCTGCTGGAAAAGGCATTGGAGAGGCTTACCTTGCGGTTTGTTTGTGGATCTTAATGCCCAGTGCAGTGACAGGGGCATTTTTTACAGCACTATCCTTCAGATGATTTAAAAAACTGAGGTACTGACTCTCAGTGGTCCCTGGGCATCTTTTGAAAAGAGTAGGGTGTTTCCAAAGTCCTGGCTAAATTTCCCAAAATGGTCTGGTCATTCTGGCCCCCTAATCATCCTTTGTCTGTGATTGGTTAACTATCTTTCGTACCCCTTCACCACCCAATAGCTAACTTCTGGGGAGTGTACTGATATAAGAATGGCTGTTGTCACAATATGCAGGTGGATGCTGCTTATTGGTGGTGATTGAAGTGGCTCAGGGTCATGAAAAGCCTGAATCTATCCTGGCAGCAATGGGGGCACTCACATTAACTCCTACATGGCCTATGTTGATTCACATACAAGTAAGCCCTGCAATACACTAGTACCCCCATCTGGGACCATTACCTGCCTTGTGTCCAGTCCTGCCAAGAATGCCCCCAACAATATCCTGAATTATTTTAAGAATATTATGCCTTTGGGATGAAACCTCGTAATGACACTTAGTGATTTTGCAGACTCCACATGGAGGCTGTTCAGGCCCAAATGAACATATGGTGTACAATTAACAAAGCTGCCCACTCTTACACTTGCACCAGTCAATGTGCATGAGAAGCCACAGAACAGACGGTTGACTCGGCTCCAATTAGCAGTGACTCCTATCTTCTACGTTAAGGCTGCCTTCTTGAGCCATGAAAAGTGCTCCTGTTTTTATACAGCGGTTCCTCAAGTCTTTGCTGTCATTCGGCAAACTGATCTTTTATCCACAGGGAAGAACAAGACTAATTGGAGTTTTGCCTTTGGTTTATTGTGGCTTGCAACTCCCATCAATAACCCTGCTGGTCAACTCAGCACGCACCACAAGTAGCTGCCAATTTAGAGCCGTGCCAATTCAGATATTCACATCTGAGGGGAGAGTTATGATGAAAAGAATGAAAGTGTAATAGTCACTTAAGTGGAAGTGCTGACTTCTGCTACTGTAACAAGAGTGTTGTGAAAGCTATGAATGGCACTATATAAAAAAAAAACATGATTTACAAGAAAGTCAGGTCCTTCCATCCATTTACCAAACATAATAATTTGATTATTAGGATGGATACCTCCAAAGGAGGTGCCAGTCCAGTTTAGTGACACAAATCAACAGCTTGGGATTTTGAATGAAGACAGAGTAAACGGCAAAAGCTACAAAGAATGGGCAAAGTGCACAAAGGTAGCAGTCATCAGGCCAGAAGCTACTGTGCCTAATCCCTAACCCAAAGCACTACTGTTTCACCTGATACTTAAAGCTGGTCTGAGTTCAAAGCAAAGTCATATGAGCGGTGTCTTGTGATTGCATTTCCATTTAAGTTCAAGTTTATGATAACTGTCATGTGTACAAAGTACACTGAAATTCTTATCAAAGTGCAACACTCTCCTATGCTGCATGATTGTGTTGTGTGTTACTATTCAGTAAACCATTGGATTGTTGGGTTGCTCAAAAGTGATATCCTCAAAGGCAACTGAAACATCTGAGAGACCCCAAGAGATGATTACAATAAAGAGAACACTAGACGGTGCCCTATTACTTTAGTGTCACTTTGTACCCTAACCCATTCCACACGGGTCTTTGGGGCACTAACCATTGTGCCACAATAAATGAACTATGTGGTCACATCAGTATCACGTCATGGTGCGATGAGCCTGATAACTGAGCTGAACTTTAGACTCTCTGACATCCTGTTGAACAATCCAATGAGCTTGATGGACCATTACTGTCATGGGTACTTTGATGCATTTGAGGATTATTGTGAAAGGGCTGGGAGATGATAAATGCTGAGCTACACACAACGTCAAAACAAAATCAGAAAAATTATGAGCACATAATGTACAACGTTGTATAAGTCAAAAAATTAGTTATTATTTTGCTAGGTAAGCTAGCAAAAACATTTGAGAAGTAGCTGTGAGGAAAAGGCAAAGTCATAATTCACAAAATTAGTCAGAGACCATGAAGTCAGCCACACTGTTACGCATAATTATAAGCCAAAATCAAAGCCAAAATTTCAAGATAAGTCAATAACTAGAGAAGCAAAAGTAACAGAATTTAAAGGTACAGAAAGGAATGTTTTGAAACCACGAATTTGGAAAAGGAAGTGGTTCCAAAGACGACCTAACCCTTCACTAACTAGATGGCACCACCTCTGAGGACATGCCCCTAACTACATGTTAGGCTGCTCTAATGACAGGAAGTCAAAATGGTGGGGATTGCGAATAACCAAAAGTGTCCGTGAAAACAGCCCAAATTAAATAACAAAAACAAAAGGTTTCATTCAAAAACATAGGTCAAATTCAGATTAAGGACTAGGACCCAAAATAAATGATAGATTTTGTAAAATGATGGAGAATAACTGTAAAAATGTAAATAATAAATCTATTCATAACATTCATGAACTGAAGAAATAATCTTTGTAATAAAGATAACTAGTCATTAAAAGAGCATAACAAAACATTGTTTATCAACCATGGCACCCATATTTATACCACAAGTTCCAGTGATGTACCAAGCCCAACACTGCAATCATACTACCTAAGAAAAACAAGATGGTAACCAAAACTGATTTTGTCAGTTCTTGTTTAAATGAAAAGTAAGCTGAGGAAATCAATTTTAAGAGCATGCAAACCTAAGTAAATTAAAAGCATGCAAAAACATATACAAACAAGTATGTTGAGAAAGTTACTGTTTGGCCAAAGAGTAATAGCAACCAAACAAAACCAAGTACAAATATGGCAGCCAGGCTGTTACATGTGAAAACTTGGATAAAAAAAGACCTTATCAGTCTTACAAGGCTTGAAGATTTTCATGTAAGGAATCCGTTGATCTTCATTTTCATTCATTCTTTTCACTCAGTCATTGACCTCACCCTACCCACCCCTGCTGCACCAGCCACACTGCAAGAATAGCAGGACAGTGATGGAAAGTGGATGCCCTGAACAACCAATTATTCACACTTAAACCTGGATGGCACTAAAAATGAGTTTTAAATAAAGCAATAATCAATGTAACATTCTCAAACCTCTTTAGCCCAATTCAGAGTCACAGGTGGTCTGGCTCTATCATGTCACGTTATGATAATCAAGCTGGAAACAATGTGTGAATAAATAACATTACCATTATAACAACATTAGTATTAGGACAGGGTCCATAGTGGGTAGTGCCTCAGCCCAACAGCTCCAGGAGACTCGTTTTAAACCTGTTATTATTATTTCTTTGTTTTTTAGTGGTTTTCATTTTTCATTAATGTTGTAATTGTTCCCCGCTCCCTTGTCTGCTCCTTCATGATAACGTTTGTAGTTTTGGGCTGGTTCCTAACCCTTCTTTCTCTCAGGCAACATAGATGAAGTTGAAAACGCCATTTTCATTTTCAAAGTTTTCCGTCCAGCACTGGAGTTTTCATATCATTTTCTAAACGTCTACCATCCACAATGAAACACCAAAAATATGTAAATATCCGAGTGTTTCGATGTGCAGTATCCGTCAACAGGTGTAGAGAAGTTAGGAAAGGACTACCCCACAGAAAACGTGATCGAAGGGGATAAAAGTGGAGTCATTGCCTTATCATATGACAATTAGAGGTTGGCAGTTTTGAAAATATCAGTTTACTCTATGACCCAGCATTTTCAAATTTATACACTTTGTGCTGCACTTTCAAAACAATTCATTTTCAGAGGTTGAAAAGGCTGTTTCAGTGTGGACAGAAGGCCTAAATGAGTAAAAAAGACAAATTTAAGAGTGTATGTATGTAAGTGTTGACTAGAACTTTAGGTAACTCTCTGTATTCCTGTTGTTCTTATCAGTTCACGGTGAGGCATTATCTTTTGTTCTTGTGGTTTGACTCTTGTTTGCTTGGCTTCCCTTTGTGCTTTGTTGATCTTTGTAAATATCTGTTTTTGATATTCTGTTTATTTTTTTGGGGGGACTCTGTGCTCTCTTTTAAGGATTTGCTTTTGGAATTTTGATTTTTTTTTCCCAGAGTTGCCTGATTGTCTGTATTTTGATTATTATTTGACATTGTGAATAAACATACATTACATTAGCTTACAGTTAACATTATAGGAACGGCAGCAAAGAGGCAGTCAAGAGCAGAGAGAAATGTTGGGGTACCACCCCGGTAACCCAGTTTAATTGAAACATAACTGTCTCAAAAAGAAACCAAAGTAAAAGGATTTGCGAGAGGCAAAACACACAAGACCAGCCAGTTCTTTGTCCTTTTCACTTTATCTGTCGCACAGTACTCAGCTCCTGATCAGTTCTGAGACACCGACTTTCTTTATAGAAAAATGATTGAAAGGGGTAAGGCTTGCTAAGACGCCATGACCAAGTATTCATGTCCTCATTGGGTATCTTCTCCATGCAGTGGAAAAAGGAGAGGATACTGTTAGTGACAGTGCCCTCTTTTACTCCAGGGTGGTAGTGCTTACCTCAGTCAGCTTACCCCAAGTTTGTGCATGCATGGCAATTAGCTGTCAGCATTGAGCCCATTATTAGTAATATTAGTATTAAATGAGATCAGCAAGAAGTGAAAAGACAGCTACGATGGTCCATGATCTTGCAGTGTGTGAAGGTATGTTTCGGAAAGTGGAGAGGGTAAGAATGGAAAAGAGAGGCCAGGAGTAAATAACCTAAAAGAAGTGAAGTCCTTTCAGTGTTTAGGACCAATCACTCAAAGGGATGGAAAGCTAAATTAGGCAGAGCATCAGAGTGGGCAGGAAATAATTAGAGAAAGTATAGGGCAATTAGTGCTGGGTGGGATACCGGTTCATACTGAAAACTGTTTTTTTATTTTTGTTATGATATGGATTTTTCTTATAACGCAACACCGGTTTAAATTGCCTAAACAACGTTTGGAACGTAGCGCAGCAGGAAACTGTTTAAGGGGGACATTTTTCACTGCTACACCGCTAAACACATGCCACAGAGGTGTTGTGCAAGGGCTGTTTTTCACTGCTACACCACTAAACAAGCATACAATGGAGTACAGTACAGTGGAACCTCGGTTCATGACCATAATTTGTTCCAAAATTCTGATCGTAAACCGATTTGGTCGTGAACCAAAGTAATTTCCCCCATAGGATTGTATGTAAATACAATTAATCCATTCCAGACCGTACGAACTGTATGTAAATATATTTTTTTTTAAAGATTTTTAAGCACAAATATAGTTAATTATACCATAGAATGCACAGCGTAATAGTAAACTAAATGTAAAAACACTGAATAACACTGAGAAAACCTTGCACAACAGAGAAAACTAACACTGCAAGAGTTCACGCTGTAGCGTTACGAACCGCTCGCTAAAAACACTTTTTTTAATGAGTTTTAAGCACAGGGGAAAAAAATTAACATTTGAAAAATCCGTAATTTAATAAACCACCAAGAAAAGTAACATTGCACAATGCACACTACGAACCGCTCGCTAAAAACACTTTTTTTTTAATGAGTTTTAAGCACAGGGGAAAAAATTAACATTTGAAAAATCCGTAATTTAATAAACCACCATGAAAAGTAACATTGCAACAATGCACGCTACTAACCGATCTCTGTAAACAGAAGTGAAGTGGAGGTTAAAATCCAATAGAAAAAAGTTTTCATTAAATACAATGAGGTTAAAACAATGCTCGGATCTGTCTCTTTAAAAAACAAGCCTTATGCATCCAGCCATGTCTTTCTCTCTCTCTTGCCTGCGTGAGTGTGTGTCTCCCTCGCGCACGTCTGTGTGTCTCTCTCTCGTGCGCGTCTGTGTGTGTGTGTCTGTCTGTCTCTCTCACGCGCGTGTCTGTGTGTGTATATCTCGTGCACGCGTCTGTGTGTGTGTGTCTCTCTCTCGCGTGCGTGTGTCTGTGTGTGTGTGTCTCTCTCTCGCGTCCGCGTGTGTGTGTGTCTCTCTGTCGCTGCACAGGGAATGCACAAGGAGAGACTGAACACGTGCGGAAATCATCGACAAACCAAAAGGGAAACTGGCTTGTTCGTATACCGAGTCTGTGGTCGTGAACAGATGCAAAAGTTTGCCGAACTTTTTGGTCGTAAACTGATTTGTACGTGTTTCCCGAGACGTTCGTGAACCGAGGTTCCACTGTACATGCATTAGTAGAGGTATTGCGCGGTGAAAATGGACAGAGAACATTCCGAAACTGAAGCTGTAGCAGATGATAAAGTTGAACATGATGATACAGAAGAACTTTTGCTGGAAAAAGGAGTCACGTCTGTTGTCTGGATTTAAAAGGTCGGATGTGGACCATTATGTTCAAATATGTGAATACTGCTTCTATACTACTGGATAATACTGCAAGCCAAGTTGCATTTTTTTCAATACTGTGTAATGTACCTGGGTACTGTGTAATAGTGTGACGACATGTTGACTTTATTCTCGACATTTCCACTTTAATCTCGATGCTTATGACTAGTGTAAAAGTTGATATTTCTACTTTATTCTCACCGTTTGCTGGGATGGGCGCAACCCTGAATGGACTCCATAATTAAACATGTATAACGAAGATTTTTTTTTTTAAAGTTCTGAACACCCCGTGGTCTAAGTTTATAACTAGTTTTAATTTCACAAGGACGTTTATCATGTGGCGATTGGTTATGTGGAGAATGAAAAAGGAAGGATAGGAACTGGGGTTTAATACGTCAGAAAGAGACAGCATGCATGCAATAAAGAAAGCCCGCTCACTTCCATTGAATTCTGTGTTCGTGTCTTCGACCACCAGATCACGAACCCAACATTTACACAATATTTAAGTTAAACCTGTGTGATACCCATTCATACATCCAGTTTTTTGGAACCTCGTCACACCTGCTATAAAGTTCTCTACACTGAACACACACCTGGGGACCTATTACTGCGAGGGAGCAGCACTACCGCCTCACTACCGTGCATGTTTAATACCTGTTTTAATGCATTTCATCATGAAAAATTATCTTAGCATTCTTCATTTTCAGAGAGCAGGAATATCATGAAGTAAATGTATTCTGTGCAGCGATCGCTGCCTCTTAGTGCAGAGGAAGTCAGTTTAAGAAGAGCGTAGCGATTAACAACTGGGTAGGGGAATACTTAAAGCATTTAATGTGCTACATAACTTATGACGGGGTTTGAGAAAATCTAGTAAATTAAACTTTGATTTTAGGCTGAAGTTTAGTTTACGACATTCTACTTTAATGACAAAATAAACTATGAGAATAAAGTGGAACTGTCGACTTTAATCTCGACATATAGTTTTTTTTTTTTTTCCACTGTGTCCGTATTTTTTTTTCTTCACTGTAGCCCTAATACAATTCTGTAGGGCTATACCACAGATAGCATTATAATGCAAGTTGCAGTTTTATTATTTATGTATATAGCTTAGCTTGAAGCAAGGTCCATATTAATGCAGTTTGCCTTAATGATGATTCAGTTGGTAAAGATGTCTCACCAAGTTGCATTTGTTTTATTTTATTTTATTTTTATTTGGTGAATACTATGTAATGCACCTGGGCTTGAAGTCTTGGAAGTAATAGTATTATTACTGGAAGTTGCACTATTTATTTTATTGTTATTATTTATTAGTTTAAATACTATGCAGTTTAATGATGGTAAAGTTGTTTAAAAAGTCACTTTAACATGTCAGTAGACAGAGAATGTTAACATTAACAAAGTGTAGTTGGTTTACAAAAAATATTTAAAATTTATTCCTTTTCTAAGACATGTTCAGTGCAATGCAACTTTTGACAAGCACCTCTGGATATTTTACTCTTAGTCTAAATGCCTCTTTGGATGGTTGAAAATATGTTGTCAAAATTTTAGTTTAAGTTGTTTGCAAATATTGTTCAATAAAAAGGCTGTATATTTTGACTGCAACTGTCATGCAATGTGATTCCTTCTCTTCATTAGTGCCATCCCTTTGAAAACTATCACTGTATGGGGCCATGCAAACCTCCATTAATACTTGTGTGCACATTAAAATGTTTCTTTGTACAATGTACAATTCTCATGAAAGTGGAATTGGTTATTCTTAGCCAGTTATTGCAGTGGAAATGTGGTTAACATCCACTCATGCATGGGAAAAAAAATACCGCCCAATACCATTAAACCAGTATAATTTTGAAAAATACCGTGATATAGAATTTTGGTCATGCCGCCCAGCACTAAGGGCGATACTATGTGACACAAGACGGTAGTGAGAGCAGCAGTGTTGTATAGTCCAGAAACTTGGGGAACACCTAGATAGGAGAATGAAAGGATGGAAGATCAAGAGATGAAAATGCTGCGATGGATATGCAGAGTGAATTAAATGGAATGAATAGAAAATGGGAAGGCTTAAATGTGAAAGGGATGCAGTAAAAGATGATGAAGAGAAGAATCTAGGGGTATGTAAAAGGACTTAATGTCACATTAGCATGTTGTTATAAGTTAAATGGTGCATATTTTATGGCTGTTTCAAATAAGGATTCTATTGCTGTGATTTATTTTTCATTGTGATACATTCTGACAAAGTATATTTTGAATCAAATCTGGTTTACTTTGTTAATGCAGAGTGTCTCTTGGTGACATCACAGAAGTGACAATGTTTAAATGCAAGGAACACAGCTTGCATCATCCCTCAGTGAAACCACAATGTCCAACGTCTCTCTGTGGTACAATTAGATTTCTAATTCAAGTAGGACCTACTGTGAGGTTTGGTTTTCTGGTTTTGACTTAATTTTGCTCCAAATTTACAATTAATGTCTTGACCCTTTTTGATTCTGGTTGCCATTTCCAAGGTAGATCTCACAACTCTTAACCTTGCTTTGCTTGGTCACGTGTCTACATGAACCCTCTCCTGGTTGTTCTCACAATAATCCTCCATGTTCCTACTGAAACCAAATAAAGGCAGTGTGCTAAGGGGAGTATTAGAGATGGAGTTACCAGAAGAAAGGAATTTCAAAATTCAGAAGGATGTGGTGGAGGAGGACATGACCAGAATATGAAATACACTCCACAGAGGTAACCCAAGATTAGTTAAAAACTAGAGGGAAATAAGGCAGAAAACTGACTTTCTCTGGAGTGCTCCCTGCGAACCATCAGATTTTGGTGTCTTTCATTGACAAGGCATGTGATGCCAATTACTGTGTAGTTACTAGGGGCTTCTCACACTCCGACCATAAGATTTAGGTCCAAAACACCCCTCTTTTATTCATTCCAACTGACAAAACGGGCAATTAATGATTAGTCTGGTAACCACTACCTCCAAATCCTCAAGCCTAGAGGAGCCCTTGTTGAGCCCTTACTATTCATCTTACACGAAGGTCACCAGACAAATGAATGCCCAATTGCACTTGTGGAACATGAGAAGTGTACTCTAGGAGCATACCAGGTCAAAAGGATGAGGTTAGGAAAACCACCACCCTCCCAAGAGCTTCCTCTAGCGGCTCTGAAGGTCCTGACACAGCTGTGCACTCCAACTACATCTACCATGCAGCCCCACAGGATTCCATACCAGAACACTTTCAGAATAACACTGCCTTCAGCATACTTGGGGAACAACCCTCCAGTCTACATCCACTAATTTAGCCTCCTGAAATAGAAAGGTACTGCCAACCACACCATCAAGCACAATAAAAAAAAACCATTGAGATCATCATGACAAGTTATCTTACACCTCACACACACCTACCCACACAATGCACACACTCACACACTGAGTAATGAGCCAGTTTAAACTGCGAGACAACCTCAGATTTGAAAATGTAGTGTGAAAGAATGACCATCTGCTGTACACATACGTGTAGGGTGCATACTTGATGTCTGCTCACATTATCAGTTTTTTAAATCACTATTTAAATGGCTCTACTAAGAATAAAATGTTTAATGAAAATTCAAATAAATCTCACAGTCTGCCAACAATGTTGGAAAGGGTAAATTCAGTAGAGTAGTGGAGTGGTTAGTGCTGCTGTCTCTCAGCTCCAGACATTTGTCTTTGAACTCTAACCCATGTGGAGTGAACACATTCATTTTGTCCTATATCTCCAAAGTAAGCAGGTTAGGTTAGCAGTTGAGTTTAAATTGGTCCAGCTTTAGCATGTGGGCACTGCACTGGACAGGTAACCCATTCCCAATGCCATGGATGGCCTTTAGTTAAGTAATGGATTAAGTAGGTCTGAACAACTGCAGGGTTGGGGCTGTCGTCTGCCATTGTGACTTTTCAGCAGTTCCACTTGAATGTTATTCTTGATTTTCACACTTGTTTGTGTTATGTTGAAGGCTTCCTGTGAGTGAATCCAAGTGTGAGGAATCATAAAATAATACAGTCATGTTATTAAAGGGGTTCTCAGCCATATTAGTCCACTAAAAGTGTCTAGGAGGACATTCTTATTTCCCTCATGCTGTGACTAACATACCGAGCTACTAACATATCACGGCCAGGAGCTAATGATCCGCGGGCTGATGCAACAGACTTCACGTCTGTGTGCCAGGGGGCAGATGAAGGTGCTGTGGAGGCATCAGCTTTTTAGAGTCTAATTTTAAACATTGGAGTTGTCTTTGAGAATGCTGCAGGCTTCCAGACCGGAGGAGAGCCAATTCCAAATAAGACGATTTTGAGCTCATAGAAAAGGAAATGCGGTGGGTGGAAAACTAGGAGCATTTAGACAGAGTACTGAGGGGTGATCAAAGGGAAATGTCAGCATTAAAAACAGCCCTCACAAACATAGATGGGTTTAAAAATGTCATAGAGAAGAGGAGTCCCCATGACTCTCAGTAGTCTACATTTATTAAGTTTACTTAAGTGGTAGGCTTTTAGGAGCGAGATACTGCCATATTTGTACAGGGTGAGCACAACTAGGTTCAATGGCTCCCTCAGGGTCACACAATGAGACAATCAAGCAAACAAGCACTATCAGCTAAGGGGTTAGAGCATTGATAGCTTTTAGTATCTATCTGTAATAGGCACAGATAGATAGATGTTTAATCCAATACAAGCCACTAATGAATGAGATATGTAATTTGATTTTTCACCATATTGATTATTGTACTGAAGGTATTGTTCATTTTCCTGCTTACAGTGTGTAGCCTCATAGTATTGTCATTCTTTTTTCTGACCTAGAAACTAGAGAATAGCAAAACATTTTCCATATTTTTTCCTTATTGCTGAAAACTAAGAACCACCTTTTTCTTCATATTGATACATTGGTGAAACATCACAATAGTGATGACATTGTATACACTCAGAATTCCAAAGGAATTCTTCCTGCTTACATGGAATTAATCACAGTAATTTTTTTTTGCCAAATGCAACTTCCAAGATAATCAGCTGAAAAATCAGCAAGTCTTAAGTGTGTGAGGACAGAAATGTGAAACATTAGCAAGGGGATCTACTCATTGGCACACTGGACACTGGCAAGCCTGTCAGGACATACACCACATTCAGTGTCCCATAGTTCCATTTGCTTGATAACCACCAACAATAAGCTAATAATATTATGGGCCTTCTGGTCACTGGCACCTCTTCCCGTTTGCAGAATAAATGTCAAGAGTTGCTTGTGATAAATATTTGATAGTAAGTATCTGAGGATGTGCACTTTAAATTAGGCACAAAGTCTAAAATTATTTATGGTCGGATATAAGAGTCACACTCACTCCCCTATAGCATAATGCCATGAACAGAAGGGAAAACTTCTTTATCGGTGTTCTGGTTTCACAGAATTATGTGTAAGCCTGAATGATCTTACAAGTTGGTCTAATTTTAACACATTTGTCCCGAAAGGTTTAACATTGGAATTTCATGATCTCCATTCACATCATTTTGAATGCTATCACCAGCTTATGGCTTTCTACAGCAACTGCAGTCTTGAACCCCTGACAATGCATAAGTCAAAGAGTTGTTGTGCTTCATTGCCCATTAAGTTTACAAAGATTTTTTGACCTCAGCTAACGAGTTTTCTGAAAGATCATGTGGCACATGCTTGAACTGTCACTCATATTAAAAACAAGTATTTAAACGTAGGTTAAACATTCTGCTACTGTATGTGCGTTTGTGCTTAAAGGATTAGTACGCACCACAAACAAAAAAGCAAAAATATTAATTATAATACAAAGTCAAAGTTACTCCTTCAAAAACATGGTACAGTATATATGCATTTGCCATACGAAATTGTGTTCCAAAGTCCAGTGTTTTCAATGAAATTTAAAAAATATCTTGCCTGTACTAGTGTTTCATATTGGAGGTATGTATACCTTCTGCATTCCTGACAAGGGATCTGGAAATAATCATTTTGTTGCATATTCCTGGTAATAATTTTTTCGAGGTGAGAAAATGCTTTCTATTCGCTTATGTAAGTTGCCACATAAATATGGAAGTAAATCGAAACAAAACCAACCATGTGGCATGAACAGTTCATTGTGATTTTGTTGTCTGAGAGGAAACCATGCCCTGGGGGGAGTGAAGGATCACCACAGAAAACAACAAGCACTGACATCTCGCACATAACTGTTTTATAGTTTAAATGGCCGAATCTCATAATATTGGTGTTTTTTGTTTAGAAATGGCATATATAAGCTGTTTTACAATGTGTGTGCAATCATAAGACACAGGTCAATACTCAAAAACTGTCTTGGCATGAAAAATGGACACATTCTGTACATTTTAAGGCTTTTGTTTTCCGATTGTACCCATGCCCTGTTAATTCCAACGTAAAATCCCAGTGCAGGCAAGATATTATATAAGATGTTTCTTATTCCGGCGCCGCAGCGAGTGGCAGCCATTCCAGCAGCTCTGTGTATGACTTTATCTTTTTACCTTTTTTTTCTATTTTTCTATTTTTTTTTTTTTTTTCTATTTTTCTCTATTTCACTGATCACTTCTACCACTTTCTTTTATGTGGAATCGCTCCCTGGACACTTTTTACTATTTTAACTACTTGACATGTATTTTTACACTCCGAGACTCGCCAATTCAAGTAGTCAGCTTAAAGCACTGAGAAGAAATGCCCACGCTGGTGTGGTTCCCTATTTACCTGACGAGGTAAGAAGACGATATTGGGGCAGCCGAGCCGGCGTAAAGATAAAAGATAAGATAAAAGCCAAGCAGCTTGAAAGAAAATGGCATTATAAACCTTCGGTGCCTTCTGTGATCCTTGGAAATGTGAACTCACTACCAAATAAGATCAACGAACTGGCTGTGCTGGTGAAAAATGTCAGAACCTACAGAGAATGCAGCTTGTTGTGTTTTAGTGAAACGTGGCTAACAACTACCATCCCAGATGCTAACGTGGAGCTACCCGGGTTTAGCACAGTTAGAGCAGACAGAGATGCAAATACCAGCGGGAAGAAGAAAGGAGGAGGACTCACTCTCTATGTCAATACAAAGTGGTGCAACTCAGGACATGTAAACGTTAAAATCTCCACTTGCTGCAGGGATATTGAACTGTTGGCCGTAAGTCTACATCCCTATTACTTGCCCAGAGAGTTTGGACAAGTGATTGTTGTTATTGTTTACATCCCCCATCAAGCGAACACAGAGATAGCGGGTGACATCATCCATTCCGCAGTTGCTAAGTTACAAACGCAGCACCCTGAGGTGCTTGTGCTAATCTCTGGAGACTTTAACCATGTAACGCTGGATAAAACATTACCTGCCTTCTTCCAGTATGTGGACTGTAACACCCGGGGAAATAGGACTATCGACCTACTGTATGCAAACGTTAAAGATGCATACAGCGCCACCCCGCTGCCTGTGCTTGGGAAAGCAGATCATAACCTGGTCCTGCTTCAGCCTCACTACAAACCAAGAGTGAAGGTGCTACCTACAACCAGACGATCATTCAGGAAGTGGTCCACTGAGGCAGAGCAGGCTCTGAGAGACTGCTTTGGAACTACAGACTGGGATATACTGCTGGGGTCACATAGTAAGAACATTGAAGAAAAGGCTGTTGACTGCACAACTGATTACATCAACTTCTGTATGGACATTATAGTTCCAGTAAGAACAGTACGCTGCTATGCTAACAACAAGCCATGGATTACAAGTGAGATCAAGGGCCTTTTGAACCAGAAGAAAAGGGCTTTTAAAGGCAGTGATCAGCATGAGCTCAAGCGCGTGCAGAAGGAACTCAGAGTCCAGCTCAGGACGGTGAAAGAGCAGTACAGGAGAAAGCTGGAGCACAAGTTGCACAATAACAGCATGAAGGAAGTGTGAGATGGGATGAAGATTATCACTGGCTGCAGCTTGAAGCGGGGTGCCACCATCAAGAGAGACGTGGAGAGAGCAAACCAAATGAACAATTTCTTTAATAGGTTTGACCACCCTAACCCACTCTCACCTTGGAGTACTGCATCCTCCAACCATCCTTCTGCTGATACCAGAATAGGAGACACATACCCACCCACAATTACAGTAGCGCAGGTGAGCAGAGAGCTGAGGAGACTTAGTGCCAGCAAAGCAGCGGGTCCAGATGGTGTATCGCCACGACTGCTGAAGGCCTGTGCGTTGGAACTGGGGAGTCCTCTACAGCACATCTTCAAGCTGAGCCTGGAACAGGGGTGAGTCCCGAGGCTTTGGAAAACATCTTGTATCACCCCAGTCCCAAAGGTATCACGTCCTAGTGAGCTGAATGACTTCCGGCCTGTTGCTTTGACGTCACATGTGATGAAGACCATGGAGCGGCTGCTGCTTCACCACCTGAGGCCACAGGTCCGCCACGCCCTCGACCCTGTGCAGTTCGCATACCAGGAGAAGGTGGGAGCGGAGGATGCCATCATCTACATGCTACACTGATCTCCTCTCCCACTTGGACAGAGGCAGTGGTGCTGTAAGAATTATGTTTTTGGACTTCTCTAGCACGTTCAACACCATCCAACCTCTGCTCCTTAGGGACAAGCTGACTGAGGTGGGAGTAGACTCACACCTGGTGGCATGGATCGTGGACTATCTTATAGACAGACCTCAATATGTGCGTCTTGGGAACTGCAGGTCTGACATTGTGGTCAGCAACACAGGAGCGCCGCAGGGGACTGTACTTTCTCCGGTCCTGTTCAGCCTATATACGTCAGACTTCCAATACGACTCGGAGTCCTGCCACGTGCAAAAGTTCGCTGATGACACTGCTATTGTGGGCTGCATCAGGAGTGGGCAGGAGGAGGAGTACAGGAAGCTAATCAAAGACTTTGTTAAATGGTGCGACTCAAACCACTTACACCTGAACACCAGCAAGACCAAAGAACTGGTGACCCAGGCCCCTAATGGACCCCGTGATCATCAGAGGTGACTGTGTGCAGAGGGTACAGACCTATAAAATACTTGGGAGTGCAGCTGAATGACAAATTGGACTGGACTGCCAATACTAATGCTCTGTGTAAGAAAGGTCAGAGCCGACTATACTTTCTTAGAAGATTGGCGTCCTTCAACATCTGCAGTAAGATGCTGCAGATGTTCTACCAGACGGTTGTGGTGAGTGCCCTGTTCTACGCGGTGGTGTGCTGGGGAGGCAGCATAAAGATGAAGGACGCCTTACGCCTGGACAAACTTGTTAAGAAGGCAGGCTCTATTGTAGGAGTAAAGTTAGACAGTTTAACATCTGTAGCAGAGCGACGGGCATTAAGCAAACTCCTGTCAATCATGAAGAATCCACTGCATCCACTAAACAGTGTCATCTCCAGGCAGAGGAGCAGCTTCAGCAACAGACTGCTGTCACTGTATTGTTCCACTGACAGACTGAGGAGATCGTTCCTCCCCCACAGTATGCGACTCTTCAGTTCCACCCGGGGGAGTAAATGCTAACATTACTCAAAGTTATTGTCTGCTTTTACATGCATTTTTATTACTCTTTAATTTATTTATTTATTTATTTATTTATTTTTGTATCAGTATACTGCTGCTGGATTATGTGAATTTCCACTTGGGATTAATAAAGTATCTATCTATCTATCTATCTATCTATCTATCTATCCATCTATCCATCTATCTATCTATCTATATGTTTTAAAATTCATAGAAAACAATGGACTTTGGAACACAATTCTGGGTGGTAAATGCATATATATCATGTCTGAAAAATACCAAACATTTAACATGCCTTTTTATGTGGCTTTATTATTAATATTTTTGCTTTTTTGATTCTGGTGTGTCTGCAACGCAAGTAGAGCTTATGAGTCGTGCAGTGATGCAGCGTTCACTTGACCCTTCAAGTGACCTTATGAAAGAGAAAAGTGGAAATGGGGTGCCTATGAAACCAGTACAGAAGTGTTTGTGATTACTCAAATATGATAAACACACTCATTACTTTAAACCGCTGCAACCCAGCCACCTCCTCTAGCCCTCTTCTTTGCTATATGTTTTCTCAGTCCATGGGTGCAAAAGACATGAAGTCAGTGTTTATCTGCATTTTATAGGAGTCGAGACACAGTGAGTCTCTTAGTGTTTCATGAATGGAGATACTGAATGCACTAAATTTTGCATTGTAATGTTTTTTCCCTCATTGTGTTTTTTATTTGGCAAACACTTTCATTAACAGCAACGTAAAAATTGTGCTATTAAGTAAAAAAAACAATACATGGAAAAATAAAAAAAATCACAAATCATAAGAAGCGTATAGTTAGAAAACGTAAGGCAGTTAGATCAACTGTGTGGAGCTCCCTGATTGGATAAGTCTGCAGAGCAGGGTGCTGGTCGAGCACTGCAGTGGGGATCCAGCATTCAAAGAATAACATACAGGATTAAACTAAATGGTATTCTACTCTCCCTTTACAAATGTAGCAAAAATATAACTAATGTAAGCTTAATACTTATTTTTCATTTGACCTTTGTTTTAGGAATTATGTGTTAAGCCAGCAGCCACCAAAAGACATGCATTAATTGAAGTTGCAACGTAAGCTTTCCTGACACTGCAAATGCCCTTTAAAAATGACCAGGGTCATGATGGGGTGCTGGAGCCTATCCCAGCTAGCTTAGGGCGTAAGGCAGAAACAAACACAGGACGAACACACACACAAACACACACCAGGGCCAATTTTCCGTCACCAATTTACCTAAACTGCATGTCTTTGGATAGTGGGGGGAAACCCATGCAGATATGGGGAGAACATGTAAACCCCACGCAGGGAGGTTCAGGGACGCAAAATCTGGCAGTGAGTGCACCATTATAAATGGAAAACCAGAACTATGGCAGTTATTTTCCATTATGCTTAATGAGAAAGGAAACCAGTTTTTGTTTGCTATGATGAATGCCTAACAGTTTTAATATAAGAATGTCACAGTGAAGCACCAATCACTTCATCACAGGAGCACACACATTCAGATAAAAGAATCCCAAAAGCTATTGCTGTGTGTGCGTCAAGTAGAAGAGCAGCTACTGTAATTAGGAAGAGGATTTTTTTTACACTGGATGTGTTATAAAAGCTGATCATGAATTCCACTCTGACCACCATCTAAACTCCTGCCGATGTTTTTTCCCATTCAAAACAATACAATTATGTAAGAAAAAGAATCCATTATCGCCTCACTTAACAGGATGAGTTGTCAACTGTTCAGAATAAAAGAGCCACTTCACTTGTTTAACCAAGTCTTTCAAGAGTCGTCATTTATGTACCAGTAAGAACCCCAGCTCCAGGCAACCTGATATATCCTGGTCCTCTGAATATCACAGTGTGGCCCAATGATTTTTATGAAGTAATGTACATTTTGTTATTTGTGTCCTATGTGATAATGCACACATATCCACTAACTATTACACTTACTATTACTTATTACAGGGGACAGGCAGCAAGGCAGCATCTTGGCCATGAAGGAAGCCATTACTGACTGTGCACCAGTTAATCTCTGAACACAAACACACTCTCACACTGCACTGGTTTACAGTCACCAGTTTAATTGACCAATGAGGTGGGACATGTGAGACGTAAAGGTAAACTGGGTAGAGATACCCTTATTGATCATCAGGGAGTGCTACTGTCACAAAAGGGGGGCACTTAAGACCCTGTGTTTAACAGAAGAAGTTATATTGTGGAGTTTAAGGTTCCCCAGACTGCTAGGGGGTACTGTGTTATAGCCTCACATGGATACTTAGAAGAAAGGAGGAAACCAGAAAAGCCAAGCTAACACATGACAGCATATGCTTGGCAAAAGATAAATGAACATTTAGAGCAGGGTTTCTTAAGCTTTTTTTTGCCCTTTTTAGTGTCTTCAAGTCCCATTCTTTGTTCAATACCCAGGCAATCATCAGAGTGCATAAAATTATGTTCAAACATCAGAGTTGAGGGAAGTCATCCTTGAGGAATCGTGGCCAATCATCAAAGCGGTCATCAAAGGGGGACCCATAAAGAATCATGGACCATCGTCAGAGCGAAAGGGAATTATCCATAGGGAATTGTGGCCAATTATCAGAGCAAGAGGGCGAACCCTTGCAGAATCTTGGATGATCATCAGAGATTTTCCCTTGGAGAATCATGGATGATAGTCAGGTGTGGGCAATCAAGGACAATCTTCAGAGCAATGTCAATTGCTTAATCAGCCTACGACAACTCAATTCACAAACCATCCAGGACCCATCAAATAAAACAGTAAGTCATGACCCAATACCAGAAACCTATGACCAACTAGTTTAAGAAATCCTGATATAAAGAGATCTAAAAAAAAATGGTAGTTAGCTTAAGATGCAGTCCAGCTTCTGTTCAATATTTGAAGATGTCTGCAATACATTTTGAGATATCGCAAATCCATTTACAATTATTAACATTGACCTCCAATCTATCTGACATATCAAGCTGAATGTGTGCTGGTCTTGTATACAAATCCACAATATTGAGCCTCCCCCCACCAAATGCACCTGTACACATGGCCATAGTGTTGTGCAGCAAACAACCGCTTCCACAAAATATTTAAATAAAACCTTCACCTATTTTTTCATTTTTTGAAACCCAACTTATTATTATAAAAATTACTGGAGGATCCTCGCCAGTTACCTGCCTTGTCCAGCACTTCCTGTCTCCATCAGATTTGACTAAGCAACCACTGCAAAACCGACCAATCCAATCAAATCCAAACTGGCCACTAACATTGTTTGGAGAGACAAGCAACACACACACAGATGTTAGCATTTTATATACAGTAGACTGTGTACTGCTGCAACAAATTGCATTTTGTGGGCGGAAGCCTCAAGAGGCAGGGCTACAATTATGTCACTTCTGAGGGACTACCCTCAGGCTGTGTACTGTGGGTGAGAAGATGAGACTCTTAGAGATTTACTGATTGTGGTGGAGTGCATTTTATAGATGTTACTAGACATGTAGACTATCTAAAGGTTACTGTTGTCATGATGTGGCATTTATGTTTAATATTTTACTTTCTCTTTATGACCTTAAAAAATAAAATGGAAACTTTTCTGGGGGTTTTAGAGATACTCAATCTGGTATTCACATTCTTTTTTAAATCTGATACGTTTTTAGTGGTGTTTAAAAGTTTTTGTTATAAGCACCACTATCTTAGGAACAGATTGGATTGCCAGGTGAAGTGTCATGGTAGTCATGCAAGTAATGACTAATAAACCGGCATCATGGAGTCATCCAAGTATGTGAATACAATCTCATACCTATCGTTATTGGTTGAACATCTAAAAGAATCTCTGGTATTAAACTCATTTTCGTGCCCCTCGACTAAGATTTATGTCTAACGCTTTGGCTTTCGCTCTAGTCAGTATTTCTGACATTTTTGCTACGATTATGTACTTTCCATTTTTGTCTCACTTGTTACTAGATCTTGTCTTGTCATCTTTGACCTTAACAAGTTATTTTTTAAAACACATCCTCTGATTCCATCTTTATTCAAAACAACGGCTGCTCTGAGCATTCAGTACAAAAACTTGCATCATTCATATTTAGAATCCTGAGATGCAGAGGGTTTATCACGAAATAAAAATAAATACATAATCAGAACAGGAGAAAAATCAAAAGAACCAGGGGTCTCATTTATAAAACTTTACATGGCTATGAGTGTGAAAGTAAGTGCACGGCAAAAACAGAAAAATGCATGTGCAAAAAAAAAAATCTGATTTATAAAACCTGGCACACACATTTCTACACAACTTTCCCTTTATAAATCACAATAACCTTGTGACGATTGTGCAGACGTTCTTTGGCTGGCCTCCTGTTGTGTCAAGACCCCACCAGCTGCATTTAAGAGCATATGCAATATGCAAGATCATGCATGGCACTATGGCATTTCACCTTTGTATTCTGGGCGCTCCAGAAAGGCGTAAGGTGCCATTGTCTGAGTAGGTAGCCACTATACCTGGCACTTGTAATAACACGAATGCTGATACAGTGAATAGTAATGAATGTATGAAAAACTGAGGCTTGCCAAAGCTAGTGTGCCTCAAAATAAATAAATCACGGGTTGATCAAGCCACAGAGACATGATGTTTGTCAATATCCTCTTGGCATCACATATGGTTGACAAAAGCAGCTTCATTCTCACTATATGACATTATTGCAACATGAGTCCAGTCATTTTTTTCAGATTTGTTAGGAAAACCAGACACTGCTGCAAAGTGTCTTCTTATGTTGGCAAAGACAAGTTATGTTTTATGTGTGTACACCCACACCATATGAAAACTGGATGTAGTGCCTCGCCGGTCAATTAATGGCTTCCAGGACAGCAGGCGTGATAGAGTGAAGCTTGGCTGAGATATTCTTGACCTGTCAGCCAGTTCATTTAGATGTAACAACAGGTGTATATACGCGGCACTGGCCCTCTTTAAAGGGGAATGAAATAGAGTCTGTGCATCATACACTATCACTTTTGAGGTGTAATATGTTTGTCACAATAAATCACATTATAATAACAGCTCAGTTATATGAATTATATATTATTACTAGCAAAATACCCGCGCTTCGCAGCGGCGAAGTACTGCCTTAAAATTTTTATTAAGAAGACAATTAAACCTTTTTAAAACTGAGGGAAAATATACCAATAATTATTTGTTAAGGATCTCTTTGTATGCCACGTTGCCAGTTCGGCCCTCCAGTTGTAATATGACCAAGCTGTAGCTGTGCGCTGAGCTTACTCTTGAGCATACAACGTACAGTTGGCCATGTGAACAGTAATCTTGTCTCAAATCTCACAGCTTGGGTTGCTGCTGTCATAATCGGTTTGAGTTTCATGGTTTGTTTCAATTACGACAGTATTTGTAGGACTTGTGTTGAAGAGACATTCGGCATCTGTCAAGAGTTGTAAGTATACAACCAGTTTCATTGATAACTTCACATCCAGCTTTTGAGAGTTTAAACATTTCTAAACATCAAAGTGTCCACTACTGAAATCATCACCTGTGAATCTAAGATGTTTAAGAGGCATTGGCGGTTGTCCAAAGGTGTAAAATATTTGGCCATTTCGGTACACTTAAGCATTTCACTCTTCTAGTGCTCCTGTGTAGTATAATTATCTCCTGTACCGTCATCAGTCCACACCTTGAACCTGTCCCAGTCATTCAATACATAAGACACAATGTTCCTCCGGATATCAAGAGTGAGCCTGATATGGCCGTGCAATATGTAACAAAGGGAATGGAAAAGGCAGGTGCCATCTCCGGGCATGGAAACCACTTGGTAAGTGACAGTTCTTTGATCGATGGTGATCACCTCGATAGACATGTTAATGGGGGTACGGTTGGAATGATAAAGGAAATGGGTACCTGAACAATGTAAAGTAAGTCTAAAATATCTACACAATAACTATAATCGTAATAAATGATCAATAAAACAGCGGAGAAGCCGTGGATTAAATAAAAAGGCTGTAGTTATCAGCAGGGAGACGTGAATACCGTGGCGAAGCAAGGAAGGGAATGTAGAGACTGGAGCGACAGACGGCCTTATATAGGCAGGCAGCCAACAACGTGGGAGGCGTTGGGATGGGGGACCCAACGCCGCCTCACACGGTGACCGAGCTGCAGGCTATGGATGTATATATGTACGTAAGTAGGATTCAGTTAGAGTTGGGAACCCGTGTACCAAATTTCTTGAAGATGGGCCCATAAGTAACAAAGACCATTGAAAAGTTCAATATGACGGCCGACAGTGGCATCATATCACTGAAATAAGTACCAAATTTCAGCCTTCTACCTACACGGGAAGTTGGAGAATTAGTGATGTTGGAAAGTTCAATATGGCAGCTGACAATGGCGTCACACCACCGAAATAAGTACGTACATTGGTTTCGGTTAACGCAGGGAAGCCACCTACCAAATTTCGTTAAGATGGGGCCATGAATAAGAAAGTTCAAGATGGCGGACGCTGTTGATTGTTATGACCGTTACGCGTAGAATTTCGAAATGAAATCTGCTTAACTTTTGTAAGTAAGCTGTAAGGAATGACCCTGCCAAATTTCAGCCTTCTACCTACACGGGAAGTTGGAGAATTAGTGATGTTTGGAAAATTCAATATGGTGGCCGACAGTGGCGTCATACCATCGAAATAAGTACGTACATCGGTTTCGGTTAGCACAGGGAAGCCGCCTACCAAATTTCGTGAAGATGGGGCCATAAATATGAAAGTTCAACATGGCGGACGTTGTTGACCGTTATCGACCGTTATGTGTAGAATTTCGAAATGAAACCTGCTTAACTTTTGTAAGTAAGCTGTAAGGAATGAGCCTGCCAAATTTCAGCGTTCTACCTACACGGGAAGTTGGAGAATTAGTGACGTTGTAAAGTTCAATATGGCGGCTGACAGTGGCGTCATACCACTGAAATAAGTATGTACATTGGTTTCGGTTAGCGCAGGGGAGCCGCCTTCCAAATTTCGTGAAGATGGGGCCATGAATAAGAAAGTTCAACATGGCGGACATTGTAAAAATTAGTGACGTTGGAAAGTTCAATATGGCGGACGACAGTGGCGTCATACCATCGAAATAAGTACATACATCGGTTTCGGTTAGCGCAGGGAAGCCGCCTACCAAATTTCGTGAAGATGGTGCCATAAATAAGAAAGTTCAACATGGCGGACGTTGTCGACCGTTATCGACCGTTATGACCGTTACGTATAGAATTTCGAAATGAAACCTGCTTAACTTTTGTAAGTGAGCTGTAAGGAATAAGCCTGCCAAATTTCAGCCTTCTATCTACACGGGAAGTTGGAGAATTAGTGATGAGTCAGTCAGTGAGTGAGTGAGTGAGTGAGTGAGTGAGGGCTTTGCCTTTTATTAGTATAGATAACAATTCATATCACTGGCCCGTTACTGTAATGTATTACAATTATATTCTAATAATGCATACAAGTTATTGTTTGGCGGCATTTCCCTACTTTATCAAGGGTGTTGTCATTTACCATTTTCTCCAATAATGTTGCATATGGATGGGTCAGAGTTGCCATAAATATACACGTTCCCCTGCAAAGTTTTCTTTTATATTTAGGCAAACTTTATAAAGAAGGTCCCAGGAGATATAACTTCAGATACAAATGTAGTCAGGAATAGCAAAGGGTCAAAACCAGGAGATCAAAGCTAAACAGGCAACCAAGAATCAGAGGGCAAGACATTAATCAGGAGTCAATGACAAAATAAAATTCAGAAACCAAAAACCAAATCTAGCAATGGGGCCTGCTTGTGTAATGAGCCAACTGATAAAATGTAAGATGTAGAGTATTCATCAATGTATGAAGCACTCTAAATTTGTCACACATTTATACAATCATATCCGTAAAGTCACATTATTGGCGCAATGATTGGGATCACATGAAACCATCCCTACGGTGTTGCGTAAATAAGATGGTTATTGAAATAAACTTTGTCCAAAAAGTCAAAATGAAAAACAGACTACAAAAACTGAATCCCTGAGTTAAAAAAAGCATGACATGCACAAAAATACACAGAAACAGTGCATATTGTTTTGCATCATTCATATGGTCATTGGATTTTGCTTCTCATTTTGGTTACTGTTTACTGGAATGCAGATTTGTCCTTATTTATCCTGAATGGCCTTTTCTTATTTTGCCTTTTTCCCTACTTTGTCAGTATTCTTTTCCCATTTGGTTATTTAAATAAATTCATTAAAATATAAGTAACTTTTTTGTCACTTCAAACTAGAGGTTTACAGTTTCTTCCCCTTGAACAGCATGTTTTGTGCATTTGGGACTTTTGAACTTTTTTAGCCTAAATCCCATTTTGAGCCTGTGCAGGGCTTGAAGCCTGGCCTTTGAGTTTGTGGTCTGGCTGTCTGGGGTGAGGCCTAGGTTAGAGTCAATCTTAGTGAAGTTCTAGTCTGGCTGGTGGTATGTGGAAATCTATTCATTCTTTTTTTCCATTTCAACCAGTTGCAGCTTCATTATATACTGCAGTTTTGCAAATTGTTTGTGCTACCTATGACTCCTATTCCTATTGCCTTACAACTGGAAGTCGTTTCTGGTGTTGTTAGCTTGCTTTGGCATCCTGCTGTATTGTGCTGTATTGTGGGTTATGCTAGAATAAAACCAAAACAATATATATCAGATACAGACATGGACTTTGTATGGTTCTTTTTACTTCAAGAGGTTTCTGCACCTGGAAGAAAACCATGGCCTACATTACTGAGATGATATTGTCTGTCACCAATTGGCTGACCACCTCTTCGATGTAAATAAAAATTGACTATTGTCTTCAAACATTTGCAGAATTTTTTTTTTTATTTCGCTCACCTCACAAGAAAGCTTTCAAACAGTCTTATTCGCAGCAGGAGTCTTGTGAGATTCCTGTGCTATGCATCATGGGCCTTTTTTTTCCCTGGAGTGGATGGACATGCTGAGTAGGTAAAGACTAATATAACCACAGGGGACAAGTTACAAGTTATCCCTTATATAGAGCTCACTGTGAATCACAAAGTCGCGGCACAGCTCAGCAAGCACAGGTGACTTTTCATATTCTGGATGAGCTATTATATTTTTTTTGTCGGCATATATAACTGGGCACAGAAAATAACTGGTGTAACGTTTAACCTAATATTAGGGATGTGCCAACATTCTGCGGGAAATTGAATTACTAAAATATAACTGTGAAACCATGATGCTAAGCAACCAGTTAAATTCCCGCCATTGAGAATGGTAGAATAGTGTTTAATATTGACATATATGTTTACTGACAACACTTCTCATCAAGCAGCAGGAGTGCCCTGTGGTTGGGAACAAATCAGTCTGATCAGCTCATCACACACAAAGTTTGAATGGGAAGAATACAGGTATATCCTAGGCTATTGCTACTGGTCAGCGACATTATGTTGTTTTTGCAGCATGTTGTTTGCATGCAAGATAAGAAAAGACAAATATGTTCTATCAAGCCTCAATGAAACAGAAGGAACTGTGATTTTTATTCTATAACGTATCAAGAGCTTTCTGTGGTACTTGGATAGAGAAGCTGTTCATATGTACTCCACAACCTTCTCTTCATCATCTGACTCACACAAGTAATGGTATCGTACATTGGCGATGTTTTGAAAGGACGGTGTGAACTTTTAATACATCACATAGCCCTACTGTCTACTACTTTGCCTATACTCAGGCAGAACAGCCACTCTCTGGCACTGTGGTAAAAAGAATGTAATCTAGAATGTCATCTTAATTAACAAATGAGCTTACATGATGTCCTCCTTACTCATCTTTACATATCACTTTCCTAAAACTATCTACAGAAGACATGCCAGACTGCTAAAGCCATGAAAGAGCAGCCCTAATTACTGCACTTCTGCACAGCCATGTCATCCCTAAATATCCAGTCATTTAAAAAAATATACCAGTGAGGACTGACAAATGACAGTATTAAAATACCAAATTTACATCTTTTTTGAATCCTATTCAAGAGATTTCAACAAAGACTAGTAATGGCAGGATTGAAAGCTGACCTTGTGTCATGTGTAAACACATTCAAAAAGACGTGATTGGGTGCAAATGCGTTAACAGACGGTCAAGTCCGTTGAGACTGCTAGTGTCTCTGCTGAGCAGGAGCTCTAGGCAGAAACATTTGAAACATCTGAGCAGTAAAGTGTACAATATTGTCTAATTTAAGATTTTAAAATGGAAAGCAACTAACTGCTAAAGAACGAGTGCCAGGGATTCTGTATGGCATTCAAGCAGACGGGCACAGAATTGGCTTCAATGCAGAAATCAAGAGGTTATGGCGCATGGCTGTTTTCCTAAATCAGGAGATGACTGGCAAGGTTCAGCTCAGGGACTGCTGCTATCTGCAGTTTGCACAAATGATTTAGATAGAAATGTAACTAACAAATTGGCTGAATTGAACAGATGGCACCAAATTAGACAGATTAACACAAATGCCCTGCAGCCAGCTAAATTCCTACAGATGGACCTTGAAAGAATTCAGCACTGGGCCAATATGTGGCAAATGAAATTTAATTTAAATACATGAAAAGTTTTAAACTTTCAATCATTTGTAAATGTATTCAGAATCACAGGCTGACCCCAAAAGCATCAGCTGCCAGTCAGGGGGTAACCTTGAGTAGGGCGCTTCTTCATCTCTATGAACACAATTCTATTAACGTGCATGGCTCCTGAAATACAGAAATCTGGCCAGGCCTCAGAGCTTGGGGAGACAAGGTTTGAGAAGGTGGTAATTATTGTAACTGTTAGAATTATAATTCAATATTTTTAATTTTGGGACATTTATATGTATGTTTTATGTCACTTTATTATTTTTTACTAAAGGAATCTAAATTTGTGTCTAAATTTATTTAGCATGCTGTGAAGGTTATACTTGCATTTTTATCTTTTAACAGTATATTAGTTTGTGTTTATGTGTCACTGTCTAGACATCATGTGATTTGTCTGGTTGCATCAGTACCTTTGAGTTTTTGTTGTAAACAAATTTTTATTGAAAAGAATAAGTAAAATACAGAAAAAAATCACCTCACCACCTCGACCATGTGAGGAACAAAATACACAAAAAAATGGAGATGTGATAAAAGTGGAGTCTGCGGAACTAACCAGAAAGGTCAGTAGTCGACAGCCAGACAGAAAAAGGAAGACTTCACCTTTCGCCCACAGGCTTGGTGACTGAAATCCATTCCCAGATGCTCAATTAATTCTCAAAGTCAAGAGTTCAACAAGAGTTAGTTTATAGAAAGAACATCCCCAAGAGTCAATAGAGACAGAAACAGGGGATAGCAGCCATTGAGTATAAATTTGGAGTACACTAACAAACATCTTCCTTGCAATTCGTGGTAGCTGAGCTTTCAAGAAACAAGCAGAGAGGTTCTTTTCAGCATCTTGGCTTCAGCTTAGTTTTCCCGAATGTTCATTTTGGCTCACCTGCTTAACTTGCCCAATCAGTTTAATTTTGTCTTCCCAGTTTTGACCGTTGCCTGTCTGACTTCAGGTTGTGTGTTTGTGGAAGGATTGAGAGTTAAGGCGGGTGGGGGAGTCACGTCATCATCTCCCCTCCCATTCACCTCATTTCATTCACTTCACTTCGCGCTAATGCGGTCTTGCGGAAACAACTTTGTGACGCTGCTGCCAAATACTCACAGAAAAATCCACAGGTTAATAGACATGCTGTCGCTAGAGTTTCTCCACACTCTGAATCCTCCAGGCACTCCTGAGCATAATCTAATTTTGAAGGTTGGGACACCAATAATGTTACTGAAAAACTTACAGCCACCAAAACTTTGTAACGGCACGAGACTTCAGGTCACGTGTCTGCAAAAGAACCTAATTGAGGCAACTATTTTTACTGGCAGTTGCCCAGGGGAGAGAGTTTTTATTCCTCACATCCCCGTTATACCCTCTGATCTCCCATTTCAATTGAAATGCCTCCAATTTCCAGTAAGGCTCTGCTTCACGATGACAATTAATAAGTCTCAGGGACAGACCCTACAAAAGGTTGCCATTGATTTGAGGCAAGATTGCTTTTCACATGGCCAACTATACGTTGCATGCTCAAGAGTAAGCTTGCACAGCTTGGTCATATTACAACCGGAGTGCTGAACTGACAACATGGTATACAAGGAGATCCTTAACAAATAATTATTGGTATATTTTCCCTCAGTTTAAAAAGGTTTACTTTTCTTCTTAATAAAAATTTAAAAGCAGTACTTCGCCGCTACGAAGCGCGGGTATTTTGCTAGTCACTCATAAAATGCAGTACTTGAAATAAAATTTGTAACATGCAAAAAAATGTTTTACTCACTAGTCATACACTAGAATTCTGGGACCTTTCAATTAAAAAATAAAACTTTAGTCACTGTTGTCTTAAGGTGCCAAGACGGTTGAGGTCCCAACGTCACCTCCAACAATAATTTTAAAAGGGGAAAAATCGTAGGGGAGCGCAGGAGAGGCAAGCTGATGTTTAACTTTGAGGACAGCATTTTTTCACTTAATATAGCAAAAGTTAGACCTCTTATAACATTGCAAGATGCTGAAAAATTAGTTCACGCTTTTGTTTTCAGTTGGCTAGATTACTGTAATGCACTCCTCTCAGGACTACCCAAGAAAGACAACAATCGATTGCAACGAGTGCAGAATGTAGCTGCTAGAATCTTAACTAGGAAATGAAAATCCGAGCACATCACCCCAGTTTTGATGTCATTACACTGGTTACCTGTGTCATTTAGAATTGACTTTAAAATACTGCTTATGGTTTACAAAGCCTTAAATAATCTCACTCCATCTTATATTTCGGAATGTCTTACACCTTACACGCCAAATCATAACCTCAGATCTTCAAATGAGGGTCTGCTTAGAATTCCAAGAGCTAAACTTAAAAGAAGTGGTGAGCCTGTTATGCACCTAAAATCTGGAATAGCTTGCTAATAGGAATTCGCCAGGCTGATACAGTAGAGCACTTTAAAAAACTGCTGAAAACACATTACTTTAACATGGCTTTCTCATAGCTTCATCTTAGTTTAATCCTGATACTCTGTATATTCAATTAATTATGATTATTCATGGTGGCTCAACACAAAAATCTGTGTTCCCTAATTTTAATTATTTATTTTGTCTTTTTTCTCTTTCTTCATCATGTAAAGCACTTTGAGCTACATTGTTTGTATGAAAATGTGCTATATAAATAAATGTTGTTGTTGAGGTTGCAATCCATTATACCTTTATTTTCTTATCTTCTGCATCGCTAGCTTTGCATGCATGGATTTGCAGTACATTTTCGGGATATAAATGCAACATAAAACTTGTTATTTTAAGAAAAACAATGTAAATATGCAACAAACACACAGGGAGTTCTTTACTCCACAGCAGTAGAGTGAACAAGACCAGTGAAGTGCCTAGTAGGACTTTAGCTTCTCCCCAAACCTCACGCAACCTGCCTCTCATTTTTTTCTCTACTACGCATTTTTGTAAACCCTGTGAATGTGCGCAGTTGCCAAAGTGAAAGTAAACAAGAGTTTACAAATAGTCTTGAAAGTTAAATGTGTGAATGTTGAGGATTTATATATATATATTAGGCCTGGCAAAGTTAACACGTTTATTTTTGCAGTTAATGCAACCTGTTTTACATGTTAAAAAATATTGTCGCATCCAGGGCAGGCAACGAGGCGATCGCCTAATACTGGTGTTCATTTTCTTAATTTATACAGTACATGCAGGGGAGTGGGGGAGAGGAAAGGGGGGCAGGGGGGTGGGGTTATGGCTGTCCTGGTGCATAAATTGTTTTTGTTTTTTTACATTCCACTTTCTTATAAAAAGATTGAATCAATATCATACCACATAAGTAAAACATACATTTTCTTTGAGTGGCACTGAAACCAAAATAAGTCTCCAGTACCTCTGTGTTTAACTCGACGGTCTGTCAGGCAGTTTACAGTGCTGAACACCATAGTGGAATGACAAAATTCTAAAAAAATAGAATTGTAATGATTATCCTTACGCATTTTTCGAGTCTTCGGTATCTTCGCTAATTTATGCAGAAAATGCAACATAACCATTCAAGTAATGCTCTGTGTTAGTTTTTAGGTGATATAGATGCTACAGAGAACATTTTGCGTGCCAGAAGCAAAGGTGTATAGCAGTGTTTTCCAACCTTTTTTCTGTGGTGGTACACTTTTTCTAACCCAAAAATCCCAATGCACACCATGATTATACCAATTACAGAAACATTAAATGTGCTAAACTGTCCAAAGGGTCTTGAGTACCAGAGACAGTGTCAATAAAATCAGTTTGGAGAGTGCTCGTATGCCCACTGTCCTTCGGCCCTACAAGAGTTGCTGGCGAACACGTACCCTGGCAGCCATACCCCTGACACATCTCTTGGCTGCTACAGTGTACTCTAAGTGCTGTGTCTGCAAACCAGCAATAGCAGAGCTGCTTCTGTGTTGACTTCTCCCTCTTAGACATGTCTCGACCACCTGAGGAGTGGTCAGGTCAGGACCTGGGGCACTACACTGTTATTTCCACAGTGCACCAGTTGAAAAACTCTTGTGTATAATTATCAAGTTGTTGATGATGAACAATTGAGGATAGTATTTAAAGCATGTAATGTAATATATGCCTATTTTGGAGATACTAATATAGTTAAATCAGTCTTTAGCAGTGCATTCAAAATCTACAGTTGTTTCAGTTTTTTAGTTTTACTTTGACACATCTGGGTTTTATATACTTATGCTGATTTGAGAATTAACACAATACTTTTTGTTGTTGTTTTGGTAGGTGCTTATTGACATTAGCCTTGTTTTCTTATTGCCTTCTTTTCAACTTAACTTTTAAGAAGGCATTCAGATTTAGGTTGCTAAATACTCCAGTACTTACTCCAGTAGTACTTTGTTAAAAGTTCAGGTTTCAGTTAATTGTTTAAGTATAAGCTATGCCATTAAAGTTTTTTAAATTCCTTTGTGTTGATTCTACATTATTTGTTTTGATTCAGTGTATATTTAATTCATTATTTAAGTACAGAAAAACCTTGATTTTCCATCAGGGATTGGTACTGAGGCCATGACGGATAAGAGAAAAGACGGATAACAGAACAGCTAGTTTAAAAATGATATGCACTAGATTAGTTTAGCGAATAGTCATATTTATTTACAAAAAAATATATAATATAGCATAAACAAAATTAATTCATATAATATTGTAACAACCAGTGTAATAAGCAAATACAACTCAGAGGTACTGGAGTTTTCTACATTTTACTTGGAGTCTTTGTTCTGTAGCAAACAGTGCCCTGTCTTATACTCCATTATCTGGATTACAGAGCACATCTTCAAAACAATAAAAGAAAGCTCTCCCTACCAATCAGTTTATCTCCTGCCACTCATGTTCTTTTTTTCTCTATACCAAAAACACTCCTGCTTATTGTTTGCTGACTCCCTACTCAAAACTTTCTACCGCCACATCTTCCTTTTCCTCCTAACTTCTCCTGTCACTCATTTCCTAAGAGGCGCCCTCATAGAACAGAAGCCCTTCACCCAGTCCTATCACTTACACAGCATTACGTCCTTTCTGCTCCCGCACAGCGCATCACAAGCTGCCTGCATGTCTGACTGCACGTTTCTTAATATATTAAGAAAACATAATACAACAGAATTTAAAAAAAGAATTACAATACAGAACATTAACATTACAAAATAATATTACTGTCAGTAGATTCCATTTTCAGCACTTTTTTTTTTTAATTTTGTCTGCATCATGCTTCATACCATTCACTGTTATTCTTCCTACTCTGCAAATTGTAGCAGTACTTGAAGAACTTTTGCTGTTTTGTAAATGATTAATAATTTGTTTTTTTGCAACAATTCCAACACCACATGCTTATGTTTATCAGCCATAACAATGAATAGTAGATTCATTGTAATAAAAAAGAAAAGCTATGAAACGCTATTAAAACTGAAGGTATGTAACTGACACTGTGATTTGAAAATGCGGCCTAACACGTGATGCTGGGGAGGAACACTACGCGCTACACAAGGGAGAGTTGGTCCAAAGTGCAGAGCTCGCAGCGCCCCACATAGCAGTAGTAATACAGTAACAGGCAGGCGCTGGTGTGCACATTTTTTTTTTTTTGGCCTTGACGGTTAATCGAGAAACAGATAATCGAGGTTTTACTGTACCTATTTTAAGATTACATGTTTTAATATTAGATGCGATTAAACACAATTAATTACATACAGTGATGTGATAAATTATTTTTTAATTGATTCCCAGCCCTAATGCATCTGAGGATCGCTGTATAGCAACACTCAAAGCTTATGGTGGTCCCCCAAAAATAGCTTTTTAGTCAAATGATATTGTATCACAGTGTTCAAATCTTCAAGGAGGCCCCCTAACCCTGCTTTTTGATCAAATGATACTGTTTTGCAGTGCTTAAAGTTTCACAGGGTACAAAATCCCATTCACACACTCTTTAATCAAATACCAGCATTAACAAAATAACCAGTAATTTGGTTCCAAGTCAAAATGTTAGTACCTATCCAACACTGGGGTGAGGTCCCCTTCTTTTCTTTTCATCAGACAGCACCTCCAAACTGAGATCAACATAATAAACACCTTCTACCAATTTAAACAAAGCTGCTATATCAAACTTTTCTCTTGCATATTCATTCACTATTTCAATTTCTCAACTCCTTACTCCATGAACAAGGCCACTGGCACCTGGAGACTTTTCTGGCAGCACCATGAACCAACCCAGAATGGGACAACAGTCCAAGTTCGGACAACTTGTGTGTCTTTAGGATGTGAGAGTACTCACCCTTACGCGTGAAGAACATGCACAGGCACTGCCCGAGCTAGGACTTGAACCCAGGACCTGCAATGGTGAGGCAGTAGTAGCACTAATCACCAGGCCACACATCATAAATTATGCACCTGAATAACCCTATTAAAATGGTAAAGTAAAATGCTATTACAGAATATTGTGTTGCCCAAATGTATAGACATTCTCGGAAATGACTGTTAAAATGTTTTAAATACAAGTATGATTAAATATTAACATAAATGTCTTCTTAAAGGCCAGCTGTCAGCATACAGCTATTAAGATTTAGTGTCTGCAGAAAAAAATGATTCAGCAGGCCTCTCCACCCTTGTCAACTTTAAATGCCCTTTGCTCCCTCTCTTACTGGTGCACACAGGCCGTGAGCGCCATATCAGATCTCCCACAAACTGCAGCTGCGTTTGCCACATCATTAGCATGCCGGAATAGCCATGGAATTTCTAAGCCCGGCCTCCAGTGGGACCTGTAAATGGATGCCGATGACCATCCCATGCCCAAACCTAGGACATGTCTGCGTGGCATCTGCTCCCTTGGTTTAGGATTTATGACAGAGCTAATCAGAAGAGGAGAAGGCATGTCTGACAGGTGAGAGGAGCAAGGGAGGATTACAGAAAGGGCCTAGCATCAGCAGATTCTCCAAAATCATAATGCCGGCATGGAGGAAGTGCACCCGCAAGGGGTTAAAAAGAGCCTGCACATTCAGCACACTTGGCCAGTGGCATGTTGTTTTATACATTCAGTAAAGAGCATCTGCTGATCTGTCTCTTTTGGAAGAGCATGGTAAAGCAAAAGTGCATAATCGTCGTAATGCAGGTGTTCCTCGCATGCATCCACGAGCGCTTTCCCACATGGGCCTTCAGGAAGCCCTATGGTACAGTGGGAGCTGAGAATGTGGTGGCAGAGGTGTCCCACTCATTCACCTGTGCTCACTTCATTAGTCAGGAACACTGCAGAAAACAGACAAAAGGAGTGCCACTATGAGGACTGAATTAGGGGGATGAATGAAAAATTCTACCATAAAACAGAGCCCTTATAAGTGCACACCCCACGCAACTTGATGCCTCAGGCCATCAGAGGTGCCACTGTGCTACAAAAACAGAAGACACAGGAGAGGCATTGGGCAGCAGCCCAGGGTGTCCCACAGGAGCCACGTGCAGTCCAATCAACAGGCCAATGCCATGGTTGCTGCTCCGGTGCATTCGGTTTACCTCCTTTTCTCCTAACAATTCTTCTTTCCGCACACAGATTATCTCACATTTATGAATATGTACTTTGGTTGATTTTTTTTATAATTTATCCATTTATATTTGATTTCTGTGTCATAATTAAGCCTGACTTAAATGGCATTTGCAATGCACACTTTTTTAAAGTGTACGCCTGACCACCCAGTCATTGGAACATTCAAACACAGGTCTTTTTTTCACAAAATATCTGTAGCACAAGCCAGCACACACAGACACACTTGTTCTAAAGTGTTGGCTTGAATGGCTTTTAGGAAGCTGTTGAGTATTTTATGTGAAAAGCACTTGCTTCTACTTGCTTCTTCAGACACTCTCATTCCTGCTCTTCCAAAGTGTCACCATCATGGCTTTTTCAGCATTTATTCCATTTAAAAAGGTGCAACATAAAAATGCTTCCATCGATAGTAGGAATCTGACCGCGCATGCAGGAGTCAGTGTGCCACTCTTCAGTTTTAGCAGCCTTCACATCAGTGGCTTTAGGAGTGAGTGCCTTCAGTTGTTTGGAGAATAAATAACAAAACCAGCTGGCGTACAATTGGTCAAAGGCAGGCTGGCATGGCTCAAATATATATGTGCCAATGCAATGTAAATATATATTGTTTATGTCAGACTGTAATGCTTACACACAATACATACTTTATATATTGTATCTATACTGTACATACACACATATATATGTATATTCACACACAGAGTATATTTGTAAACTGACTCACTCTTAAAGCCACTGATTTGAAGGCTGATAAAACTGAAGAGTGGCAGGCACACTGACTCCTGCATGCGCGGTCAGATTCCTACTAACTATCAATGGAAGCCTTTTTATATTGCACCATTTTAAATGGAATAAATGCTGAAAAATGTTGAATAAAGCCATATGAATCAAATATATCCATCATATATATATATATATATTACTGTATACACTGCACTGTATGCTTACACACAATACATACTTTATATATTGTATCTATTCTGTACATACACACATATGTATGTATATTCACACACACAGTATATTTGTAAACTGGCTCACAAACATTCTTTAGGACTGCCTTCCTTTTATGAACCAAAGATTCACATCCATGCAGAATATTTGCCAAAGCACCACTAATTTCAAATGTTTTAAAATTGGACGATCTATAGCAGCAACTATCTGTCTTTACAAAGTGCTTTACTTTTGAAAAAAAACACAATATATTTACATACATAATAGCAGTATTCCCTGTCTAAGACGGGCTTAAATCTAAATAATCAACATAGACCTCCACGTAATTTTTGTTTTGCATCATGCCATACATATGTGTCTGTTATATGTTAGTTGGTATGGGATTCCTAAAAGTATTAATATTTGTAATGTGCCATCTATTGGAATAACGAATGCAGTGCATTTTATTACTACAAATGTTTGAGATGCTCCGTCTATTAGAATGACAAATGCATGCATTCTGTTACTAAAAATGTTTGTGATGCACCATCTGTTGGAGTAACAAATGCAATGTTTATGACTCTATTATATGCCATTTGGTATGGGATTTGTAAAAGCAGTGTTAATGTGAATGATGCATCACCTATTGGAATGACAAATGCATTGCATTTTATTACTAGAAACATTTGTGATGTGGCATCTGTTCAAATGACAAATGTAATGCATATGATTTTGTTATATGCCTTTATGTATATTTAAAAATGCAGTGTTAATGTCTGTGATGCACTGTTGGAATGACAAATGCAATGCACTTTATTACTAAAATGTCTATGATGTGGCATGTATTGGAATGTCAAATGAAATGCATATGAATCTTTTGTGTGCCATTTGATAAGTGATTTGTAAAAGTAGTACTAATTTTGTGATGCACCCTCTGTTGGAATGACAAATGCAATGCATTTTATTACTAAAAATGTTTGTGATGCAGCATCTGTTGGAATGACAAACGTAATGCATATGTCATTTGGTATGAGATTCGTAAAAGCAGTGTTAATGTTTGTGATATATCATCTATTTGAATAACAAATGCAATACATTATATTAGTAAAAATATTTGTGATACAGCGTCTGTTGGAATGACAAAGACATAGCAGCTGGACAAATACACAAATAGATATAAAGACATTTATACTTATATATATATATATATATATATATATATATATATATATACACATATATTTTGCAAGAGCTAGCCCGGCCACAGGCAGACACAACAACGCAGTGTCCACAACACACACGTTTATTTGCACAACTATTTACAACTACTATTTACAGTTCAGTCCTTGGTTCTTCCGGCCACCTCCACTCCTGTCTCACAAGCTCCGTCCTTCTTCCACCCAACTCCGGCTCCCCGGATGGAGTGAGGCGGCCCCTTTTATCTTGCCCCGGATGTGCTCCAGGTGCCTGAAGATGATCTTCCGGCAGCACTCCCCAGTGTGGCTGAAGTGCTGCCCTTGCACCCGGAAGCACTCTGGGCGTAAACCATCCCTGGTCTGTCAGCACTTCCGGGTGTTAACAGGCATTTAAATGACTTTGCAAAATGCTTGTGTGTGTGTGTGTCACTCTTGTAAAGGCACTATAACAAAACAAAAAAGATTGATTTTATAATTGTGTATAATCAATGCCAGTTGACCTGTATGGGTAATTTTCTTTTTTTCTCATACTTGGGTTGCTTTGCAAGTTGTGTTTTGATGTGTGTGTTCTTTTTGAAAGGCTCTAAGCAGACATTAATAGAACACATTTGGATTGTTCTGCAGCAATTATTCATTTTTTACATGGAGGGAGACAGAGCCTTAAGCTTTATAGCGCCCAGATTTTGAAACGATCTCCCTAAATGAATGACATTAGCAAACTCAGTTAATTCTTTTTTTAAGAAACATCTGTTCAAGAAGGCATTTCACTTACGCTAACATTCTGAGCCTTCTTTCATTTTACCTCTACTGTACTGTTTAGGATTATTTATGTGTATGTTATTTAGTCAGCCATTTCTTCTAGTATTGTATTTCATATTTTACTCTGGTTTATTGTCTTCTATTCAGATTAATGCTTTGTATATCTGTTCTTAGTATTCTTTGTAGATCGTAAGCGTATTTGTTGTATATACCTTGCTGTTCTTTGTGAGACTCTATGAAGTGCCCTGAGCATGGGAAAGATGCTATATAAATAAAATGTATTTTTATTAGTATAAACATCTACTTCATAATTGCTTACTGCGAATCTAGTCAGACCTGCATGGCTCACCCCCCTGACCCCCCAAGTTAACTGATATTAATATTGCTCTGCAAGTTTGAATTGAGGTGTTGGTTATTTTTTTTGTAAAATTTGAGATATAGTACAGCATTCCAGCGTGACTCCTTAAAGCAAATGAAAGACGGATCGATGGTGTCGTTTTCCTGGTGTCCCTTTTGGAAAGGCGCTATATAAGACAAAACAACTCGTTTCTGTCTGGTCAGACCTGCGCCCCTGTTTTTGAAGTCTGGTTGCCGAGATCCCTTAAGTCCTGTCAGACCGTGCACGAGGGTACTGACTTTGTCGGGCACGTCGTCCATGTCCCCAATTTCGGACCTGTAAGTCCGGCCAGCTGTTCAAGTCGCCCAACCCCATCAACATATCATTTACAGTGACACCGTCCATAAACTATCAGAGCCTCAGTTACTAATCTGAGGCACAACATTAAAAATAGACTCGTCTCCAAGAAGCTAATGTGTGAACATAACTTGCGAGGCTGTTGTCTTCCGAATCCACCCATCTGCAAATCCTTTAACGAAATCAAGAAATCGGACTGAAGTCGTCGGGCTATAAACTGGGCCTGCCGCCCGCTGCACCTTGTACACCATGCCAACTGTCAAAAGGAGAAGCCTCGGGAGCGCACAGCCCGACTGTTAAAAAAGAAAGATAGATAGTTCTGACAAAAGTTTTATTTGGAACCTGTTCGAATATTTGAAGCAACGTAAAGCATCCCAAAAAAGCAGAAAAGGACAGAAAGCAAGCAGGACCACCTTGCCCACCAGCTCAATACGAACTGCGAAACAGGAGGGTCATTCCAGCGAGTGCGCTGCATTAGACAAGAGCAAAAGCAGGCTGGATTCCGACACTTGCGAAATGAAGATGTCCATCTCGGACAACCCCTCTCAGTCTGACGGGTGGGTGTCTGTGTGCCTGCCCCAGCCGAATGAGCATCGCTTCGCCTATTAGCGCCCTGCCGCTCTTGCACGCAGAGGAGCAAGTGATGCTTCAGCGGCTGCCGCACATGTCGACTGCTTTTTATTTTCCTTCCTCGCCTTTCGTTCCCTTTTTAGATGGAAGGGGGTGAATTCACGCGAGTATTAAAGGCGGCTAATCGCTACTTACAGTTCGTAAGAACTGGATTTCATCCTCCGCTTCAGCACCTTCAGCCATGGCTGTTGAGGAGCCAGCTCTGCTAAGACTCTGATAGCCTCCACTGCTGCCTCCTGGGCTCTGCGCGGCTCCTTTCCTCCCCGTATTAGCATACAGCTAATCCACAGCCATATAGGGGGTCTTGGCCAAGCCCACTGCACTGCAGCCTGTCACTCAGGCTCCCTCCCTGGCAGGAACGGAGAGGTGGCCTCCCCGGGGTGCACATCAATACGGTGCGTGCGCGAGTGCGAGTCTGGGCGCTGACGTCGGTTCGCACCGCAACAATGACACGGAGGCAGGCGGAGAAAACGACAACAACCCCACCCCCCACTCCCCCATACAACCAACGTGTCCCCTTTTCATTTCAGTGATGTCTTGAGGATGCAAAGACGTCTTTGTGACAGATGAAATTCGCGGTCGTCGCGCACTTGCGGAATAAGAAATCCTGCGGTGAACGCCAGAGCCCGCCAGCCCGCTCGCATACACGCACAGCCGTAGAACGGATTTTACGGTAATCTGTTACTCCGAATCGGTGTCGGCAGGTTGTTGTATGAACTACATGCAGTTATACCGTCAAAACTGAAAGGCAAGGGTGCCGATAGCTGCGTGTGTGTGTTGTCTGCTCATCATCGAGTTTTACTTAGTATAGCGCCTTTCACTTATTTTTTGGGGGTTCAAATATTTTTGAGGCCCAAATTGAAGACAGCAATCATGTCAAAGGATCACAAACATGTCAGAAATAAAAACAGATATTGAGAACAAACACGGAGCCCACACACACAGCTATATAAAAGGTACACATCATAGAGGAAAACAGAAAACAACCAAGTGAATACACCCATCTGAACCCACATATTTCCAGCTTTCCAAGGTCATTGAAATACTTTCATGTGAAATTGTAAGTATACCCCATGAAATGTTTTTTTCTTTTTTTAACATATGCGGAGATATTTTCATTTGTGCCAGTGGCTCCCAACCTTTTCTACGCCCCCAAAAACACCCCTAGAAAATGTTTGACTTACCTTTGTATGGGGTGCAAACGTAATATCACATTTGAAGATGAAGTAGTCACATTTCTAATTTTTGAACCACATGCACTACTGCGAGTGAACAAATTGAACTCTAAAAATAAGCTTTTAAGTCAGTGCATAAAATTTAAATATAAATTGAACACTGTACCTTTAATCTTGTAATTGTGTGCCTCGTGAAGCTTAGACACTCAACTGACAATCTGGGGGTTGGGGCATACTGCAAAGCATCAAGTGCCATTAGAAAATGACGTAGGGGTTTGGAGGACTGGAGACCCTTGTGAAGTAATGGGTGCCAGTGCGCTGCTAAGCAGTGAAGAACGGTCAACAAGTTTTATCCCACAATAACACCTGCATTGCAGTTCAAAAACAGATGCACCTCACAATTAAAATTGCTGTGCTAATGCCAGGACCACCAGGATAAGAGTCAGACTGAGTGCAAGCAGCAAGTGTTCCAACCAATTCAGTCCCCTTGCCCCCACCCCCGGCAGAAATGTCAATCAAATATCAAAATCAGTTAAATTAAATCAATGAAATCTTGCCTTTCTCTGCAGATTATTGCAAGGTCCAAACTCTTAAAAAAAAAATCTCTTTGGCTTTACAAACACTCCGACCACAGCAAGGAACCCGCAAAAATGCGCATTTCTGCGGCTCATTCACTGGGGACAATTGTGCACAAAATGCTTAATTCTTTTCATATTAAAGAACAGGAGCACAAACTAATAAATGACATTCGAATGACAGACCACTGCAAGATGATAAAGTTGGGCAACACACCTCGGTCAATTTTGCCAAATCATGATGGTGCCTTCCTCTTTGTCACCTGAACGCCAGGTTGGGAACTCCTGATTTAAACAGGATTTATAATAAAGCTGATATAATTAGGGAGAAAAAAAAATATGAAAATTTGACTTCACAATAATTTATTCAACATGAGAAGAATGGATAGGCCATTTCTGCTGGTGGAAAAAGTAACCCCGTCCCCCACTTGCCTCCAATAGTTCTGACATCACTGGAAAGTTTTTCTCACTCCTCCATCCAGAATTCTTTCAAATGTCTGATGCTTGAGGGGTGTCTTGCATGCACAGCCCATTTAAAAAAATATTCTCTACAGAATTCAGATCCAAACTTTGACTCTGCCATTCCAAAACACTCCAATTCTTCCTCTTTAACAATTCTTTGTTGGATTTACTGGTATGTTTAGGGTCATGTCATGTTGCAAGGTCCACTTCAACTTAACTTTAATCTTCTGACAGAGGGTTATCCTCAATCAGCATCTGATACAATGAAGAATTCATAGTGGATTCTGTGATTGTGAGCTGCACAGGCTCTGATTTAGTAAAGCAGCCTCAGACCACCATTACATTTTGACCACCAGTTGCTATTAGCTTTCTCTGGTCAAGTGTTTTTTTGGTTTTCAGCAAACATGTCTTCTAGTACTATGGCCATATAACTCCTGTCTTTGCCTCATTTGTCCAGAGCACTTTGTTCCAGAAATTCTGGTCTTTTCATAGGTGTTTATGGGCAAACTTTAGTCCTGCCCTAATGTTTTTTTCTGTTTCCTGCTGGCGCCTAATTTGTGCAGCCTCTTTTTAATGTTAGGCTCATGCATGTTGACAGTAACAATGGCAAGAGCTACCCTGAGGTCCTGTGATAAAATCCTGGGCTTCCTAAAGACTTCTTTCAGCATCTTGTGTTCTGGTCTTGGGCTGAACTTGCTGGGGCAGGCTGGTCAGGAAAAGTTGTCAGTTGTTTGAAATCTTCATGACAATAACGCACTTCAGCAACAAAGAGAAAACAAAACTAAAGGGCAAGTTCAGACCAGATCCTCTCAAATGATGTTCGAATCATTTGTGCACCCCTAGGCTCGCAGGGCCAGATGTGATTCTGAAACAGGAATACACATTCGGGAGCTACTCAATAAAAAAAAAAAAACTTTGTAGTGAATAACAGCAAAATTCGACACTGCAAAGGCTCCAGCCACAGGACTTCTTCCTAAAATACCTGCGCCCCGTTCCTCCAGTCCATGTGTTTAAAACCACTGCCAAGGTTTCAGGAAGGCAGCAAAAGATTCTGATCAAAAGGCTTGACACTGAGAGAACATAAAGCGCTAAATTTGCTGTTATCCATTCAGGAGCCCAGTAACACAAGAGAACTGATGTATTATGATTAATTTGCATATTTTAAAGACAGAAGAGACAGACAGACACACACACACACACACACACATAGACCCCAGCAGCTATTGTGATACACATGTTTGATGCGTGCCTCTGTCTGCTAAGATATCTTTCTGTCATTTTTAACTGTTATATCACTGTATGGCATAACAAACAGCAATGAACAGTTTAGATAAGCATTGTGGTCTGTGGATATACAACATGTTAAAACACCACAGATAGTTTGTCACAGCATGTTTGCATTTTCAATTAGACAGTAATGTTAACTTCCTTTAGTTATTCATTCAGACGTGTAGTCAGAAGGTGAATGTTGGGCAGCATCGTATGTGCATCTACTGGTGTTGTTAGGCAGATTTGTTGATTCGGGTGTTTTGAGTACTGAAATCTGCATTTCCTGTGGCTCTTCATTATCCAGTCCCTTAACAACAATCCTTTTGAGTGTGACACACCATTTACTTCACATGCATATTTTGTGGTTCATATTTTTACGAACATAGCTGACAATTCTTTCGACTTTACATGGACTCCGACACTGTTGCTAAAACACTGAACACCAGAGAGCACACACAGCACTTTCGACTACAAATCATTCACTTTTCCTATTGGTCCACTGATGTGTTCGTTTGCCAGTGTATAATCAGATGTTACAGAAATGTTTTTCACTTGCAACACGTTATTCTTATTTTTAACACCTGCAGTGTATTCTCTCTACATATACAACGCCTACTTATATTTCTAATTGTGTTTTTTTAGGAGACTTTCCAACTATTCATTGTAGACAGAAGCTTGCTGTCTGTCAGACCAGGCTAATGAGAGCATGTCTGATCTTGCAGTTCAAAATCCCTGCCCCCTACTTTGAGTACCACCTTCACAAGGAGTTGGATTGGTTTAGAAATGTGACACTCAATCAGCCGCCTAATTGTTAACACCCACTTTTAAGCAAAATGCACTCACGGTTGTCTCCAGACATACAAGGCTTCAAAGCTAAATCACAAAGCCAGTTACCTTTTCTTTGACACACGTGTCAGTGCCATGAAAGAGATGACCGAGTTACTGCTGTTGATTGTACTTCTTAAATACACAGTTAATTACACAAGTGTGTGATTAGTTCAATTTCTCATGTCTTTGCAAGTTACTGATAAACAGACCATCGGAGTCAGAATTCTGCTACACTCAATTATAATTAAAGTGCCTTCTATGAGTGCTAAAGACAAAAATGAATAGTTAACAACTGCAGCTGTAAGGTCATTCTATATGCTCAAAAAGTGAAAATCATTTTTAACAACAAAAGTCAACTCTCACAAGGCTCTGCAAGACTAGCATGGACCTGAATGTAATTTAGGTATCTGAGACAGCAATAAATGAAAGGGTGGACTGACTTTTTCCACATGCAAAATTTGCACTTAGGTTTATTTACATCTCACATTATGTTTGTTAGCTACACGACTAAAAAACTGCTCACCAAGAGTTGTACAGATGCTTTGGGACCTCATTAAGATCTTAGTTCTCCTGTTATGCACAGTACTGCTGACAGCTTTATGATACTAGTCTAGAAGATTCTTTATCTGATAAGAAGCGAGGGTGTTGTTGGGCAAGCCAGGATGTAAGTGGTTCTGTGTGTTTGGTGCAAAAGGTGACTCTAACTGCGGCATTATGAATATGTTTTTGCCACTTAATGCCCACTGGTGAGTGACAATGTGTTACTCAGCTTTAACGGCATTCTCTACATGTGAGAATACTACTACTGCTACAACTCCTATTAGAAGGCCTTTAAGGAAATCAACAATTCATTGCCTGGCCATTTGTCATTTTATGTGGCAATCACAGAGAAGTGGGGCCTATTCCAGCAGAAATGGGTCCTCCAGCTCAGGAAGGAGTGCCAGTCAATTAGCAGGTCATACAGTACATCCTCAGTGGGCAAGTATCAGTCCTTTTCACACTTATTTCATCAATAGTTAGTGGCTATTATGCCTGAATTCCAGGAGAAAATTCAATCAGAAATATATAGTGAGCATACTGACTCCATGCATAATGAATGAAATCCACAGTCCAAGAGTTGGGAGACACTAACAGTACCACCTTGGTGGTTAACTGTACTGCTGGTATCCATCAATAAAAAAGTTATTTAAATATTTATGGATTCTGTAAAACACGTCGCAGTCCCACTCACTTCATTTCAAACCAGGAGAGACTGAAGATATTCTTGCTGTCCCAAAGCTTCAACCCATCACTTGGCAAGCATTTTTGAAGTTGTGTGTATTCCAGTTCAGTGCAGACTCTGTCTAGGTCTGTAAATTTATATCTTTCAACATTTAAATAAAAGAACAAACAAGAGTTTTGGCAGATTTTAAAATTGGTTAAAGGCAGAAGTCAATCATGGATGGAGCAGGGGTCACAGGACACACTTACTGTATGTCCCAATGGCAGACCTACATTTTTGGGGGCTTGAAGTATTATGGGGGCTACCTTGCAATATGCAGCAAGGTCTAGGTAACCACGGTTCATAAAAACAATAAGCTTAGGCTAATCTAACACTATTTAACCTTTATTACATACCTTACTTTTCTAAATATAACTTTTTTTTGAGTTGATGTAATTAAAATATTACATCCTTATGAACACTTTATTGAAAAAACTTTGTCTATCACAAGTGCTGTCATGTTGAAAAGGCAGTCTAATGGGATTCGCATTAACATTGTGATTGCATCTTCCATAGCATTCTCTAATTTGTATAACACATCATCTACTGTTTATATCTACCAAAGATATTTTTATCACCTTTTAATATTTACTTCATTTTAATTGTAAATGGGTAAAATTATTATTTATTGTAATATTATTATACAGTGCCTTCCATAATGTTTGTGACAAAGACACATTTTTCCTTGATTTCCCCCTCTGCTCCACAGTTTAAAATTACAAAACTAACAATTCAGATGGGATTAAAGTGCACACTGCAGACTTTCATTTAAGGAGTTATTTTGGTCCCACATGTAGAAATGACAACACATTTCTACATGCCTACCCCCATTTCAGGGCACCATAATATTTGAGACAATTGGCATCACAGGTGTTTGTGATTCCTCAAATGTGTTTCATTGCTTCATAAGATACCTTGGCCTTTAGAGTCTGTAGTTGCCATTGTTCAACATAAGGAAAAGAGCCGTGCCAATAAAAGTTAAAGAAGCCATTATAAGGATGAAAAATAAGACTGAAACCAATTGAGATTTTGTTAAAACCTTAGGATGTCCTAAATCAACTGTCTGGAATATAATTAAGAAGAAAGAGCTGTCACACACGTGCGATTAGGAGACAACTAAAGGGCCTGAATAATGGTAATTCAATGCCTGACCAGGGGGCGGCAGGGTGCACTAATTCTCTCTCTCTCAATTCCTTACAGACAATTCTTGGAAAATCCTGCCCGATTCTGGGGCAGCCAATGACGTTAGTTCCGGGTCCGGGGCTGCCAACAACGTCACTTCCGGTTCCGGTCCTGATGAGATAACTTCCTATCCTGGCATTTAAAGGCCGCCATTTTAAAGCAGCAAATCAGTTCTGTTTTGGACTCAGTTGTGTGAACGTGTCTGTACTGTTTAATCAATTTTGCAACCAGGAAAAATTATACAGGTGGCTGCCCCAAACCTTTCCAATGGCTCTTTGTTGTTCTTGTGACAGAGCGCACTATTGAGCTTAGTAATCACAAAGAGATTTGTAGTCCAAGGAAGACCTCCACTGCTGATGACAGAAGAACTCTCACTATGGTCAAGAAAAAGCCCCAAATGCCTGTCTGACAGATCAGTTTTCAGAAGGAAGATGTGTGTATGTCAAAGACAACTATCTGGTGAAGAATTCATGAACAGAAATACAAAGGCCACACTGCAAGATGCAAACTTGCCACAAAATAGGATAGACATGTTACAGTTTGGGAAAAAGGACTTTAAAGAGCCTGGACAATTCTGGAAAAAGGTCTTGTGGACAGATGAGACAAAGATGAACCTTCATCAGAGTGATGGCGAGAAAAAGTGTGGCGATGAAAAGAAACTGTCCAAGAAATGGTGCTAGGGTGTTATGGCTTGGGCATGTATAGCTGCCACAGGTCCTGGCACACTGCTCTTCATTGATGATGGAACTGTTGACACCAGTGGCACAATGAATTCTGAGGTGTATAGAAACATAGATCTGCTCAAGTTCCAATAAACTCCTCCAAACTCATTGGATAATGGTCAAAACATACTGCTAACGCAACACAGCAGAGCTAAAAAAATAGAAAATTCTTGAATAGACAAACCGGATACCTGATTTAAATTAAATTGAGCAGGCCTTCCATATGCTGATGAGAAAACTTAATGGGACAATCCCCCAAAACAAGCAGGAGCTGAAGATGGCTACCTGAGAGGCTTGGCAGAGCATCACCAGAAAAGATCCTCTGGACCTGCTGATGTCTATAAATCACAGAATTCAAGCAGTCATTGCATGCAAGGGATATGCGACAAAGTCCTAAATCTTACAGCTTTATTACACCTGCCATACTATGTCTCAAACATTATGGTGCCTTGAAATGGGGGGACCATGTAGAAAAACTGTGTGACTGAAATGTATGCAAATCCCCTTAAATCAAAGTCTACCATATGCACTTATATCACACCTGAATTGTTTGATTTATAATTTTAAACTGTGCAGCAGAGGGGCAAGTCAAGGGAAAATGTGTCTTTGCCCTCAATGTTATGGAGGGCACTGTATGTTCAGTATATATTAAGGTTTTATTAGATTATTTGTGTAAATATAAAGATACCAGAACTCTGTCCTTCACAATGACCACAGGGAACAAAACATGCTTTATTTTTTTCAAATTACAGGTGGCCGAAGATATTTAGAATGAAACATCCTTAATTTTAACATTTTTCTGATTACGGCTAGTCTACATGATACCTTAATAACCTTTTAATTTTTATTGTAACTATTATATTGAATTACATTATATTATTATTATTATTTTTAAAAAAGTCCTTCTCCTGCAGTAGACACCCACAATTTGTAAGCAATGTGGACTAAAGTTGCTTCTGGGGCCCCTCCAAGATTAGGAGCCATGAAGGTTAAGCTTTATTAGTTTCATAGTTGATACCCCCCTGGCGATTCCATAGTGCAGAATGTTAGAATTCCAAACTATGTTAAACCAGCAGTTAATGTTAAATGCTTCGCAGGGGCCAAGATTTCTGACATAGAGGCTGCATTGGACCGTGTCGCCGACGATGAAGTATCTACATTATTGCTGCATGTCGGCACTAATGATATTTATTTACAGCAATCTGGAGTATTAAACAGGAACTTCATCTCTCTATGCACCAAAGCTAAAAGAAAATGTTGGAATTTAGTTGTATCTGGGCCCTTACCAAGATTATATAGAGGGGATGTGATTTATAGCAGATTGCATTCCCTTCACTGCTGGCTAGAAACCTGGTGTGCAAATAAAAGCATAGCATTTGTGAACAATTGGGATGATTTTTGGGAAAGGCCTGGATTTTTCAAATGAGATGGTCTTCATCCTAACTGGAGGGGATCTTATGTATTATCCCAAAATATGGCAGCAAACTGCCTGGTTGACTGATTAGAGCACCATCCAGGCCGCAGTCATGTGATCTTAAATCACAATCTGTTGTTTATCCCACCTGTTACTATCCTGAAGCTGTTACCCATAATCCCTGTTGTTGGGCATCCAGTAAATTTAGTCTTGATGCAAACCTTAAATTACTTGATAACCAAAAAATAAGGTGTATAATTAGACCAAGGGATAAAACCAGACCTTCCACAAAGGGCATCTGTAATAGAAATTTACTACAAATTAAAGCAAAAAATATATCACCAGTTCAAAAAGAAGCATGCTAAATAAATGCTGCTTATTGAACATTCACTCTCTTGGCAGTAAAGCTGTTTTGGTAAATGATATTATATTAAGTACAAAATCTGATCTGTGTCTTCTCACTGAAACCTGGCTTACTAAATGTGACACTGTCCCCCTAGCTGAGGCGTCACCAGATGAATACTCGTTCCTCCATAAGTCTAGAGATTCTGGTCGAGGAGGAGGCATGGAATAATTCATTGTAACAAAATGCAAATCACATCTAAAAATTTAGGCGACTTTACATCCTTTGAGGCATTCATTTTAAATATTAAAACAGATTCCTACACAATTATAGTGCTAGTCTACAGACCACCAGGGCCATATTCATTGTTCATGACTGAATTTAGCAACCTTTTATCTGATTTGGCTATAAATTATGGTCACAAAGTACTGATGGGGGATTTTAATGTACACATTGATGTGGAAACTGACACTTTTAGCAAATGTTTTACTTATTTGTTAAATGCAGTAGGATTTTGTCAGAACGTCAAAGGTCCAACTCATAATCATCACCACACATTAGATTTAATTTTAACTTACAAAGTTGAAATTCAAAATTACTCCATTAAATTAAGTTATTTATGATCACTACTTAATTACATTTGATTTAGTCCTGCCTTTGCCAAGGCACTCACAGATTAAACCAAAGACAGTGCAACATCTAGATTGTAATTCTGCTTCAAAATTTATAGATACTTTGAGTAAGTCGAGTGTAATTGTGGAAAACCATTTAGATCAGTTAACATCAAATGTAAACGTGGAAAACAATTTAGATCAGCTAACATCACATTATAATGTGACCTTGAGAGATGCTCTGGACACAGTGGTCCCCTTAAAACAAAAGTGATCAAAGCACATAGAAACTCTCCCTGGTTTAATGAAAACACTTGAGCTCTTAAATAAGAGTGTCGAAAACTGGAGCACAGATGGAGAACAACAAAGCTACATGTCTTTCAAATTGCATGGACAGAGAGTGTTAAAAAATATAAAAAAGCTCTCTTTAAAGCTCGCTCAGAATACTATTCTACAATAATAGATAGCAATAATAAAAATCCTTGGATACTGTTTAGAACAGTGGCTCAATTAACAAATGGGAATTCAGATCTACAGTGCAAAATACCAAAAGATATTAGCAGTACAGACTTTATGAACTTCTTCAATGAGAAAATTAAAAACATAAGATCTCAGATCTCAGTACAAAACAAATACTAGCTTAGCAGACCCTGCCTCACATTGCATTCAGCACTTTAGTAATTTTAATCCTGTAACTGACCAGGAAGTCTTAACTTTAATTTCTAAAATGAAGCCCACTACTTGTTCCCTAGATCCAGTGCCAACAAAACTAGTAAAAAGTGAAATGGATGTTCTTGCAGCGCCTATTCTAAACATTATCAATAGTTCATTATTGCGTGTACCTGATACACTAAAAGTGTCAGTGATTAAACCATTACTTAAAAATTCAGACCTAGACCCACACATACTAAATAATTATAGGCCTATTTGAAATTTACCGTTTCTCTCTAAAATACTAGAAAAAGTAGTCACCAATCAGCTTCAGTCACACCTTACGCATTACAATTTATTTGAGAAATTCCAGTCTGGTTTCCGCACTGGTCATAGTACAGAAACGGCACTAACGCGGGTTGTAAACAACATTCTGATATCCTCTGATGAAGGAAACTCCACTGCAATTATGTTGTTAGACTTAAGTGCAGCATTTGACACCATTGACCATTCTATTTTACTGCACAGGCTAGAAAATGATGTTGGGCTTACAGGCACTGTGCTCGCTTGGTTTAGTTCTTATTTATCAAATCGGTTTTAATATGTACAGAAATGTGCTGACAGTAGTCCATCATTATACAGTACACAGAAGTGAGATATGGTGACCTGCAGGGCTTAGTACTGGGACCTTTACTATTTTCAATTTACATGCTTCCACTGGGATCTATCATTAGGAAACATAATGTTAATTTTCACTCGTATGCAGATGACACTCAGTTATACCTTTCATTTAAATCAAATGAAGTTTCTCTGATGTTGTCTTTAATTAGTTCTGCTAGTGAATTAAGGGAGTGGATGGAGGAGAACTACTTGTCTTTAAACACCAATAAAACAGAGATGTTAATTGTTGGAGGGAATGATGCTGATCACAACAATATTCTGTCATCATTTAACTCAGTTGGAATCACCATTAATTTTACTGAATCAGCCCGCAATCTAGGAGTTATATATGACTCTAGCATGTCATTTAAAGCGCATATTACAAAGTTGTCCAAATCATGTTTCTTCCATCTTAAAAATGTTGGGAAATTAAGGCGCTTTCTAAATAAACAGGATTTTGAAAAATTAATTCATGCATTTTGATTCCAAGGATTAATAAAATAACAATGGGAGGTTAAAGTTTTAGTTACAGGGCCCCTAAACTGTGGAATGGGCTTCCTGTCACTATAAGAGATGCCCTTTCAGTCTCAGCTTTTAAATCTCGGCTGAAGACTCACTACTTCAGTTTAGCATATCTTGACTAGAGCTGCTGATTAACTGTACAGACTGCATCTCTGTTGTTAGTCATTAGCACTAAAACATATGTAAACTATTCTGTTTCTCTTCTCGGTACTCAAATGTGGCACTTGGTGCCACGGCCCACCTGCCAAGTTGTTTTGCCTGCCTAAGGTAAAGTCATTCCTGATGGAGAATCGCAGGAATCGTGGGAAATAGGGGTCCTTTCATCGGATTAGTGCTGTTGCAGCTGTGGAATGGCCAAATGGGTGAGGCAGCTTGATGGATAAAGTCTCCAGGTCTCTAAACAAATCCAAATCATATTATGTGATATCATCTACTGTTAAATTCTGCTCTGTACTTCTAAAATTTTTTTTTTATACTGTATTGAGAATTTGTTCTGTTCTGTGTATTGTATTCTATTGTATTGACCCCCTTCTTTTTGACACCCACTGCATGCCCAACCTTCCTGGAAAAGGGTCTTTCTTTTTGAACTGCCTTTCCCAAGGTTTCTTCCATTTTTTCCCTACAAGGGTTTTTTTGGGAGTTTTTTCTTGTCTTCTTAGAGAGTCAAGGCTGGGGGGATGTCAAGAGGCAGGGCCTGTTAAAGCCCATTGTGGCATTTCTTGTGTGATTTTGGGCTATACAAAAATAAATTGTATTGTATTGTATTGTAGGCACACCAAAATATGCAAGTTTAAGTTTGTTCATTCATTCACTTTTAGCAGACTGACTTCTGTAAGGTTAAAGACTCGGTTTGCTTGAATTGTTCACTTACTACTCTATGGTTAACTCAAAACATAAGGAACATAAAGAGAACTAAGAAGTGAGTGAGATGTGGCCAATTAAGGGGGATCATAAAACTAAGCTAGAAAGAACAAAGATAAGGATGATCAGGTGGCTGTGCGGAGTGTCACACAGTAACTGAGAGATTTGATCTGGAAGTGATAGATGTTGTGCAGAGGAGATTCTATGGCAATTTGTATATGTGCAGTGAAAAGCAGGGTGAAATATTTTTTATTTGTATATTTGTGCATTTTTTGGTTTTGGCTCATGAGGATTCCATTTCCTAGGTTAATTTTTCATTTTTATTTATTCTGACAAAGTTCGTATTTGTTCCTGATTTGATTTTACTTACATTATGTCATGTGGAAGTGTCACGTGATTGTGACCAATGCGTCGGTGGCATCACAGAAATGATGCAGTAATTAAGGTGCCAATCAAATTATGCATTATTCCTCGGTGGTTCCTCAGTCTACATTCACAAATTTCTCTTAGTGTAGTTAGCTTATGTTCAGGTAGGCACTAACAGTAGCTTCTATTTTTTTAGACTTTGTGTTGCCATTAGACTTTTAGTATCATCTTGCCCTTTTGTTTCCTTAGATGCCTGGTTATTTCGATCTCACAGTTTTGACCACTTGGATTCCCTGACCATGTCTCTATTTTTGTTATTCATCTCCTGTTTTTTTCTCTTAATCACAATAAACCTCAGACATTTCACTTATCCCAAAGCATAGAAGATGATTAAGTGAAGAGGTACATAAAGGTGATGGTAGAGGGGATGAGACGAAGGCCAAATATGACACAGTTGGAGGTGCTGACTGATGATTTGAAAGAAATGGGTTTCAACCCAAAGGGTGCCAAAAACATCAAAAGTGGAGGAAAAAGATATTGGGGGAGGGGGGGGGGGGGTTTGAATGTCACTGGTTAACCTGAGTATACCCAGAAAATGGCTATCTACCTGAAGAAGAAGGTGATAATGGTTAAGCATAGTCACTCCTTAATCTCAAGATGAGATCCTTGAAATTGTGAGAGTAAATAAAGCCAAGGATCAGCTTTTAGCTATATGGCAGGTGCTTGAACTCTGGAGCTGTTATGACATCTGTATTTTGATCATTTTTCTGCTTTGATTCTCATTTTTTAACTTAATTCAGTGTCTTCCTAGGTTAGGCATTAGGATTAGGGTTAGTTTTCACTGTTTTGAATTCATTTTTTTATTTTGACTTTGTTTTGAGATGTTTGAAAAATTTTCATCTTATTATGCAATTCTATGTTGATGTATATGGGTATCTCCATTTTTGTGGTGGCATGCACTGCACCATCACACATCACTCATGTTGTTAATTTTCTGTGAGAAAATTATTTGGAGGTAACAATAGTTATGTATTTTGGTATGCTTTCCATATTAAAATATACCATTTATATTAGAAGTATAAAAGGGTTAATAAATGTCAGAAACCTGTTTGGGTATATCAAGAAACAAAATAAAGGTCAAAGGGAACAATAAAGACAAGGACTGACCAGGAGAAGGTTGACAGAATACATCAAATGTACTAAAAGATGACTAAGAGATCAGCAGATGTCATGTAAATAACAAGACTGGATAGTTGACACACACAGAAATATAAAGGATAATAGCTAATGTAAAAGTTATAAGAACAGCAAGAGTCTGATAAAGTAGACTTTTATTTACAAGTTATCTAGGTGTGTAAGTCAAAGAACCAATCAGATTAAATGTCAGGTAATGTGTATACATTGATTAGCACTGTTATGTAAATTCACTTGTTTATAAAACAGACCTGTGCTCTTATTATTTTGACCATTCTGATAATTTTGTAACAGGCTGCTGTGATGAATGCTCCCTCTTCAAGAATTTGCTGAAGAGATAATTAAAGAAGTAATTGGATAAGCTTTCTCCTGATTGGTTACTGACTTGAAGAGGTTTTATCAAGCTTGTCCTAGAAGAGGATACATTTCTTTCTTTAATTAATGTGCTTGATTTCTACCCCAGCACTTGATGCAGATATGACCAAAATTGCAGCGTGTTATTGGGAATTCTTGAATTACGGGTTAAAGAATTTTTTCTTTCAACTCCTGATTATTCTCCTTTGTGTTTTCATTTAGACATATGGTTGGTTTGTTCTCACCCTAACGAACCTTCGCCCGAAATAAACAGTTTATCTCCTGATCTCTTCATAAACAATTGTGTTCGGTTTCTGTACTGACAGAACAGGAACAATCTATAGAGCCCATCATTCTGAGAGAAGTGCCATCAGTTTAAGTAAAGCCTGAAGACTTGTCATTTTTGCACCACATACTCACATTAGTGCCAGTTGTAATGAACACAATTACATTATTCGAGAATAATTGTGAGAACTTATAAGAAGTATGGTAATTTCAAGAATTATTGCGAGATCTGGCAGGAAGAGGTCAAAACAGAAACAATGAGCGCAGAGTTAAGGAAGAACCAAAAGAAGAGGCTTGAAACATGAAGCAAAAGTCAGAACCAGAAATGAACAAACCCACTTGAAGTTGAAAGTTATGGTTAGTTGTTTAGCAGTTTTACCTACTAAGAGGTAACTCCATGTGACATTGCTACCATATTTATACTTTACCTTCCATTGTGTCACCAGTACAACATCATCTTGAGTCATAACATAATGAAAATACCATCTGTTATTAAATATGATAAATAAATATGATAAATAAATTATAAAAAATGAAAATCAGCATTGGATTCTTCCAAGAAATCTAATATAAAAGGGTAAAGAAAACCCATAAACTAATAACAAAATCACCAGAAAAGAATTCAAAGAAATCAAAGTCATAACATGTTAGAGTCTTATAGTGCTTTTCAGTTATCATATTTATTGCTTTTTATTTTCCATGTCCATTTTTGTGCTCTTCTCAGTTTCCATAGTGGCACATGGTTTGACTTGTAATAAATGTATCATCACTTATGATGGACCTATTTTTAAGGACTGTTTTGCCAACAGAATGATTCTTTTAAGCCTGTAGACGGCTTCTGGACTTCAGTCCACCTGCTTATATTTTTGTATAAGGACATGCTGTGTTTCTTTCAACCCCGCGGTTTGCGTTAATGCTGTGTTTATTAAGAATAAATTGGACCAAATTGAATTTACTAATACTGGACAACTAAGTGACACCAGTTAACCTAACAAGCATATTTTGGGTGGTGGAAAGGAACCAGAGAACTTGGAGAAATTCATATGAATGAAGAAGAATTAAATCCACACAGACTGTGAATGAGCTGGCATCAGGGTCTAAAATCTGCAGGAACACTGTGAGATCATGCAAACTCCACGGTGCGTCTGTGAATTGGACCATGCATTGATATAAATTATATATAAAGCACTTGTAATGAGCACACTTCAGGTTATGAACAAATTAAACTAGGGGATTTTTGGGTGTTCTCAATGCCATGCGATATCACGACTGCCTGTCTTGATATGACAATCCATAAGACGGCTTGGCCTTTACTGTGACAGCTCTTGCCCGGTCACCTTCAGCGTTGTTCAGTCAAATGAATCAAGGTTCCCAAATTAGGTGGCAACTGCCTGACCTCTTGTCTAGAAGCTTCCTATCGAATGGACAAGCTTTAGTAGTATTTCTGCATTGATGGCTTCCACCAAGTCTGTTTCTTGATGCCAGCCTCTCAGCTCAGCACATTCTCTTCATAAGTGATCTCCATTGTGGTCCTGTTGTGCCCTTTCAGCAAACTCCCTGTGTACTTCAACTCTTCAACCCCTTGAAATGTATGCTGCGCTATCTCCAAGGTGCTAGCTCCCTGGCTCTTTCAAATTATTATATATGTATGGTGGAGTTGTGATGCTCAGGTTTTGACATTGAACCCCTCAAAAGCTCTTTTGAGTTCGGTAAAGATTCTGAGTGCTAGGGATAGATAAATAAATAAATAAAAAACTAGCAGCAAGAATTGAAAAGGGTTGGAGAAAGAGGCATAGTCAAATACTTCAAAAAAACTCTAAACATAAATTAAGACATGCCAATAATTTGTTAAGCAGAGAACTAAGAAATGAAAGTATTTTAAAATGATAAATTAGTAGGAGCAATCCGTAATCTTGGATAAAGACTGAACATTAGCAACAACCTTTTATCTCGCTGCTCCGATGATGTCAAGGACTGTGCGATTCCGGGTTATTTTCAAGGAAACATATAAACAAACTGTGGTGGCTTTAAGAAAACAAATATGCGGATAAAATGGCATAATAGTATTTTAATAATGCCAAAGAGATGTCAAAACAAGAAACTAACATTATACTGCAAATCTCCAGGATCAAAAATCCACATAAGGTGAGGAAAAACCAAGAGAAAAGCAAAGCTCAAGAAAAATTAAATAAAAAAGGCCATCATAACATATTCAACTCACCCTTACTATTTAAGTAGTTCTGGGAACTGTACCATGCAGATACAACATCCATCTATTTTCTGAACTCATTTGTTCAAAGAGGGTCAAAGGGGCAATATTGTCACAAGAATCCAGTGAAATTCTTATTTACATGTGCTAATCCACATATAACATGGAACAACTTTCCTCATCAAAACAGAGACAGAAGTTTCAAAGTAAGGATATTCTCTTATCTGAAATAACTACTTTACTATTCAGAAGAGGGACCCTTCTGTAAGACACACAGTTCCATGGTTTTATTTTAATTTGCAAAGAGAGATAATTGATGCTGGATATCCCAGGTTAATAGTAGATGTCAATGCAGCAAGTGCCCTATTCAGAGCTTTCACAACACCAAACCGAATGATATTAGAAAATACTGCACAGCAGGCATCCTCTCAACATTTTGTCAAAACAATCAGTGTGGTTTTATGAATTCACCTCAAGGGTTTGTTTTTATAATGTGTGAAGTGCCTATTGGGATACCCATATCGATCTGTCTGCCCATATGTAACAATTCAGCCCCCGTGTACTAGTTTTGTTGAGATGTGGCACATTTTTTCTTCAAATAAATTTGTCAAGACAGTTCACTTTTAGAGGAAGTATTTTGGACAGATCATAATTTACTAAGTTTTAAAATTTCAAAATCTCCAATTGAAAAGAATTGGTGAATTTGTATACTCACCCATCTTAAAAGGCAGACATGTTCTGTGCAAGTTTACTTTTTCACTTTTACCTTGAGCGTAGTTGCTTGAACTTGGATATTTTGCACATTTTACTTTTTTACTCATCTTACAGCTGCTCAGGTGCCCAATGCAAGTAAGTCAGTCAAATGCTGGACAGAGCCTATGGGCACAAACACCTCATATAGCAGCGCCCTTACTGCCTAAGGTAAGTTAAATAAAAGAATACAAAAAATCACTTCTCTGGAAATAAATGGAAGGAGAAAGCAATAATGTAATCATAAATATGACTAAATTGATTGAATAATATTATGTGCAGATTATTATTGTAAAGAACTGACATTATCAATATGCACCAAAATGGGGTTTGAATTCATTAATGACATGGCAAAGGCACAGCTGCCCTAACTGATATAAATGCATAGCAGGTTTAAATATGGACAGTGCCATTGGGAGATGGGGGGCTTCAGTGGATTAAACCTCTGATCTTTGGCCTCCAGCCCCCCTTGTGATGTACACAAACAGTCGCTGCAAGTCTCTGATCTTCTTGTCCATTGTTTACCATTTGTACTCCTGTTATACAATAAATCAGTTCTTTTTAATGAATTACTGTGTTTTAACTAATATTCATAGGTAGATGGGAAACATTTCAGTTCATTATCACCTTTCATAGGTTGATATTAATACTGATTTTATGATAGCATTGGTCTTTTTATATTAATAGATACTTTTAATTGCCAATTATTGGATACTACCATATTGGGTATACTTTCAGAAATGTTATGCTGAAAAAAACTGAACAACAATTCGTGACAGACCCTCCACCCCTGACATACATCAGTCGATGACATTTTCACATCACTTGAATTGCAGTCTGCTGTGTATGAAAGCCATTGAGCCACCACAAAGCCTCTTTGTGCTCCATTCATAACTCCAAAGTAAAGTGTTAGAAAACACATATTTAGTGTTGTCTACTAATACATGGCATTGTACCCTGCCACCCATAGTACTTTTAAACAGAACTAATTTTATTATAAAACTAATAAGTATACAAAAATCTAATAGCTGACTCTTGGATGAAGTAAATAAAAAATGTGAAATGCTCCAACTTCCGTATCCGTTGAAGCACCTGAATGTTATGCCATGCAGACATTGTCTAACTTTTTATTTTAAGTTTGTTGCTCTTTGGCTCTCTACACCATGTCCCCATAACAGAGGGTGGTATCATATGTATGTAGCCTTTACTGTAGATTTTGCTGTCTCTGTGCCAGTGCAATTGACATTACTTTAAACCACAGAGTCACTTGGTTTTATTCTCTATTTCCCTGGCATTCCCTCGGCCCTGTAGTACTCCCCCAACCTGGGACTTTCATGGCTTCCATTATATCTATCTCTGTTCTATTTATCAAACCTGCCTTTTTTGCTCTTCATGTCTGACACATATTTTTATTGGCCTTCCTTCCTTACACTGTTGTGTTACTGGACATTTGCTCTACCTTTCATTCACTTTCAAACCAAGGATCGGAGCAGGCAACTGCACTAGATGGGATGCCATTCCACCACTGTCCGCTTAATCTCAGTCACCCACAATCAGAGAGTGGTACAGAGAAGTTGTGACTGGTATTTATTGTTTAATCCTTTATGCGATTTCTTGAGGTGCTTCTGAATAAGCGTATGTCAATTCTGTTGTTGTTTTTTTTAACCCAAGGAATTCATTTCTGACATTTGCTTTTCAGAAAAAAATATTTTGAGAAAGTCTAACTATTTGCACATTATGCTGCAACACTATTTATGTTTTGTTATGAATGCCACCAGTTCCAGACATTCACAATGGTAAGTTTCTAGAACAATCCTACCCAGAGTAGCCCGGATGTGCATTAAGTTTGATGTCATCAGAGAGCCAATATAAAGGCACTTACCAAGCACACTTCCACATTATCTGAGATTGGCCTGCTTCCGAGTGTTTTTTAAAAAAAAAATTAGTGTGTTTTACTGACACGTTAAATGTCTGGTTTAAAGACTTTGGTTCTTGGTTAGCATATTAAGAACTCTATTAACCACCTTCCCTTTAAATCCAAGCATAAATCAGGCTTGGAATTCTGCGCAGTTGATATTCTTATATTATTATGCTATAGTCTTAAGCCTGAATAACACTTGGGGCAATATTCTGCTGCCATCCAGTGGATCAAATAACATCATGCTGCAAAAAAAGAAAATTACTGTTTCTATGCTTTCTGCTGCTTTATGGCATCTCATCAATATTTATGAGTGGGGCAGTGGCTCCAATGTAAAATACAATGACAAATGAAAAGCTGTAAAGACAGTTTTAGAACAAACTGAAACTGAACCATTGCTTGAATTGATTGATTGTGATGGCGATGTGAATTGGTGTTCAGACGCTGACATGGAAGGTGAAACTGATGCATGATACAGCACTGTACAACCAACCTGGCAGGATGTGCCCAGTGAATTCAGTCATATGAAGCTTCAGGGCTGTGCAACAGTAGCTTTATGACAAAAAGGCAAAATAATTGCAATCACAATTAACCCCCTAAGCACTGTTCACAATTTATCAGCTGGTAATGTTCATGTCAGGGGAAATGCAGACGTTACTAAGCCTTGTGCTGTGTAGCCTACAATAAGACAGGGGCATGTTGATCGTGAGGCTTAGGCACTGCCATTCTACCCTCTTATAAAATCGAGAGACAAAGTATATGAAAAGTGCACAACGAAACACACTTCTACTGTGCTGAATATGACATCGGGCTGTGTGTTGGTGACTGTCTCAAAACATGGCACACGAAGGAAATGCACTGCATCAGTACAGCAGTAGACACTAGGCAGACCTTTTCTACTGTATTTCTGTTGACGTTTTGGTATTTACATATTTCTGTTACATGTAAAAACATTTTTCTTGATGAAAAAAATTCAATGTTTTTGACTTGTTTTCCTGGGGTAAACATAACGTTAAGGAGTCTACGGATTCTACTTTTCTACTAATTATGTATCTATTTTATGTAAGTGTGCATTGATTTATTTTTGCATGTTATTTATTCACTATTATTCTTAAATAATTTTGATTTGTTTTTCTTTTCTTGTAACTATGTGTTATAAAGTACTTTAAACTACATTCTGTGCATGAAAATGTTCCATAGAAATAAAAGTTGTTTTTGTTGTTGTGCTTGATGAAAGACAGGCTAGACCTCTGGTTATATACTTAGGATGGTTATTAGCAATTATACTAGACACCGTGACCTAACAGCAGAAAGAGGAAGCCTGAACTATTGATTGGAATAACGAGAACATGCAAAATCCACACAAAAAGAAGCCTGATCAAGTGATGGTCACATTACTCGCTGATGCTATGGTTGTGCTAAGCATCAGACAAGCCCCACATATCAGGGCCACCATTAATAATCTCCATCTCACTTGGACCTTCAGTTTACTCTGCCATGTTGTGTCTTCCCTAAGACAAAAATTCAATAGACGTTTCTGCTAAACGTCCAGAGCTCTGGTCCATTGAGGAGGTTGTTGCTTTGCATTACACATCAGTGATATTACGTGATATTCCTGATTACGCTAAGGTTAAGATTAGAGTTTTGGGAGAGTTATCTGACTCTAGTCAAGTAAACCGAGTAACATGGAGTCCAATTGACTGTCAAGCAGAGCTGCTAAATCATGGAGCTTCAGAGGTCTACAGCTGGACCCTTCTTCAAATATTAGCCTAAAATTACCCTTCGGTCAGCTATGATTATCTAGGTGTTTAATGGCCTGCTTTTCATCGGGTTATTGTACACTAAATTAATAATCAGCTATCTGTCATGCCTGCTTAACTGTTTTCTCTCTTTGGGCAGCAATGTCAGAAAGGCCAGTTTTTGCCAGGATAATGGACAATTTAAGTAGCTATAATAAAGCCCTTGATGCATAATTTTCAAAAGTCACAGCAAACTAGGATTGGAAGCTCGCAAATGTTATCCTGTTATATAAAAAGGATGATCCTGCTAATTCAGGTAAATAACTACAGTATAGGCCAGTAAGTTTAATGTGCATCATAGATTCCTCCTCCAACAACAACAACATTTATTTATATAGCACATTTTCATACAAAAAAAATGTAGCTTAAAGTGCTTTACAAAATGAAGAACAGAAAAATAGAAGACACAATTAAAAATAAACATAAGTCAACATTAATTAACATAGAATAAGTAAGGTCCGATGGCCAGGGTGGACAGAAAAAACAAAAAAAAAAACTCAAGAGGCTGGAGAAAAAAAATAAAATCTGTAGGGATTCCAGACCAAGAGACCGCCAAGTCCCCTCTGGGCAATCTACCTAACATAAATCAAACAGTCCTCTTTGTATTTAGGGTTTTCATGGAAAGACTTGATGATGATGGTCACGTAGATTTCTGGCTTTCAGTCCATCAATGTTGGAGCTTCATGAAGTTTTGAGTAGGTGGTGGTGGCGCAGGCCACCACCACAAAGAAACCGGAAAAAGAATCAGAAGAGAGAGTAGGGGTCACTACGGATTTTAGAGCCACTATGAATAGTTATTATGATGAATTGGACATACAGAGTATCAGGATTAAGTTAAAGTGAAGTTATAAAAAGGCCATGTTAAAGTAATGTGTTTTCAGCAGTGTTTTAAAGTGCTCCACTGTATTTGCCTGGCGAATTCCTATTGGCAGGCTATTCCAGATTTTAGGTGCATAACAGCAGAAGGCCGCCTCACCACTTCTTTTAAGTTTAGCTTTTGGAATTATAAGGAGACACTCATTTGAGGATCTAAGGTTACGATTTGGAATATAATGTGTCAGACATTCCAATATATAAGATGGAGCGAGATTATTTAAGGCTTTATAAACCATAAGCAATATTTTAAAGTCAATCCTGAATGACACAGGCAACCGGTGTAGTGACATCAAAACTGGAGAAATGTGCTCGGATTTTCTTTTCCTAGTTAGGATTCTAGCAGCTGCATTCTGCACTCGTTGCTGTGCTTGTGCTCCATGTGTATATTAATGAAAAGGGCGCCAATCGGCTAACTGAGCAGGTGTTACTCTGAGAGAATATTGAATACTCACGGCTTTGCTTTAATGCACTGCTTACTTAGGTATACTGCTGAATTAGCAGCTCTGCAATATTAAGTCTTTAAAAGCAACTGCCATCACTCAGCAAATGGTAACTCAAGACAGTGGCGTTCTCAACACTAACAGAGTTACATGAAAAAGAGAGATAAACAATGCGTTTAATACAGTATATAGCACAGGTGCTATGGTCCATGCATGATGTGTCACAGATCCAGTATGCTGGGTTCAAATCCAATGCCTAGTCACAAAATCAGCAGAGTTTTCTCATGCTCCCCATGTCTGGGTATGTTTCTCACTTTGTTCTTTAATTTTTTCCCACATCTCAAAGACATGCATGTTAAGCTATTTGAGAATGCTATACTGGTGGGAGTATAAGTGTACCTTGTGTGGCAGGAGGCTGGGGGCCAGGCTCAGCCGGGATGCCTGGAAGGACCGGGAGGCAGCTTATATGTCCCCCTGGCCAAGAGGGGGCAACTGCCACGGATGAAGAGGGGACAACGGGGACCGAACCAGGAGGCTCAAACCTACAGGGGCCTGTGGCCACTGCCAGGGGGCGCCCCGAGCGTCGTGGAGCCTGGGAAACCTGCACTTCCGCCACACCTGGGTAGGTGGAGGAAGAACCTTCCAGGGACACCAGGAAGTGCCGCCAGAAGGTCATCAACAAGCACCTGGAGCACATCCGGGTGAATATAAAAGGGGCCGCCTTCCTACAGTTGGGGAGCTAGAGTCGAAGCTCCAGAGACAGGAGAAAGAAAGGCGGCCCACGGACATTGAGAGGAGCCCGTGTTGGGGGTGTTTGGTGCTGGAAGCACTGTGTGCTGTGTGGACTTTATTATAGTAATAAACGTCTGTTTTATAAAGTGCTGGTGTTTGTCTGATGGTGTTCGGACCATTTCTCACACTTATAATGGATGGGCAGCCACCATAACTGTGAATTTTAAGAATATGATACATATAAACAGAAAATAGCTTCAAAGGACATGTTTGTCAACTGATTGTGCCACATGAAAGGCTCTTATAATGTGCCAAGGCTTCTTATGGTAAATTTCGAACATTTTCTGGCAGCACTTAAAATATCAAATAATAGGCCTGATGAAGTGCAATGACTGGACTGGAGCCTTCTTCAGGAGTATGTCTGTCAAAATCCTGTCAGAGACTGTTACAGGCAAACAAGAAGAGGCCGCTTCTTACAGAGAGTTACTATTTAATTATGTACCACTCTGAGCGCTGACACATATTTAAAACTATAAAATTAAACTATCTGATTAATAGGATTTAAAATATATGTATATTTATTAAACCTTACAAGATTTAAACACAAATTATATCTTAACAATAAAACGTACGTAACATCAACATAAATAGACCTTAGAATGAAAATACCTGTTTCCTGTCTTTATTGATTTTCAGGATGATTTTCTTGAGAAATTGATCTTTTTTGTGTTACTTTTCCCTGTCATCAATAGGCCATTCCATAATTGCATGAGAGTAAGTCAATAGTTACTGCACTTTTGTGATAGTTTAGTTTGGTCTGGCTGTACAGCTTGCCCCGTGCACATGTGGAAACACATCACTGTGTTCACAGTAGTAAAGTCTGGACTTTGATCAGTCAGTTTCTGTCATTGTTTTCTAGGAGTAAACAACGACATTCTGTTGTCCCTTTGCACTAAAGAAGGGCTACAAGCAGGGATCTGCCATTTATGGGGGCCAAAATCCATATTAAATTTTCTGCACAATACAGGGGACAGTGTTTTACCATGGCAGTGTTTATGGAGTGAAAATGGCCGGACATGTGTTAAAGACAAAGAAGGAGTGGGACACTAAACTGACAACAACACTGAGCAAGTCTGTACGGTGATTCTAATGAGTCAATGCCCCTGGCACACCTTCAGCCCAAAAAATGCAGATTACTACTTGCTGCTCTTCAAGGTTGAATCTTTGGCACTGTTTGTTTAAAACTTAAGAATTAGGCTTGCAGCCTATATACTTCAAAAAAATGGGTAGCTGTGAAAATTTAATAATTAAATAAATTAATTAGATTTGCAGAGTACTTTTCTGGCTACTCAAAGAAACCTCAAAAACAAAAATAGTTTATAAATAATTATAAATGTACAGTATGTACAAAACATTCAAAAATAAGCAAAATCCCAAATGTTCCCCTTTTTTAGGCAATCTGATAGCAAACAAAATCAAAAATTTCAAGAGATCATTATCATGTAAAAAAAAACACAAGAGTAGAGTTCCAAACACCAGAAAATCAAAAAAATGATAAACTTACAATTTTCCAGAGAAAAGAATCCAAAAATGGTGGTCTGAACAACACAAGCCAGTACTAATGCCTTGGTGCAGGCTTAAGGCATCTTTGACTTTATATAAGCAGCCTGTAGCCACAACTCCTGCATCACAGCGCCCTCTCTGGCAAAACACACAAAAGACAAGGAAGCTGTTTTATGTGTGTTAATTTGGTGCATAAACAGAGAAGTTTAAAACATAAAACACAACATGAAAATAACAAGATCAATTTAAATAACATTAACATAGAAAAATAACTAGAAATTGTCAAAAATAAACAAATAACAGATGAAGTCTGCATAGTCTTAAGGCAATGTGCAATTTGCACCCCTCCTGATCCTATTGTAATCCACCACCACTTGAACCCAGGATTAGGTTTACTTTACTTCTTTGTTCTCCTTCAACCCTCAGGTAAAATGCATTGAACCCCTCACACACTAAAATGACAATACAAATCATGAAGGACCCCTCATGACCCTGCAGTGTGTTTACTACTGTTCATTTCCACATGACTGAGCACATCTTTATTTATAGCAAAGCTTCACATATCCAGTTTACAAATGAGTAAAGCCATCAGGCAGCCTGCCATATAGCACAAGAAACTCAGAGGGGAAGAGTGGAGTAGCACAAGGACAGCAGAGTGACAAACACGTCTTGATATGATTTAAACAATGTTAAAGTCTAAACACTGTCTTTATTCATTTTTGTGTTTGATGATAGCTTTGACTGGATTGTTTGTTGATTTCTTTTATGATGTAAACCATGTCCACATTGGAGTCCGTTCTTACATGCAAATGACTGCATCAATCTGAAATGGTGTTTTTGCATTAATTCCTAGTCAATCACAGCCCAACCAGATGTTGTGCAAAATAAGCAATACGCTTTCCTCCATAGTGTAACTTTTTATTTAAACACTCAACTTTGTCTTCTTAAACAACTATTTCCAATTTTCCATCTGTTTTTGCTCTTTGTGTCAGGGATTTTTTGTCTCCCCTATCCCTTTTATGAATTTATAGGCCAAGACATTTCTTAGGGTGCAAATTGCAAGCCTCAATTTGAAGTTCAGGGCCAGGCCTACTTTGTGTTTTGAAGCATTTTGTGAATTTTCTGAACCTAATTTAACTACAGTGGTCAGTCATTTAGAAATGGTCAGCATGTCTTTATATTTTTGCATTAATAAAGTCTGTAGGCCCTTACAGGTTATTTTTTTCCCCCATTTTCTTTGTATATCATTACACAATTTCCTGGACCACACACCCTAGCAACCATTGACACAAAATGGAAGAAATCGATAGTAAACAAAATAGAACCGCTATGTTCTCTAAACGCGCCATTAAGAAAAATCAGCAATGCTTAAAATGTTTAAAAACATTCTGAGTTTGAATCACACGGCTGTTCACAGTCACTTGTCACTTGTACTGTGTAAATCATATTTACCAATGTGCAGTATGGCATTCAGTATTAAAAGGGAATGTATAATGTTGTTTATTTGTAATCCAGAGGAAATGGCATAGTGTAAATCAGCAGAAATGCATGTATTGTCTATATATGAAAATTCCTAAAGGACTTTGAAATATCAAATATTGTCTGGATAAGTAACAAGGATGACCAGGCAGATCCAAGTAACTATGGGCCAGTAAATTTGATGTGCATCACATGGAAATTAATGGAAGGAATTATAAAGGATAAGGCTGAGCAACACCTGGCAAAACAGGAGTTTTACTGAGCAGTCGGCATGGACTCAGAAGAGTGAGGTCGTGTTTTACCAGCATGCTGGAATTCTATGAGGAAGAAACAAAAGGATACGATCAAAATGGAGCATATGATATTATTTATCTTGACTTTCAGAAAACATTTAAGGTGCCACATTAGAGGGTGGGCATCAAACTAAAAGAAGTTGAAGTTGAGTGTGTTATTTGTGGATGGGTAACAATTGGCTCAGTCAGAGGAAGCAGAGGGTGATGGTATAAGAATGTAGGTAGTGTGGTGTAGTGGTTAAGACTTTGGACTTGAATTCCTGCTACAGACACTGCGTGACCCTAAGTGAGTCTTTTGACCTGCCTGTGCTCCCATTGGAAAACCAAAAGAAATGGAACCAATTGTATCATAAATGTTGTAAGTTGTCTTGGATAAAGGCATCAGTCAAAAATGTAAATACAAGAAACCTTTTTAGAAATGACTGATGTTAAATGTGGGTGTTCAGCAGGTATCAGTGCTAGGGCCGATGCTACTTTTAATGTATATAAATGATTTGGATATGCATATAAATAGCATAATGGTAGTTAAGTCTGCAGATAATCAGCCCAATCATTAGAGAGGGGCAGCATGCAGGATTGAGCAGATGTGTGGCAAAAGAAATATAATGTAATTAAATGTATTACACATAGGAAGTAAAAATATGAGGCTTGAATACACAATGGGCAGTCTGAATTTTCCAAATTCGCCTTATGAGAAGGACCTCGGGGTCACTATCTACATCCACACAGTGTAAAGAAGCAATCAAAAAAGCCTACAGAATGTTAGGTTTTATAGCATCCTAATGTTTGGAGTACAAGTCCAAGGAGTTTACGCGCTAATGAGACCCCACCTGGAGTACAACATGGTCTGCAGGCTACAACAAGAAAAACAATGACATAACAGTACTAGAGAAAGACCAGAGAACAGCAAGAAGGCTGATCAGAGGACTAAGCTCTGTGTTCTATAAGGAGATACTGAAGTGGCTGAATCTTTTCCATTTAAGCAAACAGAGATTAAGAATTATCAATGCTGAAGTTATACAATTATGAAAGGAATTAGAACAGTGGATCCCAGTTGTTACTTTAAAATGAGCTCAGCAAGAACACAGGGACACAGCTGATAAGGGGAAATTCTGCACCAACATCAGTAGTGGTGGCTCTGAGGCTAGGGATCTGCACTGGCAATCAGAAGGTTGGCGGTGCGAATCCCGTAAATGCCAATAGGGACTCTGCTCTGTTGGGCCCTTGAGCAAGACCCTTAACCTGAAATAGCTGAGCGCTTTGAGTAGTGAGAAAAGCGCTATATAAATGCAAAGAATTATTATTATTAAAGTTTTTTTAATCCATTAACACATGGAATAAATCACCAAGTATTGTGGTAGAGAGTAGGGATTTAGGGACCTTCAAAACTCAACTTGATGTTATTTTCAAGGAAATGTCATGGGTAGGATTGGAGAGCTGTTTTGGGCTGAATGGTTTGTTCTCATCAACATTTATTTCCATGTTCCACATTAGTTGTAAATACAAATAACTGTTGGGTTTTATTATTTTAGTGTGGTACCTTGGGTACAAAAAGCAACAGCACATTCAAGCATGAAGGGATCAAATTAAAGATTGGCTTCCACTAGCTATATAGTATTTTGCTTCCAGCCAAGTCCTGCCCTGTTGAAGCTAGAAAACAAGCTACAGTGTTACTGTCTTCAGAGAGAACAGAGGGCATGCCAAGCAGTGAAAAAGCAAGAGCAGAGAGCCTGTTCTTTAATTTAGGTGTTGCCACCCTCTAGTGGCCATTCTGTGTCCATTGCTTGTAGTAGCGCATGAAAAAAATGTTAAATGTTACTATTAGATAGATAGATAGATAGATAGATTTTATACATCAACAAGGAGAAATTAAAACTTTACAGAAGCTCATGAAAAAACAAATACAGATAAGCTATTTTACCTGTATATTTAAATTATTATATATATGTATTGTATGAAGGCTATATAGCTCAATTCTTCCTTCTTTCATTTTCAGCTTGGAGCTATTTTTTTACCTTTTGTTCCCTTTATAGATGCATGCTGACGCAGCCCTTCACTAATTCCACTGGATTATATAGTATTCATCTAATTCATATGCTTACTTTACACTGCATGTTGTACATGTATTAACTGTACTGTATATGTGACAGAGAGATAAATCTTGGATAGGCTTTTGATACATACATACAGTATATTTATATATATATTTCTGTCTACAGTATGCTTTTATATAGATGTATATCTATAGGCAGTACATGATGTGTGGAACTCTTCTTTTTGGAAGGCACTCGTGGTACATTTGTGAAATCCACTGCTAGCTATTTTGAAAAAAATTAAAAGCATTTGTCACATATCTGAAATGTGTTACTGTCAGGCATCAACTACTTCACAATAGACAATGCTTCAAATAAATTCCTTTCCAAGGCTTGTGATCTAATCTTTCTTGCTGAGAAGTATCTTTAATGTTAATTTCCATATTAGATGCCATTCTGACTTGTGATAAAGCACCTTATAGTTGCCCATGTCCAAACACTGGAGCTGGTGAAAAATGTGTACCTTATCTAATGTTTGTGCTTTTCACCTCTGAATAATTATAGAAAATGAAAGTTTTACAGGTATTATATACTTATGCATATACGTTACATATATTGTCACACATGTTTTTGTACAGTGTCTTGAGGGTACTTGCAGAACGGTCTGTGGAGGGGATGAATGAAGGGGAGGCACAGCCACTATCCTCATATCCGTTTCCTTGAGAAAGGTCTAGCTGAAGACCTCTGGAGGAGCTTCGTGATTCAGGAGCTCTGCTGAATAGCTGGTCACATTTAAAGTTGATATCACATGGTTTACACAGCAGAAAATCAAAGAAAGGCTATGGCTGACAGCACTACATGACAAAATTTACTACCCAAGAGCCAGTCGTACTACATGATACACCTACTACAAGGTGCCCTAATGGTGTGTGGCTGCCTTTTGAGCCTGGAATATGTGACTTGTGTTTACAATGAAAATGATCAGTTAGCCCATGCAAAGTGCCTCACCATGTGGCCACACCGCTGTTATGTTTATATCAACTATGTCACATTGCCACACTGCAGCTTGCCATGAGCAGGCGAATTACATGGCAGAGGTAGCCCGTACCTCCAATTCTTTTGTCACCTCTGATTTTATCTTACACGCAGAGTGCATGACTTGTGTTTGCTATAAAAATGATCAGTCAGCCTGTCCAATCTGTTGCACTGTCAGTAGACGTCACTGCGGCTCTTTTCCTGCTGGTGATGTTGCATGCCAACTCCGTTGTTGTTTTCCTATCAGCCACGATGCGCAGCTTCATCACCACTTTCCGTGTGACGGACCCAAAGTCCAATTATGTAGGCGAGGTAACCCAGACCTCTAATTCTAGGATTGCACTATATGTATCACATCATAAGCGCTCAGTTAAGACCAAGATCAAGGATCATGGCCCTGTGGTTCATGAGTTTATGCGTGACAGACACACAACGCTTAGCATTTTATATACATAGGTTTTCTTGTGTGTTTTTTTTAATTTACAGAGTTAACTGATCTCTGCACAATAACTATAAGTGTGGTGCCGTTAAAATTACAGACTTTTGAGTTTTGTCTTTAAGATAAGACATTTTAAGATATCACTCCTTACATCAAAATAAGGTGAGACCTTTGATTCCATAACTAAAATGGATTTACTTATCTCTGTCATCTCTTACCTTCAGTTTCTGATATCTGTCTAAACACTCCATAGAGAAGACATCAGGAACAAATGTACTTATCTCCTTAAGGTTGCTTGAGACACCTGCAGATAAGTATGTAAGGCTAACCAGGGCACTGATCATCATACGTATATACGAATTTTATTATTAAACTTGTTACTGCAGCCATCTGTCTGCCTAGCTTGAAAAGCCTTCTGGAGACAGCTGTTGGTGGCCTCAAAAGCTGAACAGATGAATCTACAAGAATACATTATCTCAGTTTTGTAAGCTTGTTAGTGCTAAGCTACACATACACCTCTGAAAAGTTTGTTAGACAGCCACTGCAGTATCTTGCTTACCTTTTTAAAGTGTGTTCGAACTAAACTACATACAGCCCCTCTATAATGTTTGGGACAAAGTCACAATTTACCTTGATCCACCTCTTTGTTCCACAGTTTAAAATTATAAATCAAACAATTCATACGTGATTAAAGTGCACACTGCAGACTTTCATTTAAGGAGTTATTTTGGTCCCACATGTAGAAATGACAACACTTTTTCTACATGCCTACCCCCATTTCAGGGCACCATAATGTGCCAGTCAATTAGCAGGTCATACATCCTCAGTGGGCAAGTATCAGTCCTTTTCACACTTATTTCATCAATAGTTAGTGGTTCTTGTGCCTGAATTCCAGGAGAAAATTCAATCAGAAATATATAGTGAGCATACTGACTTCATGCATAATGAATGAAATCTACAGTCCAAGAGTTGAGAGACACTAACAGTACCACCTTGGTGGTTAACTGTACTGCTGGTATCCATCATGAAAAAAGTGATTTCATTATTTATGGATTCTGTAAAACATGTCGCAGTCCCACTCAGGAGAGACAGAAGATCTTCTTGCTGTCCCAAAGCTTCAACCCATCGCTTGGCAAGCATTTTTGAAGTTGTGTGTATTCCAGTTCAGTGCAGACTCTCTCTAGGTCTGTACACGTACTGTATGTCCCAATGGCAGACCTACATTTTTAGGGGCCTGAAGCTTGAAGTATTATGGGGGCTACTTTGCAACATGCAGCAAGGTCTGGGTAACCACAGTTCATAAAAATGGTTTAGGCTAATCTAACACTATTTAACCTTTATTACATACCTTACTTTTCTAAATATAACTATTTTTTGAGTTGATGTAATTAAAATATTGCATCCTTATGAACACTTTATTGAAAAAAACTTTGTCTATCACAAGTGCTATCATGTTGAAAAGGCAGTCTAATGGGATTCACATTAACATTGTGATTGCATCTTCCATAGCATTCTCTAATTTGTATAACACATCATCTACTGTTTGTATCTACCAAAGAAGATATTTTTATCACCTTTTAATATTTACTTCATTTAAATTATTATTTATTGTAATATTATTATACAGTGCTTTCCATAATGTTTGTGACAAAGACACATTTTTCCTTGATTTCCCCCTCTGCTCCACAGTTTAAAATTACAAAACTAACAATTCAGATGTGATTAAAGTGCACACTGCAGACTTTCATTTAAGGAGTTATTTTGGTCCCACATGTAGAAATGACAACACTTTTCTACATGCCTACCCCCATTTCAGGGCACCATAATATTTGAGACAATTGGCATCACAGGTGTTTGTGATTCCTCAAATGTGTTTCATTGCTTCATAAGATACCTTGGCCTTTAGAGTCTGTAGTTGCCATTGTTCAACATAAGGACAAGAGCCGTGCCAATAAAAGTTAAAGAAGCCATTATAAGGATGAAAAATAAGACTGAAACCAATTGAGATTTTGGTAAAACCTTAGGATGGCCTAAATCAACTGTTTGGAATATAATTAATTACAATTATAATTTCATTTAAGGGTTACAACATGTAAAAACAAAAACACTTTTTCTACATGGGGGGCCCCCCCCCCCCCCATTTCAGGATACCATAATGTTTGGGACAATTGTTGTCACAGGTGTTTCTGATTCCTCAGGTGGCTTTCATGGCTTCAAAAGATACCTTGCTTACTCTTTGGAGTCTGCAGTTGCCATTGTTCAACATGAGGACAAGAGCTGTGTCAATAAAAGTCAAAGAAGCTGTTATGATGCTTCTAAACAAGAATAAAACCATTGGAGACATCTATAAAACCTTAGGAGTACCTACATCAACTGTCTGGAATATCATGAAGAAGAAAGAACACACTGATGATCCCAGTAATTGCAAAGGTACTGGTAGGCCAAGGAAGACCTCCACAGCTGATGACAGAAGAACACTCACTATGGTCAAGAAAAAGCCCCAAACGCCTGTCTGACAGATCAGAAACAGTCTTCAGGAGGCAGATGTGTGTGTGAGTCAGAGACGACTACCTGCAGAAGACTTCATGAACAGAAACACAGAGGCCACACTGCAAGAAGAAAACCATTAGATGAGACAAAGATGAACCTGCATCAGAGTGATGGCAAGAGCAAAGTTAGGAGATGAGGAGGAACTGCCCAAGATCCAACGCAGATCACCTCATGTGTCAAACAGGGTGCTGGGGGTGTTATAGCTTGGGCATGTATAGCTGCCACAGGTCCTGGCACTTCTCTTCATTGATGATGGAACTGTTTACGGCAGTGGCACAATGAATTCTGAGGTAGATAGAAACATCTGATCTGCTCCAGTAAATGCCTCAGAACTCACTGGATGGCGCTTCATCCTATAACAAGATAATGAGCCAACACAGCAAAGCTAAAAAAAAAGTTTTTCAAAACAAAAAATGGAAAATTAATTTATGGCCAAGTCAGTCACTCGATTTAAATCCAACAGAGCAGGCCTTTCATATGCTGAAGAGAAAACTTAAGGGGACAAGCCCCCAAAACAAGCAGCAGCTGACGATGGCTGCGTGAGAGGCTTGGCAGAGCATCACCAGAGAAGATCCTCAGCACCTGGTGGTGTCTATGAATCGCGCACAAATCCAGCATGCAAGGGATATGCAACAAAGTCCTAAACCTGATAGCTTTAACAGACCTGCCATTGCTGTGTCCAAACATTATGATACCCTGAAATGGGAGGGACCGTGTAGAAAAAGTGTTGTGTGACTGAAATGTGTGCAAATCTCCTTGAATGAAAGTCTGCAAAGTGTACTTTAATCAGGGCTGAAGTGTTTGGTTTGGAATTTTAAACTGTGGAGCAGAAGGTGAAATCAAGGAAAATGTGTCTTTGTCCCAAACATTATGGAGTGCACTGTAACATTTGTTTATGCAGTTGTTAAAAGCTTGTTAGAGGTAGGTAGCCACAGGAACAGATTTACTTTACTTTTCCACATTTTTAGAAACAAATCCAGGAAAATATCTATGTGTACAGTTATATGTGGCTATCAAAGGTATGAAGATATTTACTTGATTCTTCAAATTTGTTGCAGTCCCTTTAACCACCCTTACGCTGCACTTCAGGACATCTGGCATTTAACTTATTTTGGGAAGTCCCCCCAGCTTCAGTTCTGCTGTCCTAAGTTTCACATTTCCTTTTAAACTGCAAGTGCATCAACCACGTGCATACAACTGAAGATGAGAGGGTCTGGGGAGGAGTAAGGAAAAACAAGATCAGAACTGGTGCTTCAGCTTGACTGTTTGTTTCTGTATGTGTATGTGTTAGCACATGTTGTATTATCCATTGCAGTTTAATAAGAACATTAATGTCACTTAGAGAAATTCTCAGGTGACTTGGCACATATGGAGTGTAGTGATAAGAAGGATGAGACACAGGCGAGGAAATAAAGACTGATGCACATAATATGTATAAAAATAATCATGAATGAGCAATAGAGACATCAAACATGAATCTGAACCCCAGCCTGAGGCATGATACATATATTTATTAATTCAATTATCATTTTATTGACTGATTGTATTATTTGTTCTTTGAGTCTATGTCTTTGTTTTTATGTCTCTGTTGCTGTGTGCATCTAAATTTCCCCTTGGAATCGATAGAACTTATTTATTCTAATGTTATCTCTGTTTAACATCATAACTTAAACAACCAATCACCAGGGGCCTCATGTATGACACCGTGTGCAGAACTCACACTAAATCATGATTCTTAAAATCCAGATGCATAAAACTGTGTGTATGCCAAGTTTCACGCACTTCACCTTTATGAACCCAAATGAATGTGAAATTTAACACACGTCCACACGCCTACAGCCTCATCCTGACTCCTCCCAGAATTTCACATATTTGAATATGCAAATCAATATAAATAGCCCCTTCCGTTCAGTGCTTGTGCAAAAGTAAATTGCAAAAGCATGTGGAAAAAATTAGAATTTTGGCGAATGCGAAGTGGAAGAAAGGAAAAATGTGCTATTTGTTGGTGTTAGCAGTGGTATAAGCAAGAAAAAGAAAATAAAAATAATTTAAAAAAAATTACAAGAACAAGAAAATATGAACACATAACTCCAGTTCTTAAATCCTTACACTGGCTCCCAGTTTAGTTTATGGCTAATTTCAAAAGTCTCCTTTTAACATATAAAACCTCAAATGGCCAAGGTCTGGCTTATTTGTCTGAGCTTATCATGACTTAGAAACCAGAGCGCACATTAGGATCTCAAGATGCCGGTCTGTTTATGATTCCAAGAATTAATAAAATAACAGTGGGAGTTCGAGCTTTTAGTTACAGGGCCCCTAAACTGTGGAATGGTGTGCCTGCTATTATAAGAGATGCCCCTTCGGTTTCAGATTTCAAATCCCGGCTGAAGACTCACTACTTCAGCTTAGCATATTCAGAACTGTTGATTAACTGTACAGACTGCATCTCTGTTGTTAGTCATTAGCACTAAAACATAAATAACATAATAGTTATAATTTGTTACTAACCCTCACCTATTCTGTTTCTCTTCTCTGTACTCAAATGTGGCACTTGGTGGCACTGCCCTCCTTCCAGGTTGTTTTGCCTGCCTAAGGTAAAGTCATCCCTGATGGAGGATCACAGGAATCATTGGGTAGAGGGGTCCTTTCATCCGATTGGCTGGCCCAGTGCTGACTCGGCTGTGGAATGGCCAATTGGGGGAGGCAGCTTGATGGCTGAGGTCTCCAGGACTCTGAACAAATCCAAATCATATTATGTGATATCATCTGCTGTTAAATTCTGACCTGTACTTGTAATATTTTTATTTTACTATACTGTGTTGAGGATTACTTGTGTTTTGTTCTGTGTACTGTATTGTATTGTCCCCCTTCTTTTGGACACCCACTGCACGCCAAACCTACCTGGAAAGGGTTCTCTTGTTGAACTGCCTTTCCCAAGGTTTCTTCCATATATTTTTTCCTTCAAGTGTTTTTTTTTTCTTTTTTTGGGAGTTTTTCCTTGTCTTCTTAGAGAGTCAAGGCTGGGGGGCTGTTAAAAGGCAGGGCCTGTTAAAACCCATTGCGGCACTTCTTGTGTGATTTTGGGCTATACAAAAATAAATGTTATTGTATAAGCAACAAAAGGAAGCAGCCCACCACCTGTTTATTCTGTTTCAGACAATATTACAAAAGCTGACCCCTGTGCTGAGGATGTGAATCCACATGGTGATGGTGCTGCTGTGCCCAGCACTTCATCAGCCACTGGCTGCACACACACCTCTGCCTTGGAAACCACTGGCCAGCCATCTGGTTGTGTGCTGACTGACACTGTTTTGGAGTCCCAAAATGCTGTAGGGGATTCTGTAAGAGATGCGGCCAATGAAGTAAGGAATATAAGGACTGTATTATGTGATACTGACCACAAATTAAATGAATTGGTTTCAAAAATAAATGCTGTGCAACATTGTCTGATATGGCTGATCACTTGATGGGTCAGTGTCAGGTTCATGATTGTATGCCACATTATTCAGCACAATATATGCTTGCACAATGTGACACACTTTCTGTGGACTGTAGAGCCGCACATTAATAAAGTAGAAATGCTTTCTATTTACATAAGCAAATTAATTATCTGAAGGTGCCTTTGTAGTGTAGCGTTGGCTCCGGGCACCACAGATGGATTCTCTGCTCTTTGAGGTGACTCGCTATCTTTAAAAGGACTGCTTGCCTTTTGCCACACTAGTTGGAAAAAGTACCTGCGACTGTGTGGAGCTGCCATTTTTTATAAGCTTTCCTACAATAGATGATGTAATGCCAACTCATTCTTTTGATGATTCTCCTCTGGCTGTTGTAACTTGTCCAGTGCAAGTGCAATAGTAATGTGTGTGCAGGTGACCACTCCAATTACATGTGGAAAACCCCAGACATTGTTGCGAATTGCGATGTGATGTTTCTCAGTTCAACCACAGTGTAAGGAAATCTTATCTATATGAATGACAAGCGGAAAATACAATCCTGTACAGCTGGCATGGTGTGACTCAGTGATGTTTGTGAAATACCCAATTGGTTAGCAAGTTCACACTGAAAAGCTCCTATGGCTAAAAACCCAAGAGTGGACAGAACTTGCAAAGGAGCAGGTAGAGCACAATTCCTCAAAGTCTGCCTCTTAAAATTCAGCACACTGGTCCAAAAGGATAGCTCTCGGAAATCGAAATCGACTTGGAAGCCAGTCATCATCATCTGTAAATACGTGCTCGCTTCTAATTCTTGTATTTGCAATGTCTTCTAACAATGCTAAAGCGGTTATGGTAGTTGGAATAGTTTGGCCATTCCATGCACCTTTATATTGTTACAGAATGATTACAATCAAGTTAATTAAACTGTAAACCATATGCAATTATAATCGGTGTGTTTGGTAAATCCTGCGTCATTGATGCAAATCTAAAAAGGGTGAGACCACACAGAAACAGTAGCACTGCTTTGATGCTGTATGCCGTCAGTTTGTTAAACCGAGCAGAAAAGTGCATACGCAAGGGTGGAGGCTGCCATGAAAATGTGGGTGGCTTTACACCAAGTTTAGTTTTAATACATCTCAAAGTGTGCACATAAATGGGCGTATGCATGAGGCCCCATGTTTAAATAGGATAGGATAAAAAATAGAGAAGAATTTCAGAAAAATAATTACTAAATCAGCTGTTCTACTATACAGAGGGTTCTGCCGTATCAAAGAATTGACCCATAAGAGGGCTCAAAATCCTTACCCGAATTCAGCTTCCTAAAATTCAGCTGGTTTCATTTTAATGAGGGGCCACCTTGAAACCTGCCCTGGTTTCGGGATCTGTCTATGGCAGTGTTTCCCAAATTCGGTCCTGGGGGCACACTGTGGCTGCAGTTTTTTGTTCCAACCAGATTCCTAATCAGTGACAACAAATGATAGCACTGATCTCATTTAATTAGCTAGTATTATTTTTCTTTTATTCTATATTCAGAAAAGCATACCAGCATGATTTTTACATTTATAAGATATTTATAAATATTTCTGCTTCTGCTATAGATTTAAATGCTTAACTCTCTTTTGTTGATTTCATTATATTTTGCCCTTTCTCTGTGCAGTTTTTCCCCCTTCGTTGTATCTTAATAATGACAATTAAAAATGAGCAGAGCAGACATCCAGGCAAACAACACTGAATAATCAAAGGCTGTAAGTACTTTAGTGTCAGACCCACTAATTAGTAAATAATGGATTAATTAAACAATTAGAAGACCTAGAAAAGTAGAAGTAAAATCAAGATGAAAATATTAAAAAGAAAAAAAATATATTATTCCTATATAACTGCTTGGTACATTTTAATTTTTATTTTAGCAAACTTAGTTTTCTAATTTCTATATTGTTCCCTAAACACAGAATTTGGGAAATACCAGTTCACTTAATTAGTCCAGGAGTTCAATTAAAAACAAAAGCTGGTTGAAACAAAAACCTGCAGCCACAGGGGGTCCCCAGGACCGAGTTTGGGAAACACTGGTCTATGGTGTCAGGCACAAGGCAGGAACCATCTTATTCCATGGAATACGAATTTATATTAGATTAGATAAATTCTTATTAATCCCATTGGGACATTCAAATGCATAAAGCAGCAGAAGCATAAAAAATAAAGATACAGACTCACAGAATAGATAATACAGCCAATCAATCAATCAATCAATCAATCAATCAATCAGTCAATCAGTCAATAAATAAATAAAAATAAACTGAATGAGTACATCGGGTGGAAGCACTGAATTTCCTGATAGCAGTGGACAGAAAAGTCCCCCATGGCGCTTCTTAGCACACTGCCGTGTACAGACTCACAGTAGATTAGTTTGGAACAATCTTAAATTGTCATTTTACCTTGAGATGTGGGGTTACTTAAACAACAACAAAAAAGGCAAACTGGCTGAAACACTGCGATACGAAACAATTCTAAACGACAGCCTGGGACAGACGGCTGGAATATCCAATTGTATCCGGCTGCAGGTCGCAGACTTCGCCTTCCACGCCCCCGACCTTCCACACCACGCCCCCAGCATTCGCGTCCGTCATCTGTCACATCGCTTTCGTTGAAAAACTCGTAACGTTGATTTACCCTGTAACCCTAAAAGACGATATTAATATGACTTCCTGCAATCACGAGGCAAGAATCCGAGTTTCTCTGTATGGTATTGCTCTCGTATTTACTTTTAGAAACAAAAAAGTTTTATAATTTATGAGTCAGGATTTGATATAGTTAAAAGAAAGAGGGCATAACATATTTTTAGATTAAGGAAACGCCATACTAAATATGAATGTGGTCTTAGCAGCACTCACAGAATTTCAAAAGATCTCTGGTCTCAGAATTAATCTGAATAAAAGTGTACTCTTTCCAGTGAACTCTCAAGCATATAATATTAGATTAGATACCCTACCTTTTATCATTGCAGAACAGTTTAAATACCTCGGGGTAAACATCACAAGTAAACATAAAGCTCTATATCAACAAAATTTCGCCGTTTGCATGGAAAAAATTAAACAAGACTTGCATAGATGGTCAACCCTTCATCTCACACTAGCTGGAAGAATTAACACTTAAGATGAATATTCTTCCTAAGCTCCTTTTTTTATTTCAAAACATCCCAATATACATTAATAAATCATTTTTTAGGCAATTAGATTCGACAATAACCTCATTTATTTGGAATTCAAAACATCCACGCATCAAAAGAGCGACCCTACAAAGACAAAAGGCAGAAGGCGGCATGGCTCTACCTAACTTCCAGTTTTATTACTGGGCAGCAAATATACAGGCGATAAGAACCTGGACACAAATAGAAGAACATACACAGGCTTGGTCCGCAATAGAATTAAATTCCTGCAGTACTTCTTTGTATTCCTTGCTCTGTGCTCCAATAAATACACGTTATCGGCAATACACTAATAACCCAATTGTGCTCCACTCACTTAGAATCTGGAACCAATGTAGAAAGCATTTTAAGACGGAGAAGCTTCTATCTGTGGCACCCCTGCAAGAGAACCACCTCTTTCAACCCTCACAAACATATTCAGTTTTTAATATTTGGAAAAAATTTGGAATTAACTTGCTTAGAGATCTTTATATAGACAACGTCTTTGCATCCTATGAGCAATTACATTCCAAATTTAACATTCCAGCTACACATTTCTTTCACTATCTTCAAATCAGAAACTTTGTTAAAGAAAACCTTCCAGATTTTCCTCATCTTGCACCCTCATCCATGCTGGAAAAAATATTGCTCAATCTCAAGGACTTAGACTCCATCTCTACAATATATAAAATCATTTTACAATCCCTCCCTTTTAAAGATCCAAGAGGACACTGGGAAAAAGATCTTTCAATTAATATATCAGAAAAGGAGTGGAAAGTAGCAATGCAGAGAATTCACTCGAGCTCCATATGCGCAAAGCATACAATTATACAACTCAAAATTATATATCGAGCACATCTGTCTCGACTAAAACTCTCCAAAATGTTCCCAGGGCATGATCCAACCTGCGAACGTTGTAACCAAGTCCCAGCCTCACTAGGTCACATGTTCTGGTCCTGCACCAAATTAACATTATTCTGGACAAACATTTTTAATTACCTTTCAGATAGCCTTGGACTCACAATCCCTCCTAACCCATTAACAGCTGTGTTTGGGGTTCTTCCAGATGGGTTTAAAGCGGAGGAAGACAAACAAATTGTGATTGCATTCACTACACTTTTGGCACGTAGACTTATTCTCATAAACTGGAAGATCCCAAACTCTCCTCTTTTAAGTCAGTGGGAAACCGATGTGTTATATTATTTGAAGTTGGAAAAAATCAAATACTCAGTTAGAGGATCCGTACAGACTTTTTTCAAAACATGGCAGGATCTAATCAGTAATATTTTAAAATAAGTTCAAAAGGCACAGAGAATTTATTAATTTAGGTATGTCTCCAAGCCTTAAATTTAACGCCGTTTGGCTTGCTCTCTCTCTCAGGGGTGGGGATCGATCTGTTCTTAATTTTTCTCTTTGTAAAAACTTGATTGCTTTGTATGGATTGTAATAAAATTAATAAAAAAAAAAAAAAAAAAAAAAAAAAAATATGAATGTGGTTGCTCTAACTGCTATTATAGTGAATTATTTCATTCAAAATAATTGAAATTATTTTTATGGTACTTATTTACTAAACAGCATGTCTGACATTATTTCTGGAACCTCGTTCAATAAAGGAAAATTCCGTTAATGACATTAATTTATTATGTTGCAAAATAAATTATCAATAACACAACAAAGCAATCAACAGGCATGAAAATGAAGGTCTAAACTTTCGAGTTCTCAGTAAAAGAAACTTTTAAAATTGTTTATATTGAACAATTTTTTAAATGATCCAGCTTACTATACAGTTCATACCTTCATTTCCATTGTCTGTCTTGAATTGTGTTTTCTTAATTTTGTTCTACGCTGCTGCTATAATGTTGATAAATTTCAAGTGGAGTTATTAAACTTTCAAACGTTTACCTGGTTTTTAATTTTAATGCATAATTATTCTCCCTGGGATCCTAACTTATCTCTATATATAATCTTCATTTGGATCTTGATCTTTGTTTGTCAGCGAATGAATTAGAAGAAGAAGCACTAGATGGCAGTAGAGAGACAGCTAAAACATAAGCATTGCATTAAGAATCTCCTCCAGGCTTATACTACTGAAGACTGTAGTACTCCAGTCACACCTCAAAACACAGACATTCAAACTAAACAAATTGTTGTGCTTTAAATTAACTAAAGAGATCTTCATTTAGATCTTGATCTTTGTTTGTCCACGAATTCCACGCATGCGTAGACCACCGTCCAGTTTATTACATTGTTGTTAATCACGGATGTCAACAATGTGCCGGAATAACGAAAGGGGTGGTGGACAGTGTTACGCTGGTTAGCTCCTGAGGCCTGGTTAGAGAATGAGTTTGCCCAAGATAAAAGGTACGTGCCTACGTAACATATGAATGAAAGAAAAACAGTTGATAAAATGAATGACTACGTAACAGCACGTTCCGGAAATTATTATTGTTACGTTGTAGCCGGCGAGTGCTGCGCGTCTCACAGTTGTACCGTGGCTTGCTCACATGTCAGTGAAGTGATCCCTATTTATGCTTTAAAGAGCCTGGATACCTATGTGTCCCCCTTTTATAACCATTGCTCCGTGTATATTGCCTTACTCTTTGGATTGCCACAAAGCAACCTGCGAGATTGGAGAAAGGTTGAGAAGAGATTGTGAGAGGAAACGACAGCGTCGTGAAAACGAGACGGACTGTGAATGGACAGAAGCAGAAATTCTCCTACACCACCACATAATTACGATTCGGACAGTGATTCCGAGTAGGCCGTTCCTATCGAATCAATATCCAAGGGTTTTCTTTTGTAATTTTGTTTCCCTTATAAAAAATCATAATGCTGAGCGATGAAGGGCCCAGTTCACGACTGGCAGCCGTGTTTAAACAGGGAGCCCTTTACAGACAACTTTAACACGCGCAATGTAGTTGGGCGCACATGGCTAGTAAGTATATACTTATCAAAAAAGTGAAGCAAATCTCTTAAATTGCTTAATAGCTATTATATTGTTTGTTTTTCTAAAGAAATGTAAAAATTTGCATTATTCAAAGTTGCACTTCCATAAACCGTCTTTTTTATTTATTTTGGAACAGAACTAACAGATTTTAAACTTAACTTTAAAAATGTTTTGTTTGGGTCGATGCAATAATTACAAATCAATTTTTTAGTGATTTTTAAATCCTTTAATCGCCATATACCATCTCTTGTATTAGGAATTTGTAATTTGTCGCATACCCCAACTTACTCTCCTAACGGAGATATACTTTTTTGTAAATAAGATTACTGTTATCAGGTCATCAGTCTCACTGCTTGCTAAGGATTCATCTCTTCCTATAGTGTATTCAGCTGTCTTTGACCACTTTGTGCCTGCGTGTGTCATCACCTCTGTTGTCTGATTTGGTGCAACGTCCGAATCCTACAAATTGCCCCTGGACAGTGTCCCCTCTTGATTAGTTAAGGGGCTTTTTGATTCTGTCAGACCAAGAATTGTTACCTTAATAAATACTAGCTTGATTTCTGGTTGTGTTTCTGCTACCTTGAAACACGCTGTGGTGCAGAAACGTATTAAAAAAACAAAATAAGGACCCTCTAATGTGTCAAGTTTCAGGCCAATTTCTAAACTGCCTTTTTTATCTAAAGTCTTAGAAAAAGTTGTCCCAACTCAAACATTTCTAGATGAAAATAGTATTCTGGAAAAATTCCAATCCAGATACAGATGTTCTTGCAGCACTGAAACATCCGTGTTAAATGTTAACAGTGACCTCTTCCCAATTACTAATGCTGGAGATTATGCCATTCTTGTAGTGCTACATCTTACCTCAGCTTATGATGCTGTGGATCTTATGATTCTTATATCCTGCCTTGAACAGTATGTAGGCATCCAAAGTAATGCCCTTAAATGGTTTAAATCCTATCTAAGAAATAGGAGCGTTTCTATTCATTTGGGTGAGTTTTCATCCTCTGTAGCTCCTCTTACTTGTGGGGTTGTGCAGGGTTCCATCGTTGGACCAGTTATCTTTTTGATAGGCATATTACCATTAGGCTCCATTGTTAACAAGTATGGCTTCTCTATACTGATGACACTTAAAAATATTTGCCACTAAAATCAAAGCAATAAAATACAGACCCTCCATGCGTGCTTGAATGATATTAAAACCTGGATGGCAATGCATCTTCAACTAAATGATAATAAAACTGTGATCATTGTGTCCAAAAGTTAAGAAAGTTTGAGTGTCTCTGATGTTGCTCTTGGACCCCTTGCCATATACGTATCATAAAGCTTCAGTTAGCCCAGGTGTGATCTGCGGCAGCTAATTCAAACTCGACAGATAAATTGTGAGGTTAAATGAAGCTTTTTCCAGCTGAGACTTTAAGGTAAAGGCTTTTCTTTATTTCAGTGATCTTGAAAAGGCCATCCAAGCTTTTACAACATCTCATTTGGACTATTGCAGTTCTTTGTAAGTAGGTGTAGGTCAGGCCCTGTTATGACACCTACAACTATTCCACAACTTTGCTGTTTGCTTATTGAATGGCTCTCGTAAGTGTGGCCATATTTCACCAATACTGACCTCGCTTCACTGGATTCTGGTCCATTTCAGAATTGATTTTAAAATTCTATTTCTTGTTTTCAAATGTTTGAATGGATCAGCCCCATCTTGCCTCTTGGAACCTCTTTACTTGTATGTGCCAACAAGAGCCTGCGGTCTACTAGCCAGAGGCTCTTAGTTGTGCCGAGGTCGAGGCTCAAGCAAAGGAGGAATCGGGTATTTGCAGTGGCTGCTGCTTTTCTCTGGAATGCCTCACCTTATTATGTTAGGCCTGCTTACCCAAAAAAGACATAAATCGTCTGCAACTAGTGCAGAATGCAGCTGCTAGAATCCTAACTAGGAAAAGAAAATCTGAACACATTTCTCCAGTTTTAATGTCACTACACTGGTTACCTGTGTCATTCAGGATTGACTTTAAAATTCTGCTTGTTTATAAAACCTTAAATAAATAATCTCGCCCCATCTTATATATCGGAATGTCTGACACCTTATATTCCAAATCGTAACCTCAGATCCTCAAATGAGTGTCTCCTTAGAATTCCAAGAACAAAACTTAAAAGAAGTGGTGAGGCGGCCTTCTGCTGCTATGCACCTAAAATCTGGAATAGCCTGCCAATAGGAATTCACCAGGCTAATACAGTGGAGCACTTTAAAACACTGCTGAAAACACATTACTTTAACATGGCCTTTTTATAACTTCAATTTAACTTAATTTAACTTTATCCTGATACTCTGTATGTTCAATTCTTCATAATAACTATTCATGGTGGCTCTAAAATCCGTACTGACCCCTACTCTCTCTTCCGTTTCTTTTTACGGTTTCTTTGTGGTGGTGACCCTAAATCCAAAGAGGACTATTTCATTTATGTTAGGTAGAATGCCCAGAGGGGACTGGGCAGTCTAATGGTCTGGAATCCCTACAGATTTTATTTTTTTCTTCAGCCGTCTGGAGTTTTTCTTGTTTTTTCTGTCCCCCCCTGGCCATTGGACCTTACTCTTATTCTATGTTAATTAATGTTGACTTATTTTGTTTTCTTATTGTGCCTTTTATTTTTCTATTCTTTATTATGTAAAGCACTTTGAGCTACTGTTTGTATGAAAATGTGCTATATAAATACATGTTGTTGTTGCTCCAGCACAGGCCATTTTTAAGTCATCATTAAAGACTTATTTCTTCTTGCTCCCATTTGACCCTGCAAGATGTTGACATTGTTTGTATATGTTGGCTCACGTACATTCATGATTAGAAATATGTATGTATGGGTATTTTAAGTTTATCTTTTATGTAATGGTTGGTTATTCTTGCAGTTTTGTGATGTGTACATATGGTATATTTGAACTGCTTCTTTTACCCTTCCTTGTACAGCACTTTGGTTCAGTTCTGGCTGCTGTTGTAAATGGTGGTTTATAAATACAAATTGCCTTGCCCTGCTTTATAAAACATTATTTCAATATATAACATTAAGAAGTGCATATCTGAGACAATGGACTGTAAAGATGAAGTTGGTGTGTTACATTTATTACAAAAAGGTTAAAGAATATATAAAATATAGAACAAGAATTGTAGGTTGTAACTGAACACTGAGGGACATGTATGTTTGTTACATTTTCTCACAAAACACAGTCATTTTCCTTTTACCGCTGACGTTATCTAAAAACAGAGGCATGCCTTCCATATGTGAAAAAAAGGATGATGAAGCGTCTAAGGACATATTCCCTCTCGTCTTCTTCTGGAAACTCAGATAGCAAATCAAATTTCTGAAGGGCCTCCTCAAGTGAGATGTGCCCCCTGAACACAGAAATGTTCTCAGCACACCACGTCTCTGCCTCAGTAAGATGATGAAAGATTCTGTGTTGCTGTAATACATTTTATTTAAAAAAAAAGAATGAAAGAAAAATCCTTAAATGGTCATCATAAAGCTTATAGCCTTTTATTCCACATTTACAAGGAATGTAAGGAAAGTAAAAAAAAAAAAAAATGTACAGTATATTTAATTAGTTATACATTATTAACATTACTGCTTTCGATCACAGATTCTACAAGTTTTCAATGTTTCTTACCATACACTATTATTAACACAGCACACAATGCATTTCAAATGTTTTAAGGCCGTTAAGTACTAGCACTCCAGTTTGTCAGAAGATGTAAAACAGGCTTTTAGTCTTTTGGGCTTTGACTCCTACTGCTTAACAATTAACAGTCACAGCATCTGAGACAAGTCTTTTTATACATTGTATTCACTAAACCATAGGCATTGTAAGCCAGCATCAACAAAATGAAATTAATCTTTCTTATGGAAGTTTATAAAATGATGTGTCTGTACCTGCTCATTGGTGCCCTGTGCTGGATGTTGGAGAAGGGAGGCTGATGTTTCTTCTAAAAGAAAAAATCTGAAACCTGCAAAACGCTGTGCTATGGAACAGAATAGCAAGACATTTGTTCACTTCAGAGCTAGTGCAATTCTTTACTCATCTTCTGTCTTCTCATTAATGGCTCAATAAAGTCTAAACCTGAAAACAGAGAAAATACTATTTACCTCAGGAAAAGTTAAAAAAGAACCAAAAGAATAAGCACAATAAAAGACCCTGTCCTGGCTGTCCATTATTTCTGTACCTTCTAATTTTTTGTTTGGTTCTTGTCCTTCATTCCGAAGGGCGTTTGCTCGCTCAGTCTGATGTGAGGAGTTACTTCAGTGATTTCAAAAAGAAGCACTAAGTTTATAATGGGAAACATTTTGACTATTTGTCTTTGATTTACAATATGGCTAAGTATATTTGCCACATTACCGCAGAAGTGAATAAAAGTTATTAAAGGAAATTTAAATTTCATTTACCCCTTGGGGCTGGAGTTCTCAAGTAGTGTATATATATATATACACACACACACACACACACACACACACCAGCACTTCCTCAAAGCCGGCATGTCATTCTAAAGAGGACTGAGCAGAGTCAAGTTGTTAAAAGGAGTTTAATGTAACAAAAATATTTATGCAAACCATTATAAACATACATTTAAAAATCTGGATTTTGAAAGGTAGGCATTTCTGGAACTTCAAAACCACTATGGACAGTATGCTGAAATTAAAAAAAAACAAACATAATAAAATAGATTAAATATAACACAAATATCCAACATAAATTGTAGAAGGTGACAAAAATGGGAACCAGCAACCAGATATAATCCTCCTTCTACAATGAAGGAAGAGAGGACTAAAGTTGAGTCACACCTTGTTAAAATTGAAGGGGACCTCCAGGATGAAATGGAGACACCACAAAATGGTCCTTTGGAAACCTGGACACAACATTAAATACAGACATACGATAAAAGATAGTTACAATATGAAATGGTCATACCATCAACATGGAAATTCCACAGTCATGGCTATTCATCTGACTTGGAAGGCCCTAATACATCCATCCATCCATCCATTATCCAACCTGCTATATCCTAACTAGAGGGTCATGGGGGTCTGCTGGAGCCAATCCCAGCCAACACAGGGTGCAAGGCAGGAAACAAACCCTGGGCAGGGTGCCAGCCCATCGCATGGCACACACACACACACACCAAGCACACACTAGGGAGGCACTAATACAAGGGGTAAAAAAAAAATTAATCAAAGAAAAATATTAAATACTGACATACAGTAAACTGTTGATTGACAATGACTTTTAAACAAAAACAACAATGGAATTGGCCACTTGGGACACACCCTGTGTTACATTTGTAAATAGTAAATCCTGCCAAACAACGGAAAATGCTCAGCTTTTTAAACTGTATTTAAAAAAGTTCCAGTTCAGAAATCTAAACGTCCGTATTGTTTGCAAGCACACACTCCTGGCATGCATACAGTAAACTACCTGCATACCTGACGATGTGGCCTTCATGACTCTGAAGGTGATGCAGCAGGATGCTGTAGTCTCTTTGCTTTTTTACAAAGAGGGCAATTGGATTTATTTGGATATTTAATCAATGTAATCAACCTTGTTTTTATATTCTCTGACTTTTTGGAGAAATGTGACTGTGGAAATCAAGACAAAAATAATATGTAATACTAATTTGGCAGAAAGCGCTAACGTGCTTTTATAAATAGCTAACTTAACTAAGTTAATATAAGATATTTAACATACGTTAATGACGACGATAAACATAAATACCTTTCATATTGTACACTAACATTGCAGATTCTCTACATAACATCTCATAAATAAGTGAAAAAGTTAATATTGATGAAATAATATGGCAAATATTAAAAATAAATAATACAAGAGGTAAAAAATAATTAAAACGATATGCTTAAAAATAGGATATGTCAGTAATAAACAGAGAACACCTGGATTCGATATACAGTATATAATCATACATCTCATTAGTTTTGTTTAATGGATCTAAAGCTTCTTTAAATATACTGTGCTTTTTATTCTGAGCCCATACCTGGTTTTGTTGTGCCATTGTTCCGTGTCGGAAAACGTTTTCAGCTCCTTTTCTTTTTCGAATTGGAAAAACTCTACAGCAGCTCTTCTTCTCTTTCTACGGACTATGGGCGGTTGTGGGGCGGACTGTGGAAGGCAGGAGGCGTGAAAGGCCAGGGAGAAGTTATTCTACCTCCACACGATAGATGGCACTAACGCCGCTGTGCTGCAAGTGGATCTCCAAAATATTAGTCGGAATGCTACACTTTGCGTGTAACGAGAAAATTATTTGTCTCACAGTTTAATTGAAAGAAAGACCCGACGTTATCGAAGCCTCTCAGATCATTACATTAACCAGGTTTCCATCCAAGGAGTTTTTGCGAAAAAATATTTAGCGCTTCAAATTTTAGCTGATGGAAATGCTAATTATCGATAAAATGTTGTACATGTCGACATAATATATTTCCGTTTAACTTTAGCGCATAAATTCATATCGATACTTCAGATGTCGCAAAAACTACATTGGAAACACTTTTTGTCGGAAAAAAAGGGCTTTAACGCAAATAAATGTGTCACATGATACATTTTCATCATGTGCAATCAAAACGAGAATAGCGGAGCGGTTTGCATAGTCTGATGAAGAGACTCGTTATTTCTCGTGATGAGCCAATGCAGTAGCGGATAGGCTGGGTCTCCTGCTACTAAAAGGGGTAACTGATCTCCCTCCACATCAGCTGTAGCCTGGGGGTGTCTCTCAGGATGTCTAAATAATACAAAAACCGCAAAGGTAATTTACTGCGCCAGTCAAAATATTTAATAAACCGTGTGTTTCATTATCTAAACATTATTTTCTTATTATTAAGTGGCAGATGTTTTAGCATATATGAGAAATTCTCTCATTAATATTAACTTTAGTTTTTTTTGATTAAACGTCGTTATTTTGTATTAATTCAAATTTCAGTTTTAATTAAAAATCTTAAGGGAAGCAGGTGACAGTACTAATTCAGTTGTTATCGCACTGAGAAGGGATGTTGAAAGGTAGGCTCACCTGTACAGATCCGATGCTGCAAACACAGCTGCATCATGGGCACTTCCAGGAGTGCCAACGCAAATGCCTCGTATCATGCACCTGTCATCAACAAGGGCCTGGAGAACAATAGATGGCCACCCTTTGCGATTAATGTAATCGCGGTAGCCTTCCGTCGGGGGAAGAATAGGCACATGCGTGCCATCCAGCGCACCGTAAATCTGTGGCACAAGATGCACCAAGGAATTGCGGTATGCAATTTCATTGGCCTCCGCTATAGTCGGAAGTCTGATATAACGCCGAATTATTTTTTCTTTAATAGCGGAGCACACAGCATATACACATCGATGAACAGTAGTTTTACTATCCCTGAAAGTTTCTCCAACTACTCTATGCTCAGCGCAGGTTGTCAGCTTGTAAAGGGCGATGGCAATCCGCTTTTGGGTTGGAACCGGTGGTCGGTGGCAACCTGTGATGGGCGCAACATCAGGACTGATGAATCCACACAACATCTCAAACGTCGGCCGTGTCATTCTAAAATGTTGCAGCCAGAGATTTTCTGTGAAGTGTCTCTCCACCACTTTCTCTCAGAAGGTCTTATTCCGTCTCTCCCATACCCGTGGGTTTCATCGCACTGGGGTACTTTCTTCGAGCTCTAGGGCTATCAGACAAGCAACTGCTTCATTCTGCTGTCGTTTTCGGATATTATGTACAATTCCAATTATTTGTGAAACTGAAATAACAGTAAGCTGGGAAATTTCAAAAAACTGTCTAAATAATCTCTGCATTTCTTTGTTTCTTTGTTTAGTAGAGGGGGTGTAACGTGGAAAACAAAAGGTAGATAATTTGCGACATATACAAAATTATGTATGGAAACGGCTCAAGGGCAGATGTTTTTCGCGATACAACAAAACTTATGCGACAGTTCGTTTTGGGGTGGATGACGTCATCACGCACACCAGTTTATCGATAAAAAGCCAGTTGGATGGAAACAGGCTGAAGACAGCAAATTTCGCACATTTTTTTTTACGTATATTCTGTTTGTCGATAACAAAACGTCGCAAAAAACTGGATGTAAACTTGGCTACTGACTCATTTAAGTCAGAGTGTGTCCGGTGCCTCCGCCGCAGCTTGACAACTCTTCAAAGCTCTTACGGTTTTGCGGCCCACGATGTCCAGCTGAAAGTCGTGTCTCCCTAGTAGTCTGAAGCGGGCACCCGTGACGAGTTTTTCACGAGTACTCGTAGTGTCTTGTAGCGAGCCGTGTACTCATCACGAAAATTACAATGAATAACGTGAGAGTGGTCGACCTCGTCACCTCACTCGTTGAAGGATGCCGGGCCGGTTTTGAGACCCAGTCCGCTCCTGTTTATAGTCATTATGGTGTGTGTGTCTATATTTATGTATCTATTTACTTACTTGCCTACCTATTTATGTATGTGTTTATTTTAAGATCTTCTGTAAAAAGCCACATTTCCTCACTGAGGACAAGTAAACTTTTATCTGTACTTAGACTGTGGAATTTTTGAACATGGCATCCTGTTTTCTGAATTTTTATATGAAGTAAGCTAAAGCCGCCGCTCCTTGGACATTTTGGACAAATGCAGTTATGTTACTTTTTTCAGAACAAAATGATCAATTTCAACTTCTTACTAAGCCTTTAAAATACTTAGTGCTTGCTGGTTTCTCTTTTATAATGGTAAAAAAATTGAAACACAGGCTATTAACATATGCAAATTAAATTAAGGCAGTTATGTTCATCATAAGTTGGGAGAAGTTCTGACTGCAAAACAAAAATAGGTTTAAAGAAGCATTTTGAGACCTAATGAAACAAAAATCCCCCCCTCCACTTTTCAGTGCTATGTATCCATTATGTAATACAAAAACATTAGCTGCAGTTGTAATGTGGCTGAGTCAGTTTATTATGTTTTATTTTCGTGAACATTCTCAAAACTATGTTTTTTTTAATACTGAAATGCTTCTGTTTTGCACATTGTGATTTTTGTTTAATATGAATGCAATCAGTGTATCTTTTGTATAATAGTTCCTGTTTGCCTGTTGTAGCGGTGGGGGCTTTAATTAATGAAACACACATAGGGCGCGCATGTAGCAGTAACAGCAGACTCCCATGATGACGCTGTTGCAGGTATGACGCTTCTCAATACTCTCCGTCTCTCGTAAAAGCTGACAAGTTTTGAAATAGTATGTTCTGTCTCAAACTGCATTGAAACATCACGTCACGTGGTTATTGATGTATCTTTAGGTTTTATTGTCACTTTTGGTTGGCAGAAATGGATTTTAAAAGTGTTTAATTTGACGGCGATCCAGCCTCATTAGCATATTGCTTGGTTTGTTGCCGGAGACTGAGAGAGCGCCTGTCGCTGTGTGTGTTGACTGTGCCCCTTACTGCTTGTCTTTTAGAATAAACGGCAGAATCTAGATACAGTATTGGTGTGTCTGTCTTCCTTCAAAGCATCAGCAACCATTTTAAAGCCACTACAATAGCATCCTCTCTTTTATTTGGTCTTACAAAAAAATTGACTTTAGAGGATTATTTGTGCCAAAATTAAATGCAGTTCAACATATGAAACGTACAGTATATGCATGCGGTGCATTTAATTTGGGCACATTTTTCTTGTGTGATAATCAAAAACATCAACCAGACGATCAGTTGCTTTTCACTTGGGCACAATTTTCATGTCAGCTTAAAATGCAGTACAAAAGCATGTTGCATGTTAATTTGTGTTCATTCATTGTGTGTCAGAACTAAAAGCAGAGTAAACTATTGCATTCCAGTTAGTGGCTTCTCCATATGTAAGATATTTTCAAAGGTGAACATAATCAAATGACCAGTGTCACACCTGCGCCTGGGGATCACTTTCCTGGCTCAAGTGAGGTAAGCTGTACTCTCTGGCTCAGGAGGGAACTCTGCCACTAACCGTATTATCTCTTTCACCTGCAGTTCTGAAAACTGTCAAATGAGGATACATAGCCTCACCCACAGCAGTCAGAGAAGGCTTCTCCCCTTCTGCTTGAACACCATAAAAGTGGCAGTCCCTGGAAGGTGGCCTCTCATTTTGAACCCTTGCCTCAATGGAGACAGAGCTGCCGCTGACAGAACTTTTGAAAGTAAGATTTAACTGGCTGATGAACGTTGAGTTGATTTGGAGTGATGTACACTTTTTCCTGTAATGTTTGGTTGTGTCAGTTAGTTGGGATAGCTGAATAGTTATCCTCCGTTTGTGTGGTGCGTCCACCTGGGGCCTCATGCATAACTCCATGCGTAGAATTCACACTAAAACATGGCGTAAGGACAAAAGCGGAAATGTGCGTACGCACAAAAAAATCCAGATGCATAAATCTGTGTGTTCTCCAACTTCCACGTTCTTCCGCTTCATAAATCCCGGTCAGCGTGAAAAGTAACGTACATGCACGTGCCTGCTGCCCCTCCCCAAACTTCGCCCTTAAGCTCAGCGTTCTGTGAAAAGGCAATGGCAAAAGCACCGGGGGAAATAGAAGAATTTCAGTGAATACCAAGTGGTGGGAAAGAAAAACGTACTATTTGTTGGTTTTAACAGTGTATAAACAAAAAAGGAAGTTGATCGAGTGACATAGAGTATCGGAAAAACTCGAAAGCTCAAGTTCACAAAGTCGCACAGTGCCCGAAATAAAAAAGAAGTCAGATATCAAAGTCGCCGTTAAAAGGCGAGTCGTAGCCCACCGTCTCAGGGTCATATGAAAGCTTATTAGGGTACAAAGAAAAGAAAAAAAAGGCACACAGTGGGTAAAAAAGCTCGAAATGTCAACTTTAATATCGAAATTTCCACTTTAATCACGTAGTTTATTTTGTCATTAAAGTAGAACATCATAAACTTCATCTTAAAATCATTTAATTCACTAGTTTCTCAAATCCCATCCTAACTAAAGTAGCACGTTAAATGCTTTGTTTTGATCTTCAATGTGCTCTATGTGTGTGAATCACTACGTGCTTCCGGGCTTTCTCTTCCTCCGACAGGACACAGAATCCATTACATTCGTGATATTACAGCTCTCTGAATAACTAAAATACTGAGATGTATACGTGATATCATTTTCATGATGATAGGAGTTAAAGCACGTTATTAAACATGGGAACACAATGGAGCAGTGATTGTTCATGTCTCATGCAAGAATGCTTGCTGCGCTGTGCGTGACCTTCAATGAAATAATTTATTGTAGCAGTACTGTCTCTCTCAAACGTTCTAACCTCCAATTCCTATCCTTACTTTTCTTTCTCCAAATACCTAATCGCCACACAATCAGCTCTGTAATAGACGTTAAGCCATCTGTAAGCTTAGAATGCTGATTCTTCAAAACCTTTAAGGAACACTGAAATATCTTCGTAGTTCATGTTTAATTATTCTATCCATCTATCCTTCCAGTGTCACGCCAGCCACAGCAAGAATACAGCGTGGGGCAGGAACAATCCGTGAATGGAGCGCCAGTGCCTTGCTAGCGCTGTGGCACCGTGTCCTCACATGTTTAATTATTAACAATACAGATTATTTAAATGAAGTAGGGATGTACCGATATGGGAATTTTGGGCCAATGCCGATAACCGATAATATCTATGTAATTATCTGCTAATACCGATACCGATATACATATTTATAAGATACAGAGAAAAATGAGACTTGATCTGTCTGGACAAGAATTACAGACAAAGTGAACATTTATTTGTATAACAATTTTGCACACCAAATTCAATCATTAAAAACAAATATCTGCCACATTTGGCTGGCTACCTGTTGGTTATATGGGAAACAGTTTTGCAGGTTGTTGCTTTAAATAATACTTTTTTCTTTCTTTTTGATGGAATAAATCTAACCAATCTAGAATTAAAAAAAAAAAACAGAAAAGCATACAATGATAAAGAAATAAATAACTTTTTTTCCTGGAGGCTTATCATTCTTTTCTATTTTTTAAGCATGATGGGGAGGTTTTTCTTAACGAACAAGAGCATCTCTGCCTTGCTGCAGGAAATTCTCTTTCTCTTTTCGTTTATCACATTAGAAGCCAAACTGAATAATCTCTCACTGTCCATGCTCGAACATGGGGCTGACAGTAACTTGCGTGCTACTTTGGCAATGGTATGAAACCGACTCCAGTTGTTGTTCCAGTATTTCAGTGGATTTTCATTCCTCGGGATTGGTGCTTCAGAAAGAAATCCCTGCACCTGCCGAGTAGCATGCATACATATACAGTATTATATTCTATGTCATCTTTCATATCTAAAAGATAGATCTGCATTTTGGATTTTACCAGGGCTGTCAGATTAAGATTAGAATCCTTACAATAAAAATAAGTATATGGCATTTGAATTGAATGAATGTCTGTATTGTATTTGCTTTTTTTTAATCATTTTATTAACATTTTTGCTTTTAACTGTAGATCATGATCTTCATTGTGTGTTTACTCACCGCCCAATTTAAAGAACCCTGTGTGCTATTTTCTGTAAATCTCAAGAGTTCCCAGTCTCTTAATAAAACTGGGTGGCGTAGTCGGATATTTTAACGGTGTCTAGTTTAGATTACCTGTAAGTGTGGCCAGATACCTGTCACATAAATTTTGGCAGTAGTCGGCAGGATTGGGCTTGTGAGTAACACACTTGGATGTACTAGGCATTTTTTTTAAATCATTTTTATTTAGTTATTGATTTTTTGGGGTAGTTTTACTGTTTTTTTTATTATCATCATGATGATGCCTATTTTTGCCAGTGCACCTTGGATTGCCGAGTTTAGTAGGGGGAAAAAGGTGATTTGAAATATGCTGAGTGGAAAGAACAGATGCAGAGATATTAGAAGCAGCTGAATATGGGGAGTCTCAAAAGGTCAGTATTGTGATGGGAGCATTGACTGGGGATGCCAAACGGGTAGTCAGTGTGTTAAGTGTGGAAGAAAGAGATAGGGTTACAAAGATTTTTCTTTTTCTAGATTGATTATATGGTGACCAAGTCCCATTAGTTACTCTGATGTCCCAGTTCTACAGTTGTGTACAAAGAACTAATGAACCTTTGAGGGCTTTTGTTCTTAGACTGAGGGAACTTCATTGCAGGTTACAACGGCGTAGCCCAGCCCAAGCCCCCTCCGATATACAGCTGCGAGATCAGCTGTTGTTGGTTCCTCCAAGACAGTGGACTGCGACAAGCACTACGGACATTTGTGCGCCACAATCCAGATAAAATCTTTGGGGAAATGCATCGAGAGGCTTTGCTGATGGAAGGGGAATGTAATTATGCAGGGCACAGGGAAGCAACTTGCAGAGTTGTTGGTGAGTTCTCTACAACTAACTCTCATTCACAGGCAGACTGGAGACTAGCATTCAAGACAGAGATTCTGGGTGACCTGAAAACACAGATGAAGGAATGGACCCAAGAGCTGCTGAAGGAACTGAGGCCAGCAGTTCCACAGGTTGATGCTGCCCAGCCACTAGTAACTCTCAGCCAGATAGGAGGCCGTTATGCCTGGGATTCACAAGGTAGGCCCATTTGTAATCAGTGCCAACAAGCAGGTCATTTGGCGCGGAACTGTCCATCCTCTAGTGGCCGCCCTAGTTTTGAACTTGTGAACCCTGCAGCTGTGGGCCAGATATCAGGATCGGATAGTGATACCCGAAAGGCCATATCCCCTCTTATTGGTGAGTGTCCCGTGGTACAGGTCATCATTGAAAGCAAAACATTAAATGGACTGCTAGACACTGGATCCCAGATTACACTGATGCAAGAGAGCCTTTTCAAGCAGCATTTTACAGACAAGATAGAAGTCAGGCAGGCCCCTGTTTCTTTTAACCCTGAAAGCTGCCAATGGGTTGGATATCCCCTATACAGGCTACGCCACAATGGATTTTGAGGTTGCTACAGTGAAGTTACCTGCCAGAGGGGCTGTGATTGTGCGAGATGAGGTCCAAATGAGCCCATTGCTGATTGGAATGAATGTGATCTCTGCTTGTTGGCATGCTGTTTTTCAGACTCCAGAGTCACCAGTTGTACTGTCTCTAGCAGCCCCCAGTACGCAGGAAGCAGGGTCTAACAGCTCTGCTATGTGTCGACATTCCGAGGCACACTGGGAAAATGATGGATTCAGCAGATATGTACAACCAGCCTTCTGCCATAGTGTGAGGGTCCCTGCCAGAGGGGGCACCAGGGAAGAATGGGTGAAGGGACATCAGCAGAAGCTACCAAATACAGGTCAAATTATAAGGCAGCATGACATAATAAAGCTCAGCATAAAAAAGCTCAGGCTATTCCATTGCTGGAGAAAGGGTATGGCTGAGAAATAGAGGTAGACAAAGACAAGGGAAGCTGACAGTTTGGTGGAACCAAGAACCCTATGTGGTGCTGGGCCAGGTAGGGGATTCTGGGGTGGTGTATAAAGTGAGACCAGTAGGGGATGGTAGAGAGAAAAACATGCACCGTAATGCTTTAAAGCCTTGTTGTTTGCCTCCACAAAGTGCTTCAGCTACCCCAACGGCCGAACCATCTCCACCTGGACTTCCCATATATGGGGTTTAGGACAATGAGAAACCCAGCCTCTAGAGAAAATGGTGATGTCCCATAGAGAGGAGCTGTGGAGTTGCGCAGATCGAGAAGGGAAAATTTGGGGAGATCCCCAGCCCATTTCAGAGAATAAAAAGATTAAACTAATTGTCCAAGCCTGACAATGGTTAAGTCTGGGGGGATGTCAGAGGGGGACATTTTTGTACACTGGGTCATTCCATTTCTCTGTTAGGAAAAGAAACATGTAAATATTACATTTAAAACCCAGCAGATGAACAGGTAATAGGCACCCACTGTTTGGACTGAGGCGAGAAGTTAAAAGGCAAATTTCCTGGGTTATCCTGTTACTGATTATTGTGATGGATGTCTACAGGATATCGGTATTTGCTGTCTTGCAAAAGAGTCACCGCTAACAATACAAATTTATGACAACAGACCTGCTCCTTCCTTGGAGGATGTTTGTATTTACCTGACTTGGAAATTAACATGTCTGATAATAAATTGGTTTCTAATCAGTTGTGTACTCATTGATAGTTAGTAACAATACATTTTGTTAACTTGTGTTTTCATTATTTGTTAAACCCAGGAAATATAGATGTGCCATTGTTTAATGTGATTGTACAGAACTGATAATGGCAGGGACTGAAGGAGATTTAAACTTCTGGGTAGGAGAAGGCAAAGAGAGGGACGGTCCACTGAGAAGGCTGTCAAGATACTCGCAGAGAGCACAGGGGCTCGCCGGTAGACTGGGGTACGTGGCTGGTGCGACGTGAGGGACACGGACGGCAACACTTACCCCGAGGGAGGAAAACACAGCTCCACAAGAAGACGGTTGTGGGTCCAGCGAGAGAGGGAAGCTGCATGAAAGGACCGAGTAAAGCTGGTGGACGAGAAGTGAGGCGTGCCTAGATCATAGCTACACAAGGAGCCTAGAGTGAGAAAAAAGAACGATGAGGAGACGCTGAAAGGGATTCCACGATTTGACAAAACTTCTGTTGGGAAACGAGTTCCCTGTGAACAGTTGGACGGTTAATTGTTGGGGTACAGTGCACAAACTGGACTCTGTACCACTAAAGGTTGTATCCTCCAATTCTTGTTTTTAACAGACTTGTGGACTGTGTGTTTTCCTTTTAAAAAAGGAAATTTGTTCCTGATATTTTTAGATATTATGTTCGTTTATCTTTTAAATGTACTTTATATTGTCTTGTGTAATAGAAGTTAGTGTTGCTTTTCCTGAAATTACATTGTGTGTTTACTCACCCCCCAATTTAAAGAACCCTGTGTGCTATTATCTGTAAATCTCAAGAGTTCCCAGTCTCTTAATAAAACTGGGTGGCGTGGTCTGATATTTTAACGGTGTCTAGGTTAGATTACCTGTAAGAGTGGCCAGACACCTGTCACATAATCAATTATTAGCAGACAGCATATTTCAAAGTAACAAAAAAAAAGTAAAATGAGTTTAAGTGTTTATTTACGAAACTATTTAGTTAACATGCACCAAACAAAAATATGAAGCAAAGAAGCATAGTCTATAGTTGGCTCAGTCGCTTGATGAAAATTAGCGATCTTTAAAATGGGTGCGTTTAACACAGAAGATGCTGACCGTTTAACTAATGACTAATAACAACATGGGTTAACAATTCAGAAACACGTATAGGCTGATCCAAAAAAAGTCATGTGCAAAAACAGATCTGTAAAATCCCACAATAGTGTCCAGCACGGCTTAAGTAGCATGAAGCCAAAGTTAGTGCGAGGTAAAACCAACAACTGCTCTTTTACATTCAATTGCCGTTTTTCTTTCTTGCCTTCCAAGATTTTTTATACATTCGAATTATGTTAGAATAGTGATATTCGATCCGACACCCCTGGTTATTTACTTTAAACAATGTTGTAAAGATCTCCACGGAGCCTTTTTTTTTAAACTCACCTCTGTTGTCATCTGGCTGTTTTCCAGAGGCATCAATGTGTTCTCTTCAAGAATTTCGTTGTGCATTTTGAAGAGCATGCGTGCCTCCTCGTCATTTATCATGGCCCTTTTCTGTTATGGACAATCTATCTGTGATTCACTTGTTTGCATTTCGTTCGATGCAGGTTCAATCTGAGCTTGCAACATTTTGAGTGCCAGTGATTTTACATCTGCATCGAAATAGCGGTCTTTGTATCTCGGGTCTACAATAGTGGCAACACAGTATATGGGTTCTGTGTAAATCTCAATGAAACAATTGTTTACAGCATCCAACAGAACACTTTTACTGGTTTTGACTCTGAAGTTATTATGAGCGCTTTTAGTCAACAGTCGTTTTAAAGCAATAACTGAGGGAATAACTTTAGAAACCAATGCTTCAGACTGCCAAATTTCTTTTGTTAGTTGTTCAAATGGAGCAAGGAGTGCGATTATGTTCTCGATCAAACCCCACTGATTAGGCGTTAGAGTTGCAGGTAACTCAAAATCGGAGGCACAAGTCCCATGGGCTCTTTTCTGCTCCAGCAAGCTTTGCAGCATATAGAATCTAGTCGAAACGTCTTGTTGAAGCATTTTCGGCTGCATACCAAGTTCAGTTTGTATAGTTTTGAGACGCGAGTTGGCTAATTGCGAATGTTTAAAGTGACCGTCTATTTTTCTGCAGATCGCTATTGTATCCGAGACGCTGCGCTGGGATAGTACGCCATCGTTCACTGCAAGCTGTTACGTATGAGCCATACATGGCAAACTTGGGATCCCGCATTCCTCCATAGCCTTTGCAACGTTGCGTGCGTTGTCTCGTAATACTACTAGTGATGAGCGAGCATGCTTGGCCGAACATGTGTTCGGATCGAGCATCGCTATGCTCGGAGCATGGCGCTACTCGAACGAGCACCACATGTGCTCGTGCGCCATGCTCGAGTCTCCGCCCCGCACGTTTCGCCGGTTGGAGACAGCCAATCAAGGGACAGGTAAGTACTGCCCTCACTGTAATGCCAGTAGCCATGGCATTACAGTGATTGGCAGGCCGGAACACGTCATGTTTTAGAGCGTCAGCTCAACTGCAGGCACTAGCATATAATGTTTTAGAGCGTCATTTTTCCTGTAAAATTGATTTTTTGAGGGTTTTTGGGCGTGTTTTTGTCAGTCAGTAAAAGTGGCGTACAACTCGGACAAACTGGTTCCCAGCAGCGACTTGGGAGTCCAAGATGCATCCAGACATCGTCCCCATGCTGTTCCCGGTCCATTTGGGTGGTGTTTCTGTCACTTTCTGACCATTTCCAATGGACCAGGCACCCTCCCCTCTTCAGAGCAGGGGGTGCCTGGTTGTCTCCCATTGACTTACATTATACTCGGGTGCGCTAGAGCACACGAACATCGCGATGTGTTCGGACCAAACACCCGAACACTTTGGTGCTCGCTCATCACTAAATACTACATGCACATCCTATTTGGGTATTTTCCATGTTTCAAACATTCTTTTAAACGCAACAGAGAGTGCAGCACCCGTGTGTGATTCACAGCATTCTTGGGCGTGCAAGATTGCTTTCTGCAATTCAAACTTGCGGTCGATCCACTGAGCAGTTAAACTAAGCATACTAAAAGCACTCGTATCAGATGTCCATATATCAGTGGGAAAGCTTATGGCAGTGACATCTTCAGCAAGGAGTTTGTGCACATGACCTTCCACAATCTTATGTAACTCTGGAAGCGCTATGTCAGAAAAATAACGGCGACTGAATATCTGGTAACGGGGCTCGAGATGCTCAAGCAGCCTTCGAAATCTGTATCTTCTACAACAGAAAATGGCTGATCGTCCAGAGCAATAAATTTCATCACCTTTGCAGTAATTGTTTGAGCTGTAGGGTTATCTTTATCAAATTTCTTAGATTTTTCAAGTAACTGATCAACACGCTGAGCAACTGCAGTTTTTGATTTTGTGCGCAGGATTCTCCTCTTTTGCTCTGAGGAATTCTGCATATTTGTCAGGATGGCGTGTCTTCAAGTGTGTAATTAAGTTGGTGGTATTGAAATTTCGCATTTTGGTTCCTCCACGCAAAACATTAGTCGAACAAGTGTTGCAAATGGCATATTTTATGTTGCTCTCACACACTTTGAAAAACTTCCACACCACAAACATTTTTGCACAGTAGCCCAGCGTCGCCTAAACGTCCGGCACATCCAGAATACAGTGAATGCGTCATCAATATTGGTTCAAATTATTGGTCAGATTTAGTCATTGGTCCAATGCCGATAAAATTATTTTAACCCATTATCTGCCGATACAGATATAAATCCGATATTATCGTGCATCCCTACAATGAAGTTAAAGTTTTATCTGTATAATAAACATATTTTGCTGCATTCCATCTTAATAATGATATCCTTGTCGTATGTAAATACGCACTTTATGAAGTGGCTCAGGTTGTGCAATATAACTGTAGTGCAACTTTACAATGAGGGAATTGTATTTATAAGGACAAACAGTTGTACAAGAAGCACTTGATGGACTGATTGAGTGCATTTATAGTGGGATGAAATTGTTTCTGAAGCATGAGGTCCGTACAGGAAAGGCACTGAAGCGTTTGCCGTGTGAGAGCAGTGATAACTCTCTTTACAGTCATCTGCTGTAGAGCTGTGATTCCCCACTCAGATATAGTGATATTAATACTCCGAGTGGTGCAGTGAGAGTAATAAGGAAAAAGATGATCTGCTGTGGCAACCAATAACGGGAGTAGCTGAAAGAAGAAGAAGAAGGTGCAGTGAGAGTAACAACGCCAAAGCAGTTATGGTATTTAGAATAGTTTGGCCATTCTGTGGACATTTATATTGTTACAGGTTAATTACAATCAGATGCATTAAATACCAATAAACAATATGCGGTTAATTTCAGCATATTTATAAAGCCACATCAGGGATGTGGATCTAAAAAAGAAAGGGAAATCACAGTGGAACAGTAGCACTGCTTTGACGCTGGGTGCTGCCAGTTTGCAAAACTGAGCGGAGAACTTGCGTACGCCAGGGTTTGAGCTACCGTGAAAATGTGTGTGGCTTTACGCCAAAGGTTAGGTTTTATACATTGCGATTTGAGCGTGGAAATGGGCTTACGCAACATCTTTGTGCATACGCACCGTTTATACATAAGGCCCCTGGTCACCACGGTCAGTGTCAAGAGCTGGTGCAAGGGTCCTCAACAGTTGGGGCAAGAAGCGTTCCAGTCATACAGTAAATGTGTTAATCCACTGCTAAAGATTGTGAACATGGAGTTGATGAGGCAGCGGATCCACCGTCTCATTGGACAGGTGAAAGCTGGCCTGGTAAATAAAGTAATTCTTTTCCTTGTCGACTGGTTGCTGGAAGGAGTCGGCGTAATAGAAGCAGCAATGCTACAGTAACATACTTAGAATGCTATGAAAATCTAATGTCCTGAATAACTGCACCTGGAGTCTCTGTACATTGATATTCCACGAAATATAGATTGTAAATACCTGCAGATGGGGATGACTGTAATGGCTATTACTGAACATCTTGACATATTGGTCAGGATTAACAGAACAAAAGTGGAACAATATGTAATAAGCAAACATAATACATTATTTACATAACTTAACATAAGAGTCAACTTTTAAGGCAAGCCCTAAAACACACTTCTCACCATTTTGGTTAGTCACTCCACAGTCTAAATTAGTGAAACTTATGTTTACTGCCAGAACACAGAATTGTTTAGAAGTGGAACACCTCTTACCCCAACTGTTGTCATCTCCTGCCCCAGCCTTTGATGCTGATTGGTTAATTGATTTTATTCAATTTTGCCATAATTGTCCTGAATCGAAATGCAACCCACTTGAAGCTGCTGCTAAGAGACATGGAATTGTTTGCTTTGCTGTTTTTATGACTCATGATCTATTCACATGTATTAAAATATGCTTTTTCATTGCATTTTAAACTGACAAGAAAATTGTGTGACATAGTTAAAAGCAATCAATCATTTGGTTGCTATGTTTTTAATTATGACTCAATGTGCATTGCATTGCAGTTTAATTAACTTGTTGGATTGCATTTAATTTTGACACAAATAGCTGACGGGTTCATTCCCTCCTCATAGCTGTCATTAATGCCAATCCCTCTGCTTATCTTATCACCGTGTACTACGCAATACGCACAGTAATATATCATTATATCATGTCTTATTTGTCACATACAAATTATACTTACAGTAGAATGTGTAGTGAAATGCTTACTATACGAAAGCTCAAGAAAAGTATATGTAAATGAATAAATGGTATAACAAACAAACAACACCCCCCAAACACACATAAGAAGTTCTAGTCTGAATAAGAGAGTAGCTGCTCTCAATCACAGGCTTGTAAGTGGGACCAAGATGTGGTCAGATCTGGTCAGATGTACTGCAGGTTTACATTTAAAAGCGCTGACACTTGAATAAAGCAAGTCCACAGTACCAAGTTATACTGTGTGCAAGTTTAAACCATCTAGCAGTTGCCCTACTAGGAACTGGAAAGTTTGATCGAGTGGGTTCAGTAAATGGATTGCTGCGTAGAGTTCCTCTTTGACTTATGGATGCATGGAGGTTGTTGTGGTGCAATTGAGTCAAAGCTATGCAAATGCACGCTTAAAGCAAATTAAAAAATATGTGAAAAAAATATCAATATGAAAGCATTGCCAGATCCTGGACATTTTAGAGCAATTAGAAATCCAGGAAAGTATTGTTTCAAATTCAGTTCCTGATTATTTTTATAGGTGCCAAATAAGGGACATGTTACTTTTCAATTACTATTATGTAGTCGGTGTTGTATGATAAATCATTTTTTACTCAAAATACTAAAGCTTGTAACAGTGTTTATATTTTTATGTTTCCCTTTCCCATAGAAACAAGGAAGTTTTTAGTCCTACCAAGAGTATTTAACAGCTAGCCAATGGATACAGAAGACTACAGGTCTCATGTATAAACAGTACATATGCACAAAAATGTTGCGTACGCCTGTTTCCATGCTCACTTCAAGATGTATAAAAGTTAAACTTGGCATAAAGCCACACACATTTTAACGACAGGGTGCCCCCTCTTGCATACGCACATTTCTGCTCGGTTTTGCAAACTGCTGGCACCCAGTGTCAAAGAAGTGCTACTGTTTCTGTGGTCTGCTTTTCTTTTTTAGATTCACGTCTGTGATACAGGTTTTATCAAATGTACCAAAATCAATTTCATATCCTTTACAAATTTAATTCACTTCATTGTAATCATTCTGTATCAATATAAAGGTGTGCGGAATGGCCAAACTATTCCAACTACTATGGCTGCTTTAGCATTTTTGGAAGAAATGGAAGAAATCGAAGAGAGTGTGTATTTATAGATGATGACTAACTTCTAAGTCAATTTCGATTTCCAAGAGCTGTGACTGTGATATCTGACCTCTTCTTTTTTCTTTTGGGCACTGTGTTACTTTCTGAACTCTTCTATTACCAATAAATCATGTCATCCAACTCTTAAAATGCAGACATTTATCATCCTACCTGATCATTGCTATAATTTCATATAAGTATATACATATGTTAATTTGAAAAATTCATATATTAGCTAAAAATGCTGTATTGACTAAAAATTCCATACCTTCCCCTCAAGAGAGGTAACATTCCATGTCCCTAGAGTCAGTTTATGTGTCTAGGATCCAGTCTGCCAAGACCTCTGCCTTTGACCTCCACCCAGGTCACAATGTACCCAGCCCCTATTCTTCCTGCAGGTGGTGGGCTCATAGGAGGGCAGTCCCACATCGGGAGTTCGGGCCGTGCAGCAGGCCTGGCTGCCTGGCACTCTCTGGATACCAATAACCCCGTACCGGGTGAGATGCTATTTTTATTTCTGTAGGGCTGCATTTTTTGGAGCAGTGAATCGCTCCTTGTCTGACCCCTCAGCTGGGACCTTGGGAGGACACAGGAGCACACACACTTCTCCCCCATGATTAAGTCGTGATTCCTGGAGAAGTAGGCCTATAAAGAAGCTCTTGCTTGCTAGATCTACATATAGTTCATCTTATACTGGTTCTGCCCTGGGAAATTCTATTTCTTTTTGTTGTGTAACAAATTATTGCAGTTTGAGATTTTTCCAATAAATTTTTTTTTTATCTGGACTTTGCTCTTTTCTGTTTTTTCCAACAAATTTACCATGATTTACTAAGACCTTAAATCTGTGGCTCCATCTGTGCTCCAATCCTGGATGTCTGTCATCCCTAATATCACAGCTGGTTTCATCTTCTTTTTTCTCAGACGGTCAAGTTGCTGAGCTGATCCGCACATCGGAGTTATCTACGTGTTCACTAGATTTGATTTCTGTCAACTCAGTCAAAGTGTGCCTTTCCTTTTATACTGCTGCCATTCTGTCAATTGATATTGTCCCAGATCACGTTTAGCCGCTGCTGTTACTTTTATTAAGGAACCTAATGCTGATCCCAAATATTTTAGTGGTTATTGTCTTTCCTTTTCCAGTTACAATTTTAGCACGTTGCACATTAACTTCTCATGCATATAAATTATATATTTTTGAATCATGTTAATTCTGTTCTTGGAGGTCATTCTTGTAAATTTCTCGATTATGACATAAAGGACTAGTGACATCAATATAACTTTTAAAATCTTAGCATTTTCATTATGCAGTTATCTTTAGAAAAATGCTGCTTTTAAACCTGTGGTTGAGATGGGGCCTTAACTGCTGTCTTACATGCAGAGACGTTGCAAGGTTTAGGACTTGAAAAGGCAAGTAATAAATAAATCTTGTGATCCATTTATCTTGAATTCAACAGTTGTGTTGTCCTTATAAATCAGGCAGTGTAGTATACAGGCACTTGGACTTGGGCGGCAGTCACGTGTGTGGTAGTTGGCTCCAAGTGGTGGAAGAAGTGGAATGAGGATTGTCACAGGAAGCTACGGACTCTTTTGTACTGGTCTGTTTATAATTTCAATGATGTGAGTTTTCCATGTCAAGTGTAAGAAGTAGTTTGAGAGGAGTGCACAGCTTTTATCGTTGGTTGCTGTCTTCAGTTGTGGACATAATCTGCTCCTCTGGAGTAATCTTCGCTAATTTGATTGAATCAAGTGCCAGGCCAACTACAGCAGGGTTTAACTTCATCTAATTTGAATCAGTGTTTCAAGTTTTGCATTTGTCTCGTAGCCACTGTTGTCAAAATCTGCTGTCGTCCTGAACAATCTGCCATGTGTTTTTAGAATAAATGACACCTTGTCCAGGGTTTGTTCCTTCCTTGTGCCCTGTGCTGGCTGGGATAAGCTCCAACACCCCCTGCGACCCTGTTCAGGACTAAGTGGGTTAGACAATGACTGACTGACTGACTGTTAGTATTAAGATCTCTTTCAGGAATGTCCATTGATGGGCTTGACAACACAGAAGTTACTTTTGACTTTGAGTCCAAGAGCTGCTTTCTTAGTTTAGTTTAAGTTTGTTATTCTCTTTATGGCTTATTTTATGCTTTTGTGGTTGGCATCCTTTATTGAGTGGATTGCTTGAATCTGATCATTTTTTCTGTATACTTTATTAATCCCCAAGGGGGAATTGTCTTTTCGCGTGGCCTTTTGCATTCTGACCTCGCATGTTGTGTACTTGTGTGCATTTTCTACATGAGAGATGGCTGCATTCAGGTGGCCCATTCATTGGTCTTGCTGAGAAACTGGTCTTGTGTGACGGTTACTCATGAAGTAATTATCAGTAACCAAATTTATGTATTCCTGCATTTGCAAAATTTGGACAATGTGGTTTCAAGTAGTTAAATTCTCATGAAGGAATTTGAGCTCCACAGTGCACTTTTCCAACATTGGTTTGGACAGTCAGGATCGTTCCTTTGGTCAGAATTGCGTGGCTTGTAGCTTGCCTTATACAGAACATCCACTAGGTGGCACTTAAATTCTAGCATTTGTGCCAGTGCCACTTTTGCCCATTTTTGATGCTTTCTGACTTTTGCTTACTTTTAACATAGTTATGAAAACTATTTGTCATTGTCTGTGCACTAAAAAGTAAAGAAAATATATAAAGGACATTCTGAGTCCAGCAACTAAGCTTTTCACTGCTTATTGTACTATATTTATAATTGGATGTGACAAAATTAAATTTGACTTTATAAGCCAATGTGGATTTTTAAACTTCATAAAATTCTTAAGCCAACTTTGATTCCATACTCTATTCTGACATATCTTAATTCCACGTCTTACTCATGGATTTCTTGAGTATTGTGTATGATTCTTCTTCTTTTTCTTCTTCCTCTTCTTTCGGCTGCTCCCGTGGGTTGCCACAGTGGATCGTCTTTTTCTTTAATTGTATGATTCTAACAAACACCAATTTAATAAAGCCTGTGCTCTGTTGCATGTCTCAGATTAGCTTGTCCAGCTCTTGTTCATGTATGTTAACAGATGTACCCAAGCTATGGTGACACATGTTGGCCAGTTCACCCTCTATGCCCCTTGTCTGTTTAGTTAAATACAGTGGTAACTCTAGTCGGTATTTTCAATTTTCCTTGACTATCCAGGATGTGACACAACATTTTAGCCTAGTGCTAAGGATAATGCAATGCAAAAAGAGTTTCCTAAAGATTTTAAGCTTTGTGAATGCTTTGCTAATTTCAACCTCACTTGCAAAGCCAGGACCAACTGTGGATGGTGTGCCAGTCCATTAAACTATCAACTCTGTCCAATTTGTTAGGAAAATTGTTTATTTGGACAAGGATTATTTCTTTGTGATCCTTATTAATTGACAGAGTGATAGAAATTAGAGTAAATGTTAATATTTCCACATTACTAAAGTGGATTTGAGAAGAAATGAATAACTTAATATTAATTACCTGTGCATAACACTTGTAATGTAGCCCAGTATGTGGCAATGTTAGCCGTCCATTTCAGTGGAGGAGCCTGTTGCTTTGAATATCCCCTGTTAGTGTCTCTTCCCTTTGCCTTTACTTTGTAAAGGGTATTTAACATAGTTTTGTCTCTTCTGCGTGCATTAGCACCACTCATTCTTGGAGAAGTGGTGACTGGGAACCCTCACAGATAATCTAAATAGAAATAGTAACATTGATCCTAAATGCAATGTGAACTTAATGTTTGTATAAGTTGTTTGAGAAATCTGTTTATTTTGGATATTTGCTTGGTAACAAATATGTTTTGTGTGTGTCAGAGGGTAGTAGTAAAGAAATTGGAAATAATTTCCGCTGATGACAGACAGCCATTAATGTAGAACTTTCCCTCAGTAAATTAGGGAAGACAGATGCTTTAAGGCAAACCAGTCCAGAAATTCCTTTCTTCCCTGTGCCTTTTGGTAGGAGAGTACACAGTGTGTTTAAAAAGTCAGCTAGGTAAGGATCTATGACTGGGGTGCTGGTCCATATCAGGAGGGAGACAGTAGGATGTGAAAGCTGAGGCCTTGACTGTACTCTGTCAAAGAAGTTCTTTTACCCAGCTGTTGCGCACGCTTCATACCTTGCAGTGGTGTAGCCTAGTTGGCCAATTAGCCCATAATGCACCTTATGAAACAATTTGGTAAATTTTGTTCAGGTCTGAGAATGCAACAAGAGCAAAGGGATTTGTTTTCTTAGAGTACCAGGGGGCTCTGCCCCCTGCTCGCTTCGCTCGCCAACCCCCTGGCCTGCGCTGTGCGCCAGCCACTTTGCATCTCTGCTACTCGCATATGTGGATTTCACTTTCACCAAGCAACAAATCTTTTAATTCTCGAGGATACGCCTCTTCATTGGGAAGAAACACTACTTTTCCCTGATGGCAACACGAATTAGAGGATCTACAAGTCTCCGACTTAAAGTTTCAAACTGTTCTTTGTACAGCCTCCAGTTAATCCAAAATGCTGCTGCAAGAATTATTACAAGAACAAGAAAATACGAACACATAACTCCAGTTCTTAAATCCTTACACTGGCTCCCGGTTAAGTTTAGGGCAGATTTCAAAATCCTCCTTTTAACATATAAAGCATTAAATGGCCACGGTCCGGCTTACTTGTCTGAACTTATCATGACCTACTAACCAGAGCGCACATTAAGATCTCAAGATGCCGGTCTGCTTAGGATTCCTTTTTTTTTTTTTTTTTTTATTATTAATTTTATTGCACTCCATACAAAGCAATCAAGTTTTTACAAAAAGAAAAATAGAGTCAAGAACAAATCGATCCCCACCCTTGATTAGATTCCTAGATTAGGATTCCAAGAATTAATAAAATAACAGTGGGAGGTCGAGCTTTTAGTTACAGGGCCGCTAAACTGTGGAATGGTCTGTCTGCTACTATAAGAGATGCCCCTTCGGTCTTAGCTTTTAAATCCCGGCTGAAGACTCACTACTTCAGCTTAGCATATCCTGACTAGAGCTGCTGATTAACTGTACAGACTGCATCTCTGTTGTTAGTCATTAGCACTAAAACATAAGTAACATGATAGCTATAATTGGATACTAACCCTCACCTATTCTGTTTCTCTTCTCGGTACTCAAATGTGGCACTCGGTGCCAAGGCCCACCTGCCAAGTTGTTTTGCCTGCCTAAGGTAAAGTCATCCTTGATGGAGGATCGCAGGAATCATGGGAAAAAGGGGTCCTTTCATTCAATTGGCTGGCCCAGTGCTGTTTCAGCTGTGGAATGGCCAAATGGGGGAGGCAGCTTGATGCCTGAGGTCTTCAGGACTCTAAACAAATCCAAATCATATTATGGGATATCATCTACTGTTAAATTCTGCTGTGTACTTCTGAAATTTTTATTTTTTATACTGTATTGAGGATTTCTTCTGTTCTGTGTATTATGTTGACCCCCTTCTTTTTGACACCCACTGCACGCCCAACCTACCTGGAAAGGGGTCTCTCTTTGAACTGCCTTTCCCAAGGTTTCTTCCATTTTTTCCCTACAAGTGTTTTTTTGGGAGTTTTTCCTTGTCTTCTTAGAGAGTCAAGGCTGGGGGGCTGTCAAGAGACAGGGCCTGTTAAAGCCCACTGTGGCACTCCTTGTGTGATTCTGGGCTATACAAAAATAAATTGTATAAAGTTTAAAGCTGAACAATATCTACATACTTTTGTCATATCAGCTATGTCCATATATTCGATCTCTTTTCGCTTTTCCGTTATTTCACTGAGTAATAATTTCCGTTTGATATTAATGTGTTAAATTTTAAAGCCACAGTTTTGCATGGCAGCCCTTGCAGTATTAGAGTTCAACATTTCTAAACGAGTGAACAAGTGATTTTTGATATCCAGTGTTACTGGACAAAACGTGTTGTTTACATGGTTTGTGACTTGTAATGGACTGGCATAGAATGCACATGTAACTTAATGGAAACTTTAAATATGATTGCCATGTTTACATGTAGGATTTGCCTACCAGATTTATACATGAGGTGATAATTCACAAACAAACAATCATGTCATAATTGTGCTGTGCAGGGCTCTTGCTGTTTTTGATATGTTGGTGGGCTTCTGTCCCTGTGCTGCAGGTAAGTGCTGTTTGCAGCTGTAAATCTGGTGCAGCGGCTTACATGACATGCGAAGTAGTGACACTCCACACACACTTCTTACAAGCCCAGGGATGTAAGCCATAATGTTGTGTGTTGGTCCGTCACCCAGCACCCTGAGCCAGTTTTAGGGGTGCTAATCAACTAACTTGCTTTTATTTGGGGAAGCAGTTTGTTCTTTGCATTAATTAGTTCTAATCTCAATTAGGACATTCATATTCAAGAGATGAGTGGTGAGTCTGTCTAGTGCCATACACTATTTACACATGATGGAAAGTGAACTTTACTGTGATAGTCTAACTCAAAACTGACTACATAGGAAAGTTAATGATTGTAGTTGGTGCCAAGTAGTAAACTCATTTATAAAATGAAAGCTGGTGTTTAAATCTTTCACGTCTTGTTCAGCTCTGGTTTTCTTAATGGTAATGCAGTGTCCACTGGAATTGTGTGCAGCCTCAGTGTGCTGGGGTTTCAAAGAAGATTTCATTTATTGCAATTCTGAGTCTTTGTTAATATGTGTTTATGTAGTGCTCTTCTTTGTATGACACTTTAAAAAGATGTCTCTAAATATTTTTCTTTTGCTTGGGAAGGTTTCTTCTGTAATGGGGATAAATTGGGATTTTTACTGTTTGATTAATACAACTTGTGACATCATTGTCATCTTTTATTGATCTTTGGATTATTTAGATTAGATGTAGCTTTCAGTTAATAAGCCGTATCTGTAGCTGTCACAAGGGGCCCTCAAGATTAGTGACTTGGGATGTTTTTCAGGTATTGGGGTATTAATGACAAAGTGTTAAGAGACAATTTATGAGGTCCAGGCAAATATAAAAGAAAGAAAGGTAAGTAAATAACGGGTGTTTTTCTCTATTAGAATGTATGTTTAACCATAGATGAACTTACCTGTGAGTACAGTATACACATGGGTGGGCAAAAGTAGGTTTGCAGTTGTGAGTTTATTCTTATCTATCTATCTATCTATCTATCTATCTATCTATCTATCTATCTATCTATCTATCTATCTATCATAGTATTATTTATTTGTATTATTTGTCTTTTCATGTATCATCATCTTATTATTATTGTTATTAGCAAGTAGAGTTCAAGAATAACCTGCATGTCTTTTTTTATACGACTTTAACTGTAAACCTGCTGTACTTTTGCCCACCCCGTATGATGTAGGTAAGGTAGGTGATTGAAAAGTAATGAGACTGATTTTTTTTTTAAATTCAGAATCAAATGAATCAATTTCTTTTTTGAAGTAACATCCTTTACATTGAAGGTTTGCATCAAGTGAGCCTTTTGTCTTCTTACGACAGTTTGTTAGCCGTGTGGTGTTGACATCTGTAAATGCGGTGGATGGCCTCCCCAGACACACTTTGTTATTCATTCACGTGCCGACCTTAAAGTGCTTTCACCACCAAAATATAACAGCACGGGTAATCGTTTCATCACTGTGTGGTTGCCGTAATATTTTAAGAGTTTCATTAACTCCCTTCCAAAGTTTAATGCAAACCTCTAGCGTATTCTCACAGGAATGTCTTCTTCATCCGCCATGACGACATGTACCAGGTGCTTCCCTCGCAATACAGAAAAGTAAAAGGGCTGCGCAAAGTTGTGCAATTTGTAAGAATGCCTCAACCTGACGAAGAAAAACTCTTCCATTTCCATAGACATCAAACTTGGTTTTATTGAAATATAATTTGGGACATTGGTTTGAGTCATTCAGGTAGTGTATGTGTGTGTGTCCTGCTACTTTGATTTGCAGTGTTTGATGCCTGTGCTCTCTGCTGATAATTATAAGTAAAGATTGTAATGAGATGTAGGCATCATCTCACTGACACTGCCTGGATTACCGTCGTCATGTGTGATCTACCCAGAGTGATGATAGTATGTCTCGTGACGAGTTTCAGAGGTAGCTGAATGATCCTGCTGGGCTGGCAGGATGCTGGGTCTACTGGCCTTTGGTGTATTTCTTGCACGTTTGTTCAAGTGATTCAGGAAGAAGCCTCTCAGAGGTCATGATCTAGGAATGGGCCAAGCGCTCATACATGAGTGAATATTCAAGAGATGGCAATCATTCTGTAATGCCTGTGCTAAGGGCTGGCTGCCTTCTCTAGAACGAGTTTAAGTATTGTGGGGTTTACATGTTAACAAAGGCTAATTAGACATTACCGATATCTACCAATGTCAGTTAAAGTGCCTTTTGTGAATACTGTTTACCTTTTGACGTTAAGATAGAACTTTGTCAACAGGGGAAAATTTGGGTTTTTACAGACATGTGAAAAAGAAAGTACACCCTCTTTCAGTTAAAATAAAAATCATCTGGTTCTTACTAGATCTTTAAAATTAGGTAAATACGGCTTTGGATGAGGGTGGCGCAGTGGTAGTGCCTCACAGTTAGGAGACTTGGATTCACGTCCCGGGTCCTCCCTGCACAGAGTTTGCATGTTCTCCCTGTGTTTGCGTGGGTTTCCTCCAACAGTCCAAAGACATGCAGGTTAGATGCATTGGCGATCCTAAATTGTCCCTAGTGTGTGTGTGTGTGTGCCCTATGGTGGGCTGGCACCCTGCCCGGGATTTGTTCCTGCCTTGTGCCCTGTGCTGGCTGGGATTGTCTCCAGCAGACCCCCCGTGACCCTGTGTTAGGGTATAGTGGGTTGGAGAATGACTGACTGACTGACTTTGGATGAACAACACATGGCATATTACACTGTGTCATTATTTATTTAACAAAAACTAAAAAAAATTTAAATACACCCTTACTGCTTCCAAAGGAATTAAGAGGTGCTGCTAATCAGGCACTTGATTAACTGATCATCGGCACGTGAGACCACCTCAGTAAAAGCAGATGTTCTGGCGGTTTGCTGGTCTTGAGCATTCAGGTGTATGTTAGCTCCTGAGCCCTGGATTGCTCGAGTCCAGTAACGATTCCCAATGCATTCCAGACATCCTTCATCCTTGTAATTCTAAGCGTTTTTGCTCAGTGTTAGGATTGGCGGACGGTGTTGTGTTGGCTACTGTGGTGTACCGGTAGCTGCTGGTTTTATCCACAGTTGGTTTTCTTTGTCTTACAGGCTGCTTATTCTGTGCTAACAGTTCTGCTTATGCACTCCAGTTGAACTGCACAGAATCCCATGTGGAATCCTTACTAGGAAAGCATTCAACCAACTGTAATTCCATGTTTTGCTCTTTAATTGAAGTGTTGATGTTTTCTGACTTGTATTTATTATTTGTCTTATGGGTTATGTCTTCATTCATCCATTAAAGGCGCCTGAAGCTGGCATAATGCAGACCAGCATAAAGGACATAGGTATGATTAGCCACATTTTAACATACCTATGGGACCTCATTGGATTCTACAGTAATTAGCTGGTTTGTTTCAGATGCCGCCTTGAAGGTTAGTGAGGCGGACGCTTAGTTTTTAACAGACAAAATCCTTCAAAATGCATAACTTCCTTTATGCAGTGTGTAGCATTAGTGGACAAAGTGATACTTGGAGTTCTGAGCATTGGCAGTAGTACCTAGTCACTAGGTGTACTTCGACGAGTGTTGTTGGTTTTACAAACATTTCAAGTGAGATCTTTATTTGGTTTAATTTTTCTAACCTAAATGTCTTTTAGGAACATTCAAGAAGTAGAATGAAGTGGACTGAACCCTGCCTTTAATTACTTTCTTAGACTCCTACAGAGTGTTCAAATGTGTTTTGTGAGTGTGTGGGCAGTAAAGCCAAGCCGCCCATGTGTTCCTTCATTTTAGTCATGTTCTGCAGTTCATTCATGCAACTTTAGGTGCATCACAATCCCATAAGCTATAAACGTGTTAGATGAAATGAAGACCTTCTACAAGCTCATCTGCACTGGAGCCAGGATCAGCACACAGGATCAGGACATGATGCCAGCTCTGTCCATAAATTTGCCTGCACCAGTCCTTCAGGTGAGACTTAAAGCTGCGTTCTGGAATCTCTGTAGTCAAAGCAGATCCCTGGGCATCTTTCAAAAAGAGCAGAATGTTTCTCAGTGTCCTGGCTAAATTACCAACCATCCATTCTGGGCCCTCTAGTCATTCTGTCCCTTTTCTTCACCTAATAGTTAATGTGTGGTGAGCACACTGGCCAAGAATGGCTACCGTCTCATCATCCAGTTGGTGGTTGGAAACGCTCCTCACCTTCTATGGAAAACACCTTTGAGTAGGTTAGAAAAGCACTATGCAAACGACGGCGAGTGCCTGGAGATTCCCATGCCATGCAAACACATTAGACACGTGCTTACCTGTCAGGTCACAGTTGTCACTCATTTTTGCTACTGTTGTTCAGTATTGCACAAATCCAAAATTAGTGTGCACTTTAGTAAAGGCTGGGATTGTTGGTCTTCTGGTCTGTTCCATGTAACTGAATTATCAGTGTGCCAGTTGTTGGCAAATAAAGAGCTACTGACATCCAGAAATCCAGCAACCACTTGAAGGTGATTGGATAGAAGCCTGCAAGATTATGGAAGCCATTGTGAGTCAGGAGATGCAAGATTCAGGTCAAGTAAATAACACAATGCTTTGGAAGAAAGAATAAAAGTAAAGGACTAATGTGAAACAGAAAGTGAGCCAACATCAGGTGTTTCATGCAGTCCAGACATCTGCAGGTTTATTTATTGTATTCTCTGTAGGGTGAAGAAGCATGGCTGTGTTGTAGTACTCATGGATTTTAGCTAAGCATTATGGGTAAGTTGGCTTGGCTTACAGTGAGGTTTAAATCAATCAAGGGTGTGAACCAGGAGGATGAAAAAGAGCAGGTGGCCACTTTTGATGGACATGTTGGGTTGAGTTCAGAGAGGATGGGGGCATCAGAGCCAATGCTGGAGCCTCAGAAATGCTTTGTATGCCGTCACTCAGACTCTGGTGAAGAGTGTTGGGCGGTGTGTCCTCTTTGGTGTGGCCCACTTCTAATGGTCTCAGTGAGGATCCCTTTGCTTCTTTATAGAATTGATGGGCCTTCATCTTGAAGTTGCAGTTTGATACTTTTAAGTACACTGGGGGATGTGAATTATTGAAAGCAGGCGATTGTGTATGTGAAGCAATCTTCTGAAGGTGACACTGCAGTTGCCATTGAGGGACACCACACGGTGAGAGCTTCCTGTTCTCTTTAACATGCACTGTGATAACTGGAGGAGGTGATGGCGACCGGGATGATGAGCTCTGGAGTCAAAAGTGTGCGGTGATGCCACGTCCAGCACTGAAGGGCAGGCAGAGTTCATTGTCGTCAAGTCTGAGGACTTGTAATGCTGAATGAGGTGCTTCACAGCCCCATACTTGTTTCAGGAGGTTTTTTAGATAAAATGATTCTTCTTATAGAATAACTTGGACTTTCTACAACCAAATTCAAGTGCCATTGAGAAGCTGATGACACTGGATTGAGTAAGGACATAGCAACAACATTTGAGACCTGTGTGCAGGATGAACAGAAGGCCATTGATGTCACTTGGAATATGAGGTTCTAGTAGAATATATCCCACGAAATAAGGAGAAGGATTAGCATATTTCATATAATTTAGTGTTAAATTTTGTTTTGTAATAATGTGTTAAGTCTTGGTTTTATCTCTCGAGCTGTCCTTTTTAGTTGTGCTATTTCAGGTGGGCTTCAAGATGCAGCTAATCAAATGGCACTTTTGTCCTTCAGATGAAGACTGACATCCAAAATCGTTCCAGAACTTCCAGAATTAAAGCATGTACAAGTCGTGGTCTTCTGCCTCCCGCTGATTATTTCTGCTGTATGAGGTGTTGTCTGTCCAAATGTTGGTCATGCCGCTTTTGTCCCCAGAGCAGTTCAAGAGCAGGCCTTTACATTTCCAATGGCACAATGGTGGACCCTTGCGAGTGTAAAGTCTTCTTTGGATGTGACATCTTTACTAACCTTTGGTTATCATAAATGTCCTTCAGATGAAAATCATACTTACAATATCTTCTTGCCACATCTACCTGGTGATGACAAAGCAGCCTGTAAGGATCTAAAAAGATTTTAAATGAGGAAATTTCAGAATTAGTGTTTAAAAGTAGCGACTTCTTTAACGTGAGCATCCTGAGCTCCGCCATCCATGAGATGCGTGATGACAATGAGCTCCTGCTCTGCACTCTCGGCATGCCGTTACTGAGCGGCCTTCAGTCTGGTCTGCCGGTCATGGTGGCGTGAACAACAGAGCACTGAAAAGAATAAAAATGCAGGTGGAGCATCCTTAACCTCAAATTCTGAAACCTCAGCTACAACGAGAGTGTTGATGTAAGGGGGAAAGAACTTCCAGCTAAATTCTTGAAAATATGAACTTCAAAATATGCATTTGAAGTAAACAGTGTGTAACACTCCATTAAATGGACTGTCATTAAGAGAGATGATAACAGAGCCAGTGCAGTAAACACCCGAATCAATAAATCTGCTGTGATAAACGCGCTATATTGGCACCGACCCGGCACAGACTGACACCAGTGGCACAGGCAAAATAAACAAAGCATCTTTATTTTTTTCAGCTGTGGGACATGTCTTCCACATGTCCCACTGGTCCTACACAGTCCCCAAATGTAACACAAACACACCAAAACACCACTCTTCTCTTCATTCGCCGCCGCCGCCGCAGCAGCGGCGTTGTTGTTGTTGTTGTTGTTGTTGTTGTTGTTGTTGTTGTTGTCCTCCGAACTCTGGCTCATTGAGTAGTGGCTTCAGGCTCCCTTTATACTCCACCCGGAAGTGCTTCAGGTGGTAATTAACCTCAATTAGGCTGCACTTCTGGGTGTGGCTGTGTTGCCGCCCACATGGGCTCAGGAAGCCTTGCAGCTCCCCCTGGTGGTGGCCATGGAGCCCAACCAGGATGAGCTCCAGTATTCCATAAAACAGGCTCTGATGCAACCCATGGGGGCCGCCACCAAGTGTTCCGGGGGACGTAGTGTGCATCCCATGGCTGCTCTCCCGGATCCAGTGTTGAAGGGACGTCCTGGCTGGGCATGGGTCCCGGCCGTCCATCACAATGCCTAATAACACCAGTAGATGCACAGACGAGGCTGCACAACATCCACCTTCTGACTGCACGTCTAAACAAATAACTAAAGAAATTTAACCTGACTGTCTAACTGCAGTGTTTGTCCATACAGACCATAATGTTCATCTAAACTCTGCTGCTGTTGTGTCAGGTAGTGATGCAGTAGTTAAAGTAACAGAAAGACATCATAGCAGACAGAGAAATTTGTCAAACGTGTAGCACTGCGGTGGCGTATGTGTGCCTGTCTGTCCATCTCCACTGTCCCATTACAACGTGCAAAGTCATTATTAAGCTTCAGCTACCTTGTGCTACCTGAGCTCCTGAACTGATAACAGCAGTTTTAACTTTTGATTTTCTCTCAGCATTAAATCTTTTGTTTTGTTGGGGGAAGGGTCCTGACTGTTGTTTGTGCGTATGCGCCGAACAGCAGTTTGGAGTATCCACCCTTTTTGGAGTCTCTAGAGGTGGTGCTAGAGGGCATACCTTCTGGGGATTCCCTCGTTTTGCTGGGAGACTTCAATGCCCACGTGGGCAATGACAGTGAGACCTGGAAGGGCGTGATTGGGAGGAATGGCCCCCCCGATCTGAACCCGAGCGGTGTTCTGTTATTGGACTTCTGTGCTCGCCACGGATTGTCCATAACGAACACCATGTTCAAGCATAAGGGTGTTCATATGTGCACTTGGCACCAGGACACCCTAGGCCTCAGTTCGATGATCGACTTTGTGGTTGTGTCGTCGGACTTGCGGCCATATGTCTTGGACACTCGGGTGAAGAGAGGGGCGGAGCTGTCAACTGATCACCACCTGGTGGTGAGTTGGCTTCGATGGTGGGGGAAGATGCCGGTCAGACCTGGTAGGCCCAAACGTGTTGTGAGGGTCTGCTGGGAACGGCTGGCAGAGTCCCCTGTCAGAAGTAGCTTCAACTCCCACCTTCGGCAGAACTTCGACCACGTCCCGAGGGAGGTGGGGGACATTGAGTCCGAATGGGCCATGTTCCGTGCCTCTATTGTTGAGGCGGCTGACCGGAGCTGTGGCCGTAAGGTGGTCGGTGCCTGTCGCGGCGGCAATCCCCAAACCCGTTGGTGGACACCGGCGGTGAGGGATGCCGTCAAGCTGAAGAAGGAGTCCTATAGGACCTTTTTGTCCTGTGGGTCTCTGGAGGCAGCTGATAGGTACCGGCAGGCCAAGCGGAATGCGGCTTCGGTTGTTGCTGAGGCAAAAACTCGGGCATGGGAGGAGTTTGGAGAGGCCATGGAGAACGACTTTCGGACGGCTTCGAGGAGATTCTGGTCCACCGTCCGGCGTCTCAGGAAGGGAAAGCAGTACAGTGTCAACACCGTATATGGTGGGGATGGTGCGCTGCTGACCTCGACTCGGGACGTTGTGGGTCGGTGGGGGGAGTACTTCGAAGACCTCCTCAATCCCACTAACATGCCTTCCAATGAGGAAGCAGAGCCTGGGGACTCTGAGGTGGGCTCTCCCATCTCTGGGACTGAAGTCACCGAGGTGGTCAAAAAACTCCTTGGTGGCAGGGCCCCGGGGGTGGATGAGATACGCCCGGAGTTCCTTAAGGCTCTGGATGTTGTAGGACTGTCTTGGTTGACACGTCTCTGCAACATCGCATGGACATCGGGGACAGTGCCTCTGGATTGGCAGACTGGGGTGGTGGTCCCCCTCTTTAAAAAGGGGGACCGGAGGGTGTGTTCCAACTATAGAGGGATCACACTCCTCAGCCTCCCTGGAAAAGTCTATTCGGGGGTTCTGGAAAGGAGGGTCCGTCGGATAGTCGAACCTCGGATTCAGGAGGAACAGTGCGGTTTTCGTCCTGGTCGCGGAACAGTGGACCAGCTCTACACCCTTAACAGAGTCCTGGAGGGTGCATGGGAGTTTGCCCAACCAGTCTACATGTGCTTTGTGGACTTGGAAAAGGCGTTCGACCGTGTCCCTCGGGGAGTCCTGTGGGGGGTTCTCCGGGAGTATGGGGTACTGGACCCCCTAATAAGAGCTGTTCAGTCCCTGTACAACCGGTGTCAGAGCTTGGTCCGCATTGCCGGCAGTAAGTCGAGCCCGTTTCCAGTGAGAGTTGGACTCCGCCAGGGCTGCCCTTTGTCACCGATTCTGTTCATAACTTTTATGGACAGAATTTCTAGGCGCAGCCAGGGTGTTGAAGGGGTCCGGTTTGGTGGACTCGGGATTGGGTCACTGCTTTTTGCAGATGATGTTGTCCTGTTTGCTTCATCAGGCCGTGATCTTCAGCTCTCTCTGGAGCGGTTCGCAGCTGAGTGTGAAGCGGCTGGGATGAGAATCAGCACCTCCAAATCCGAGACCATGGTCCTCAGCCAGAAAAGGGTGGAGTGCCCTCTTAGGGTTGGGGGCGAGATCCTGCCCCAAGTGGAGGAGTTCAAGTATCTCGGGGTCTTGTTCACGAGTGAGGGAAGAATGGATCGTGAGATCGACAGGCGGATTGGTGCGGCATCCGCAGTGATGCGGGCTCTGCATCGGTCTGTCGTGGTGAAAAAAGAGCTGAGCCGTAAGGCAAAGCTCTCAATTTACCAGTCGATCTACGTTCCTACCCTCACCTATGGTCATGAGCTATGGGTAGTGACCGAAAGAACGAGATCGCGAATACAAGCGGCTGAAATGAGTTTCCTCCGCAGGGTGTCTGGGCTTTCCCTTAAAGATAGGGTGAGGAGCTCAGTCATCCGGGAGGGGCTCAGAGTAGAGCCGCTGCTCCTCCGCATCGAAAGGAGTCAGATGAGGTGGCTCGGGCATCTGATCAGGATGCCTCCTGGACGCCTCCCTGGTGAGGTGTTCCGGGCACGTCCAACCGGGAGGAGGCCCCGGGGAAGACCCAGGACACGCTGGAGGGACTATGTCTCCCGGCTGGCCTGGGAACGCCTTGGGATTCTCCCGGAAGAGCTGGAAGAAGTGGCCGGGGAGAGGGAAGTCTGGGCTTCTCTCCTTAAGCTGCTACCCCCGCGACCCGACCTCGGATAAGCGGAAGAGGATGGATGGATGGATGGATTAAATCTTTTGTTCAGTTTCTTTTGCTCTCTTCCTGATAAACTGGCAGCAGTTTAAAACACATGCACTGGTGGAACTGAGGTCACATGCTTTAGGAAGATGCAAATATGCAAAATATACAAATATTCCAAAATGCAAAAATATCTGAAATGCTTCTGGCCTCAGGCATTTACGATCAGGGATGCTCAGCCTGTACAAGAATGAGAATGGGCAGCTTCATGGTGAGGGAGAAGCTAGCAACCATGGAAAAAAACAGGAATGTTATAAAAAGCAATGGATTGATGATGTTTGTGACAAGACCTCCAGTGTATCATACAGCATGGTGGATATGACAGCTGAGGAGCAAATGGAGCTTTGAATTTACAAAAGAGCAATTAAATTAACAAGACACATGGAGACTTGTGTCCATGCTTGAAGTGACAGTAGACAGCACCAGAGCCGGGGACTGGAGCAGGTACTTTTAGTTTTGTGTCTTAAAATTTTATATGTACAGTAAATGCCACTTCCAGAAACCAATGACATTATCTGCAAGCTCAGAAACTTGGTTGTCCTTAGAATTATGTGAGGGTAAAGAAACAGGATGGTGCAGCAAACAGTTGAAGAATAAGAATAGGATTTGCTAGTCAGTTGTGTGACTCAACATCTCAGTACAAGCACTGCTGTACAGTTTAGATAGATAGAAAATGCACTATATATAACAGATAGATATTTATAATTACATTACATTGCCTGGCACAAAGCTGTCTTTTATTACAGTGGTACATGTCTGATCTAACATGACTTTGACTAAAAGGGTGTGTGGCAACATTAAGATGACAGACACCTCATGTGTGCTGTTTGATTTTGTCCACAAGAGGGCAGCAAAGACCATGAGATGAACTGTCCCACACAGCCATTTTAAATGTATTCTTAGTTGGAAACAAAGGCATTTTGGAATTCTGGATTAATTACTGATAAACAACGGCTTGACAAAGGCACGAAGTATCAAACTGTGCTTTTTACGTTGTCATTAGATTCAACGCCTCTAATGAAGCAAACCCATGAATTTAAAAAGAGCACCCCACCAAGTATGGGGTTACCGGGACCTCCTCCTGAAGCAGGCCAGAGAAGAGTGCTTGTAGACGAGCACCTGGTGCTGGGCAACCCTGGGGCCTAGTGGGTACATCCAAAAATGCAATGTGAGGACTGTCCTTCTGTGGACACCATAACCTGTAAGAGGAATAGTGGTCAGTTGTGATGTAGCCTGGCAGCGGTCGAAGGCAGAGGCCTTGGCAGAATGGAACCGAGACACACAAACTAATTCTTGGGATGTGGAATGTCAGCTGTCTTGGGGGAGTTGGTGGGTGAGGCAGAGAGCTACCTGCTACATACACTAGGGCTTACCTTCGCCCACTCACTTGGTACAGGAACCAACACCCTTGAACGATGCTGGAGTTTATGCTGGAGATGCCTGAGATGGGCTTTGTATCGAGTTCTGCTCGGTCAATGCCATGTTAGAATTTGTCCCAGAGAATAAGAGGTGTGCCTCAGTACACCAAATGTCAGTTTGAAGTACCAGGCCTTCTTGGAGTCACTGGAGGGGATTTTGGAAAGGGTCCCAGCTGGGGTCTCCATAGTTCTGCTGGGTGACTTCAACCCCCAAGTGGGTAACAATAGAGACACCTGGAGAGGTGATCTAAACCCAAGCGGTGTTTTGTTATTGGACGTCTGTTCTAGGCGTGGTTTGTCCATAATGAACACCATCTTTGAACAGAATTTGGCTCATAAGTGTATTTGGTACCAGAGCATCTTGGGCCAAAAATCTATGACTGATTTCAAAATCGTATCACCGTATGTTCTGGTCTCTCTGGTGAAGAGAGGGGCAGGGCTGTCAATTGATCATCACCTGTTGGTGTGTTGGGTAAACTGGTGGGTGATGCGGCGGCACAGACCTGGAAAGCCCAAGCGAATAGCGAGGGTGGACTGGAAATGGCTGCAGGAGGTCCCTGTTCAGAAGACCTTCCACTCCAATTTCTGAAAGGGGTTTTCTCGCATCCCTGGGGAGGCTGGGGACATAAGACTCCTAATGGGCCTCTTTTAAAGCCTCCATTGTGAAGGCTATAGGTGCCTCTCAAAGTGGCAACCCAAGGATCCAATGGTGGACACCAGAGGTGAGAGATGCCGTCAAGCTGAAAAAGGAGGCCTTCTGTGCATGGTTAGCATGGGAGACTCAAGAAGCAGCAGAAAGGTACCAACAGGCCAAAAGGGCTGTGGCCTTGGCTGTCAGCAAAGCAAAAACCCACAAGTGGGAGGAGTTTGGAGAGACCATGTGACCAACATGACTATCGATCAGGCTGAAAGAGGTTCTGCAAAACCATCAGGCAACTCAGAAAAGGAAGGCAGGAAATTCACCCACGTTGTTCTCAGTAAGGATGGAGAAGTGCTGATGCAGACCAAGAATGTTGTCTGGCGGTGCAAGGAACACGTCAGGAGCTCCTGAACCTGACAGACATGCCCTCTGGGAAGGAGGCAGAAACACAATCTCATGGGGATCAATGCCCATTTCCTTGAGGGAGGTCACTGAGGTACTTGAGCGACTCCACTGTGACGAGGCTCCGTGGGTGCAAGAGATCAGCGTTAATGTTTGCAGAACGTCATGCAATGCGTATGTCTCTGGAATATGCCATTTGGTGTAGGATTCGTAAAAGCAGTGTATTAATGTTTGTGATGCACCATCTATCGGAATGAGACATGCAATGCATTTTAAAAATGTTTGTGATGCATCATCTGTTCAAATAAGAAATGTAATCTGACAGACACACAGCCAGTTATCATTTTAGTAGCTGTGCTAGCTGTATAAAATGGGTTGAAATCTAAGTAGTCAAATCTAACCTCACAATTAACATTTTCAGTGCATATGTCTCCAGGCCATGGAGTTCCACACCTAAGCGTCTGGCAAGGAGATAAGGAGATTCCTGAAGATGCCATCTTGAGTCTCATTCACTCTTGACAAACACAGTTTGGCCAGCAAAGCTGCTCTCAGGTGTGAAACGTTGACCCTTACATGGACAACAGTGACACGGGTGGAGCCAAATGGAGGACACCAAGCCACAGCTTGCTGCTTCTTTCCAATCTTCAGGTCAAACTAAAGGGGAGTCTTTTGGTTTCTCACCACACAAAGAGCCAGGATGCTCCCTCAGTCATACGTTACCTGGACATGTTTTAGGAGCTACACTCAGCTATGAATGATCCTGCCAGCTCTTTCACATGTGACCCCACTCTCCACTCTGACTGTGCTTTTCTGCTTCCTCCACAACAGTGACGTTGCATATCAACAGGAACCAATGAAGTGATGTCACGGAGCCTTGGGTTTGTGGGCCTCCCCCATGAGGCTGAACTAAAGACGCAGATTACAGAGCTATAGAGTAACGTGTAAAGATCAAGGTGAAATAACACGTAGCATGTCACCATGTTAGGATATCGGATGGTCGGGACATCAACAGCCATGTTTCTGACCTTCAAGTCACTATTAAGGACAAGGGGAGGCAGACATACTTGGAGACAGAACCTGGCCCAGTGCTTCTCATGTTGGCATCTCTGTGTGTGAACCCGTCCAAACTTCCATTGACTGTGGCGTTGAGTCCACTTCTTTGTTAAATCCACTTATGTCCCAATCGTCTTCACTGGAGACATCATTGGATTTATTGGATTGAAAACGTGTGTATCTCTGCATATGCATTTAAGTCGCATAAACCGCTCGTCCATTTCTGACAGCCTGCCTTTTTTAGGGAGCAGCAGTGTGGGGGTACAAGGACCATTAAGCAAGCTGAAAACGTGATGTGACGTTGTGTGGTGTTACCCCAACCACTTCAGGCCTGCCATGACTGGACACTGGACCTGTGCCGTCCTGTTACACTTTGTTCTTTGGCCATACTATTGTCAATTGGGTACTGTAGTACCAGGAACAAGCTTAATGGAGACCTGGCATATGCAAGGGACCACTGAGAAGAACGTAAGGATGTGGCACGAGTATGAAAAGAGGAGATATTTATACAGTTTATTACAATACAGTTTATTTTTGTACAGCCCAAAATCACACAGGAAGTGCAGCAATAGGCTTTAACAGGCCCTGCCTCTTGACAGCCCCCCAGCCTTGACTCTCTAAGAAGACAAGGAAGAACTCCCAAAAAACCTTGTAGGGAAAATGGAAGAAACCTCGGGAAAGGCAGTTCAAAGAGAGACCCCTTTCCAGGTAAGTTGGGTGTGCAGTGGGTGTCAAAAGAAGGGGGTCAATACAATACAATACACAGAACAGAACAAATCCTCAATACAGCATAAAAATAAAAATTTTAGAAGTACGGAGCAGAATTTAACAGTAGATGATATCATATAATAAGATTTGGATATTTTTAGAATCCTGGAGACCTCATCCATCAAGCTGCCTCCCCCATTTGGCCATTCCACGGCTACAAACAGTGCTGGGCCAGCCAATCCGATGAAAGGACCCCTCTTTCCCATGATATTTATGGTCTGAGGGTGTGCCTGAGCACATCTTATCTCAAAATGTCTCACCTTTGGGATTCTTATGTTTGGGTTTATTGCTTTCTGTGCCTTTTTTTAAGGCTGAAGGCCATGCACCTGCTCCTCATCAGTTGCATTTGTCATGGAGACTATGATAGGCGGTGCTTCAGATCTGGTATGGATCTGACGACTGACCCCTAAACAGAAACCATGAGTTTATTTTAATAGTTTAACCAACAACTCATTAACATGGGGCGGACGGTCTTCTATCTAATAAACCAAATGAAATTAAATAAGTGATTTGTGGAATTATATTCAGATTTGTTTTCTGAACACTCCATTACATGCCCTCCCCGAACAGCCTGTTTTATCTAATCCCCCTCCCCAACTGGCCTGGCATGAACACCCCATGTTAGATGTTCCTATCACTAGGACTGAACATAAAGAGGCTTTAGGTTGTTTGGATGCTGGGAAGTCTCCTGGCCCAGATGGGCTGCCACCCGAGCTCCCCTTAGCATTTTGGAAAGAACTATCAACCACTGTCTGTCAAATGCTTCATGCTGCTCTCGCCACCTCTGGATTAACACAGCCATGATCACCATGTTGTTAAAAGAAGGCCAGGAGCCCCCTGATTGTTCAGTGTCCCTGATGAACTCAGAAGCAAAGCTGTTTCCGGCAAAACGCCTTCAGTTAGTAATCCCCAAATTAACTCACCCAGACCATACGGGCTTCCTTAGCTCTCGTCAAGGGAAGGCGTCTCCTACACATTCTTGATGTCGCTCCTCATCTTCCATTGACTCCTGCTCTGCTTTCTCCAGATGCCCAAAAGGCGTTTGATTGCGTGAATTGGAGGATTCATGTCAATGCTTGCATCAGATGGGTTACAGTAATATCAAAATGCTTTATTCATCGCCCTCTGCAGTCATTCTCATTAGTTCGATTACATCAGGACCCTTTCAGATCTATAAAGGTGTCCATTTTCTCGTCTCTGTTCCGATTTGTCTCTTGAGCCTTTAGCTGTTGCCATCTGTAGCCTAGGGTTTGTTTCCTGGCATGAGCCTTGTGTTGGCTGGGATTGGGTCCAGCAGACCCCCTTTCCCTGTAGTTAGGATATAGCGGGTTGGATAATGGATGGATGGATGGATAAAGTCTCTCTCCATGCTGATGACGCTTTGCTGGCTCTGGGAATGCCCTCTCTGACCTTCCTCGTGTCCTTGGCTTGTTGAGATCTTTGGAGGTCCTCTCTGGGTGTGCAGTTCACTGAATCTACGCTACCGCACCTGCCCGTCTCACTGGCTCCGCTGTGCTGTGCTGCTTCTCCACTGCTATCACATAAGTATTGCCCAGTGTCATGCTAAAATACTCTCGTGACAAACTCCTTCCTATTAAACAGTTTGTCCAGAGCAAATGGTCTGACTGGAACATCCTAAAAGACACCAGAATTTTGCGGTGCCCGAAATATGTACATCGTGGGTCAGATCACCGCCACCACTGGGCTGCGAATGAAAAGATCACTGGCAGCATCTGCTCAGGAATACGCTGTCCTACTCACGGCCCTGGAAATAGAAGTGTCAGTGTGCCAAACTTACAGTATGTGAAAATAAACTCCGGTCACGGCTCTGTGCAAAATGAAGTCCCATCAACTAATATTGCACTGTTTGATTCAAGACCTGTTAATGGCAAAGCATCGGTGCTGTCAAAATTCGTCATTAACACCAAACTTGATATGCTGTGTTTAACGGAGACTTGGCAAAAACCAAACAAATTTATGTCTCTCACGGAGGCGACTCCTCCTGAATACACTTTACTTACAGAGCCTCGCAGCTCAAGACAAGGCAGAGGACTTGCAGTAAATGTCAGAGGGGATTTACACATCAAAAGAATTTCAATTGATTGTCCACTGTCTTTCGAGTGTCTGGCTCTTAAAGTAATAACGGAGTCAGGTCCTGTCTCACTCACTGTTATTTATCGTCCTCCAAAATACAATGCATCCTAATTATTTGATCTGACTGAACTATTAACCCCAGTTCCTGTTCCCAGAGAGTCATTCTTCTTGGTGATTTCAACATCCATATTGACATCCCCACATCTAAACTGAGAAATGAATTCCTATCCTTACTGGACTGTTTTGACTTGACACAACATGTTGATTTTCCCCACTCACTCTGGTGGTCATATATTGGATCTGATCTGTACTTCTGGACTATCTGTCGCCAACATTTACAGCACTGATTTGGGACTCTCCGACCATAAAGCAGTACTTTTCACTGCCTCATTATCTTTCCCTCCTCTTACCTGTAAACAACAAATTTCTTACAGAAACCTTAAAAATATATGTCCCTCTGTTCTTTCTGGATCCATTTCTGAACCTTTACTGTCTTCACCTATTCCATCAACACTAGATAGTCTTGTTGTCCACTATAACTCAGCCCTTCATTCAGCATTAGATAAAACAGCTCCTTTAAAACATAAGGAGGTTTCCTTTAAGCGTTCAGCTCGTTGGTATAATTCAGAATTGCGATCTATGAAAGCAGCTGGCCGACACCTTGAGAGAATGTCACGTAAGACTGGCCTCACCGTGCACATCCAGGCTTTCTCTGACCACCAAAGAGCTTACAGAGAAGCACTAACTGCTGCCAAGAACACCCATTATGGCAGAATAACAGAAAGTGGCCACGATAACCCAAGGGTTTTGTTCTCTGTAGTTAATAAACTACTCAAACCCGCATCTGGCCCATCTACCTCTTCTTGAAGTCTGTGAGAAATTCCTCCACTTTTTCCGTAACAAAACTAAAGATCTAAATAATTCAACCAACATAAATACACCATCTGTTTATATCTCTCCCTGTTCTCCCACTCCATCCAGCTCCTTCTCTAAGTTCTCATCAGTCACATCTGCGTTTGTTAATGACCTGCTTTGTAAGATAAGGCCAGCTACTTGTGTACTGGACCCCATCCCCAGCACACTACTTAAATCCTGCCTTCATGCCATAATCCCAACTATTACAACAATAATAAACTCATCCCTTGACACTGGCTCTGTGCCACTCACTTTTAAAATCGCTTCTATAACCCCCATATTAAAAAAGTCTGGTCTTGATGGTGACAATCTTAACAATTTTCAGCCTATTTCCCACTTACCTTTTCTGTCAAAAGTTCTTAAGCATGTTGTAGCTTCCCAACTCACCAATTACTTAACCTCTAATAATCTAATGGAACCCTTTCAGTCTGGTGAAACTGCTCTGCTACAGGTAACCAATGATTTGCTTATGGCAGCAGACTCTGGACAAACCAGCATACTAATTCTATTAGACCTCAGTGCAGCATTTGACACTCAGGTCAGACATGACATTCTACTGTCCAGAATGGAGGACATGCTGGGTATCTCTGGCATTGCCCTCCAGTGGTTCAAGTCCTATCTGACTGATAGGCAAGAGTTTGTTAGTCTTGGCAATAGCAGATCCAGCTCAGCGCCAGTCACACAAGGTGTTCCTAAGGGCTCTGTCCTCAGCCCTCTTCTCTTCTGTATTTATATGCTTCCCTAGGCCATATTATTCTTAGCTATGGACTGGGTTATCATTTTTATGCTGATGACACTCAACTCTATTTCAATGTCAAAAGTGCAACTTCATCAGAGTTTTCTCAGCTCACAACTTGCCTCAGTGAAATTAAAACCTGGATGGAGCAGAACTCTTTAAAATTAAATTGTAACAAAACTGAACTCCTACAAATTGGCACTAAAGCGCTACTTAAGAAAATGAGCTCCTTTTCAGTCAGTCTTGACGGTGATCTCATCAGACCTTCCTCTACTGCAAAGAATCTTGGTGTCATTTTTGATTCCTCCCTTTCTTATTCTGCTCACATAAACCACATTAAGAAACTTGCTTACATTCACCTCTGTAACATATCCTGTGTTCGCTCCTTCCTCTCCTTTTCTAATGCTTAGAAACTTGTCCATGCTTTTATCACATCCTACATTGATTATTTTAACTCACTGCTGGCAGGTGCTCCTTCTAATCTTCTATCACAGCTTCAGCTTATTCAAAACTCGGCTACAAGAGTCCTTACATGAACCAGCAGCAGCGAGCACATAACACCCATCCTGCTTCGCCTTCATTGGCTCCCTGTGTCTTACAGGATTGATTATAAAATTCTATTAATAACCTACAAAGCTTTAAATGGCCCTGCACCAAACTATATCAGTGACCTTCTCCATCACTATGTGCCTGTCCACCCACTGAGGTCCTCTGATTCTTGTAATCTTGTTGTGCCTCACACTAATCTACACTCCATGGATGACAGGGCCTTCAGCTGTATAGCGCCCAGACTCGGGAATGACCTACCGAGATTAATCAGGTCAGCTGACTCCATGAATTCTTTTAAAAAACAACTCAAAACCCATCTGTTCAGGAAGGCTTTTAGCTCTGCCTGACTTTATTACCCTTCTCTCAGTTTACCTCTATGTCAAGATGCTCATGTAACCTGTGTGTGTGTGCTAGACCATCAATTATGTTGTCTGTTAGGCTTTTCTCTGAATTTACTATTTTACTCTTCTTTATTTATTTATCTGGTTTAGTACAATGCTATATATTGTATACCCTGCCATTCTTTCTTAAACTCTGTGAAGTGCCTTGGGCATGGCAAAGGTGCTATATAAATGAAATGTGTTATTATTATTTAGGACAAAAGCATGTTGTATTTACCTTGAGATATGCCTCAGTCTGGCTGGTTACTCCTGGAAGCCCTGTGTCCTGAACTGGCTCTGTCCCCGGTCTCCCTGAATATGAAACAGGAACCCCTTAAATAAGGTCCATTATTTACTTTACACCAAAGTGTTAGTGCATAAGAGATTAAACATGCAGGATACTCCCAAGTCTGCATTCCCATACCCCCATTTTTAATAACCCGGGCAGGGCAGAGCGTGGCATTCTTACTCAGAATATCTCAGTCACTAGTCAGGTCCAGTGGTATCCCTCTATCTTCTCCGCTATCCTCTCGCCTTCTTTTAACATTTTCTCATTCTCTTTCCAGTCGCACCTTTTCACCCAAGGCAGCCTTCAACTTCTTGCCCATTCCAGCAGTCTGCTCCTCTCAAATGGGATCTGCTTTTTAAGAACTTCTAGAATACCAATCATTGGCACACCCAATTCAAATGTGAGCCTTTCTACTGATCCTCTTTGTCCTCTTTGTTCTCCTGAAGGCCAGCTGCTTGTTTAGCTACGACCTGAGCTTTGGCCTTTAGGTGCACTCTGTCTGTTCCTCCGTCCTCTCCTTTAATATCCCGTTTATTTCTCAGATTTTCCTTCTTTTGGATCTTTCTGCTCTTTCCCTTTCCTCTTTTCAACTGAGACGATGCACTTAAGTGAACGTCTCCTGCCTCTCTCACCCTCTACAACCTCGTGCTTCTTGAGGCCACTGCTACTTGAATGAATGGTGCGGCCGTCTAAGGGCCAGTCGTATGCACGTCTGGTTCACACTCACCTGATTAACTTCAGGGCTGTGGGGTGGGATTGGCGCCATCCAGTGGGTGTTTTATCTTGTATGGCTGTTATCATTGTTACCTTTGATGTACTGTAACTTGTATTTCCAAATATAATGTGATATAAAAAACCATGTGGTTATTATATCAGTTTTGGGATCCTGTGTCTGGTCATTTGTGTGTTTTTCCCATGTTTCCCGGACCCTGGATCTTCTATTTAATAAAACGCTAAGCTCTGTGTGTGCGTCTGGTTCAGTTTGGCTTTGGTGATGCGATTGAAAGTGGAAGTGTGAGTGTGAGACACACGAGGAGGAGTGGTGGTGAAGGAGGCACGCTGAGGGTCGACTTCAAGTATGGGAAGTATAAATGTGGACAGGAGGTGAAATGACAGTGCCTGAGAAGTGGGCTTTACGGGAAGGAGTTGAACAGGGGAAGCACCAGTCAAGAGAGGTTCAGAGACACGTGGGTACTGAGGAAAGGTGCTTCAGGTCCACTTAGGGTTAGAGACTTTGGACATTGTTTGATTTTTTCTTTGATGGGTAACATGGCCAGTGTAATATATAAAGGTGCATGTGTGTTTGTCCGGTAAGCAAATCCACACCACTGAACCCATCATCTCCACCAGATTTGGCTCTCATGTCAGGGAACATCACTGGACACGTCTCATTGTGAAACGTAGCTGGTACCCTCAGCCTGGGCAGAACTTGGCACCCCTGCTAGTGCTGCTATAAAAGGAAAGTTTAATTTTAAATTCTGGATCATCATTTGGCCTTGCCCTGCGGTGGGCTGATGCCCTGCCTGGGGTTTGTTTCCTGCCTTGCGCCCTGTGTTGGCTGGGATTGGCTCCGGCAGACTCCCGTGACCCTGTAGTTAGGATATAGCGTGTTGGATAATGGATGGATGGATGTTGTGTAATTGACAGCAACTTCTCTAAATGAGATTTCAGAAACAGAACGGTGTCGAGAGCTGACTGTGCAATGTCACTAGTAAGATGTGTGAGGCTGTGTGTCGGTCTGGAGTACTGAGAACTGGCAGTTCTGCGCTTGTACATGTACTGATTGATTTAAGAGGCTGGTGGTTGTTCAAAGTGTTATCAATGTGCATAAAGGATTAATAACCATGTGCTTTCCTTGAAGTTCTACTTGATCAGGCAGCACTGATTGCTAGTAAGTGAATAATGTAAAATGTGTATTAAAATTGCGGACAGCTTGACTTCCCAAAAGTTATTGGTGTAGAAGTTGACTAGAGCATCAATTCACAGGCAAGCCTTTCAGATTCGATTAGTGTTAACGCCCAGGTATTGTGGATTAGTTTCTAACAGTACTTTAGCATTGGATGGTATGGAAGTAAGGACTGCTTCATCAAACGATCCATCCATCCATCCATTCTCCAACCCGCTATATCCTAATGACAGGGTCATGGCGGTCTGCTGGAGCCAATCCCAGGCAACACAGGGTGCAAGGCAGGAAACAAACTCCGGGCAGGGTGCCAGCCCACCACAGTCATCAAATTATAAAATTTATATTTATATATTTAAGTACTCTAGTTGACAACCCCTGATGCTATGATATTGGGTACTTCACAAGTGTTCCCACTACTTGGACCAGAATGGGTTTTACAGCAGTTGGTTTGTCACTTGTAAGACTGCTTTGTACTTATCAACCTGATGACAAAGTCCATTTTTTTTTCTCTCCCCTTCTATAGACACATTGCTCCTAAATCAGATGTTTTGGAGTGAGTGTCTAGTATCCTAAATAGAAGTCCAGTGCTTGTGTTCTTTTGCAGTGAGCTGGTTTTTTTTTTTTATTAAATCAAACTGACATTTCTGTATTGCTAGTTAACAGGTGGTGTCAAGAGCTGGTAGAGTAGCAGACTTAAATCGGTGGTTTAGATGCCTCAATGTGATAACAGGCATGCAATATGTATGTTAACATTTGGTTTTACTGTAGAGATTTTATAAAAGTCTCATTTGTATCTGCAGGACTGAAATCTGTCCTGTACATCTCATGTGCACTGGAAATGTGGCTTCCCTCCCTTCTTCTTCCCTGGTAGCCTTATCCTTAGCATCCTCCCAATATACCCAGCATCTCTCCTCTGCACATGTCCAAACCAACGCAATCTCACCTCTCTGACTTTGTCTCCCAACCATCTAACTTGCTGACCCTCTAATGTCCTCATTTCTAATCCTATCCATCCTCGTCACACTCAGTGCAAATCTTAGCATCTTTAACTCTGCCACCTCCAGCTGTGTCTCCTGCTTTCTGGTCAGTGCCACCGTCTCCAACCCATATAACATAGCTGGTCTCACTACCGTCCTGTAGTCCTTCCCTTTCACTCTTGCTGATACCCGTCTGTCACAAATTACTCCTGACACTCTTCTCCACCCATTCCACCCTGCCTGCACTCTCTTTTTCACCTCTCTTCCACAATCCCCATTACTCTGTACTGTTAATCCCAAGTATTTAAACTCATCCACCTTCGCCAGCTCTACTCCTTGCAACCTCACCATTCCACTGACCTCCCTCTCATTTACACACATGTATTCTGTCTTGTTCCTACTGACCTTCATTCCTCTCCTCTCTAAGAGCATATCTCCACCTCTCCAGGGTCTCCTCAACCTGCTCCCTACTATCGCTACAGATCACAATGTCATCAGCAAACATCATAGTCCATGGGAACTCCTGTCTAATCTCGTATGTGAAACTGTCCATCACCATTTCAAATAAGAAAGGGCTCAGCGCTGATCCCTGATGTAATCCCACCTCCACCTTGAATGCATCCGTCGCTCCTACCGCAGACCTCACCACTGTCACACTTCCCTCGTACATATCCTGTACAACTCTTACGTACTTCTCTGCCACTCCCGACTTCCTCATACAATACCATAGGTCCTCTCGAGGCACCCTGTCATATGCTTTCTCCAAGTCCACAAAGACACAATGCAACTCCTTCTGGCCTTCTCTATACTTCTCCATCAACATCCTCAGAGTGAACATCACATCTGTGGTGCTCTTTCTTGGCATGAAACCATACTGCTGCTCACTAAACATCACCTCACTTCTTAACCTAGCTTCCACTACTCTTTCCCCTAACTTCATGCTGTGGCTCATGAATTTTATCCCCCTGTATTTACTGCAGTCCTGCACATCCCCCTTATTCTTAAATATCAGCACCAGTAAACTTCTTCTCCACTCCTCAGGCATCCTCTCACCTTCCAAGATTCCATTAAACAATCTGGTTAAAAACTCCACTGCCATCTCTCCTAAACACCTCCATGCTTCCATAGGTATGTCGTCTGGACCAACAGCTTTTCCATTCTTCATCCTCTTCATAGCTGTCTTTACTTCCTCCTTGCTAATCCATTGCACTTCCTGATTCACTATCTCCACATCATCTGACCTCTTCTCTCTCTCGTTCTCTTCATTCATCAGCCTCTCAAAGTACTCTTTCCATCTGCTCAACACACTCTCCTCACTTGTGAGTACGTTTCCATCTTTATCCTTTATCATCCTAACCTGCTGCACATCTTTCCCAGCTCGGTTCCTCTGTCTAGCCAATCGGTACAGGTCCTTTTCTCCCTCCTTAGTATCCAACCTCTCATACAACTCATCATACGCTTTTTCTTTAGCCTTTGCCACCTCTCTCTTCACCTTGCGCCTTATCTCCTTGTACTCTTGTTTACTTTCTGCATCTCACTTACTATCCCACTTCTCCTTTGCCATCCTCTTCCTCTGTATATTCTCCTGTACTTCCTCATTCCACCACCAGGTTTCTTTTTCCTCCTTCCTCTATCCAGATGTTACGCCAAGCACCCTTCTTGTTGTCACCCTTACTACATCTGCTGTAGCTGCCCAACTGTCTGGTAACTCTTCACTGCCACCCAGTGCTTGTCTCACCTTCTCCCTAAACTCAACCTTGCAGTCTTCAAAGCTACTTCAAATCTGCCTGTCTGGTCACAAACACTCTGATTTGGGATGTGGATGGGTGTTGAGATTGAACACTTAACTGTGTGGAATGTAGTGCTGAATATATTCTTTATTTGTAATGTAATTTACAAGATTAATAAAACAACAAAAAATGCAAAATAAAAACTACTATATAGGCTTTGCTTAACTAAATTATATTTGATTAATTATTTCCAGGGCGTCACGGTGGCGCAGTGGTAGCGCTGCTGCCTCGCAGTTAGGATACTTGGGTTCGCTTTCCAGGTCCTCCCTGCGTGGAGTTTGCATGTTCTCCCAGTGTCTGCATGGGTTTCCTCCCACAGTCCAAAGACGTGCAGGTTAGATGCATTGGTGATCCTAAATTGTGCTTGGTGTGTGGGTGTGTGTGGCCTGTGGTGGCCTGGCGCCCTACCCAGGGTTTGTTTCCTGCCCTGCACCCTGTGTTGGTTGAGATTGGGCTCCAGCAGACCCCGTGACCCTGTAGTTAGGATATAGCGGGTTTGATAATGGATGGATGGATGGAACTTATTTTTTTTTAAATGCCCAGATCTCTTGGCCTGTTTCAGAAGGTTGGGTATTTGATCATTTACATGCATCCCATAATTCAGCAAAGTAGATTAAGCCGCGTGTGTATGCTTGTAATATTGGAGGTAATGAGGTACTTTGTCTCTACCTATAACTAGCCCTGCTCTTAAAGAATGCTTTAGTGGTTTGATTAAATTGTCTAATAAAATGGAGATCCGTAAACTGATGTAAAGCTTGTGACCCTGATTTGAATTATTAATGGTGATGTCTGAATATTGACCATGTTTAGGTGTCACTGAAACTACTGTGCTTGTTGAACAGTCCTGAGTGATTCACATGTCCTATGATTGGTAAAGCTCTGCTTCTTCAGATAAAACTTTCAAATGTACTAATCTAAGCTCAAAGACATGCAAGAACCCTTCTAACAAAGACCTTGAGAACAAGCCTCTTAGGTTGTTTGAAACAATGTAGCTTGTATCTGAGTTGGCACTGCTTGATCTGTGAATGGGCTGTGCCTCCTAACCTGGCCAGAGCAGATTTGGAGTACTGTAAATGGCTGAGGAGCTGCCCTGTAAGGGTGGAGTCTCCTATCTGTTGTAGGCCTGTCGGATAGCAGAAGGTAAAATTAAAGTCTTCTGGGGTGTATATACAGTAAATAGAAAATCCTAAACCTTTGGTTATGTGCTCATGTTAACTGAAATATAGTGGAGCTAGTATGCCATGTGCTCATTGCAGCCTACGTGGATTTTTAATGTGTATACTGGTGGGTTATGCTGTCAAATATTTAAGCAATAAGGGCACAGACTGGTATAATGAAGCAGAGATCTTGGGTGGGTTAAAGTTAATTTTGCTAAGTGACTTGTTTGGAGTGAGTCAAAGCAAAGACTATATGGATGAAATGTTTTGGTAATAAAGAGCTGAACTTTATGGGGCCTGTTTCTTTTTAAGAGGGCTCCAATTCCCAGGAATTAAAAATGTAAATTAGTGTACCAACGTCTACCTTAAGCCAAAAAGCTTCCAGGTGTGCCATGTAGTCACTGACTTTCAGCTCCAATTCCTGTAGGTCATGTAAAGAGTTTCTCCTTGAGAGTTAAGTCCATAAAGCAGGAGGCTTGTTTTTAGGAGGTTGGCCCATTGTCTGCCATGTTCAGAGGGCATTCCTGCTGTCACTCTTCAAACTGAAGATGCCAGGCCTTCTGTATCTAGATGCTCTTGCCTATGAAAAAGCTGTAACAGATAACTTTAAAACATGAAAGGAATTAATACAATGAGTATAAAATTATACAACTTATTTTTGGAGATTTGTCTGAGTGTAGATACTATGAATAAACTGGCAAAGTGTAAGCACCTGCTTGAATGTTAAATGCATAAGACAATATATATTATATATATATATATATATATATATATATATATATATACACTAATAAAAGGCAAAGCCCTCACTCACTCACTCACTCACTCACTCACTCACTGACTCATCACTAATTCTCCAACATCCCGTGTAGGTAGAAGGCTGAAATTTGGCAGGCTTATTCCTTACAGCTTCCTTACAAAAGTTGGGCAGGTTTCATTTCGAAATTCTACGCGTATTGGTCATAACTGGAAGGTATTTTTCTCCATTTACTGTAATGGAGTTCAGCTTGACCGCCGTGGGGGCGGAGTTTCGTGTGACATCATCACGCCGCCCACGTAATCACGTGAACTGACTGTCAACGCACTATGTAGAAAACCAGGAAGAGCTCCAAAATACGCTGAACAAAACATGCATTATATAATTGAGAAGGCAGCGAAACAATAAGAAGCCAGTGAGTGACATATACTACCATATTCATCATTGCAGCTACTTCGGAAACAAAGCAAGGTATAAACCTAAACTTTAAATTAAGTTAATAGACAGGCTGCCGCTGGCGTTTTTCATGCCCACGGGTAATGCGGGATATAAGTTTAATGAGAGGACGCAGGATATAAACGAGAGTTTTGATCACTTTGTAACTAAGTTAAAATTGCAGGTGAAGGGGTGTGCTTATGCAAATTCCGAGAGACTGTGTTTGTGGGGGATTGACAGTTAAGGCGGGTGGAGGAGTCACGTCATCATCTCCCCTCCCATTTACCTCATTTCGCTCTGAGCTGAGCTCCGCGGCTAACGCCGTCTTCCGAAGCAACTTCGTCACACTGCCACCAAATATTCACAGAAAAATCCACAAGTTAATACACACTCTGTCTCTAGACTTTCTCCACACTGAATCCTCCAGGCGCTACTTACAAAAAGTTACATTGACAATCGTGTTACGTTATTTTTAAAATGTTTAATTTTCTTAGCACAAGCACAGCTGAGAAGCTTCGATGCATGTGCTCCATAACGCGTTAAAAAATAATGCATTTAATCACACTTTGCATTACAATCAAAGGGGAACTTTTGTCAATGCATGATTTCCTGGTACACCGATAACATTGATCAGCGCATCTCACATTACCTGGTCGACCATTCCACAGCTTCAGAGTCCTGTAATTAAACGTATGACCACCACCATCAGAGACAAGTCTTTCATTCTCAATCATCCACACCTTTAACTCACTGACACAACTAATGAAGAACAGCTTTTGAAAAGCATCATTTAGTGTAAAACAAAAGACCTGGCTGAGAATTAATGTTACAACACCCTCCATAATGTCTGGCACAAAGACACATTTCTCCTTGATTTCCACCTCTCCTGCCCTCTTTAAAATGACAAATTAAACAATTCAGATGTGAAGACCACACTGCAGACTTTCAGTGAAGAGGATTTGCACACATTTCAGTCACACCTTTTTCTACCCACCCCCCCATTTCAGGCCATCATAATGTATGGGACATTTAGCGTCCCAGGTGTTCGTGATTCCTGAGGTAGGTTTCATTTCTTCATAAGATACCTCAGCTTACTTCTACCTTTTGGAGGCCGTAGTTGCCATCGTTCAACATGAGGACAAGCACTGTGCTAAAAAAAGTGAAGCAAACCATATTGAGGCTGACAAACAAGAATAAAACCTTTAGAGACATCAATAAAACCTTAGAAGTACCTAAATCAATGGTTTTGGATCATATCATGAAGAAGAAAGAACACCCTGGTGAACTCAGTAATCGTGAAGGAAGTGATAGGCCAAGGAAGACCTCCACTGCTGATGACAGAAGAATCCTCACTTTAGTCACAAAAAAGCCCCAAACGCCTGTCTGACAAACCAGAAACAGTCTTCAGGAGGCTGATGTGTGTGTGTGTGTGTGTGTGTGTGTGTCAGAGATGACCATCAGCAGAAGACTTCATGAACAGAAACACATAGGCCACACTGCAAGATCCAGACAATTATAGTTTGAGAAAATGGACTTCAAAGAGTCCACAGAATTCTGGAAAAAGGTCTTGTGGACAGACAAGATAAAGATGAACCTGATCAGAGTGATTCTGTTGTGGAGAAATCTCAGAAAAACAAGCAGAGTCTTCAGAAAGGCAGTCAGAATTTAAGACTTTATTGCACAGCATAGAAAACAATTGCAGAGCACATAAAGCCTGTCTCAGTTCATGAAATGAGCCCCGAGTGTCCAGAGAGCCCCAAATCTTGGGATTAATAAAATATCTATCTATCTATTTTATTTCTTATCTCCAAATGCCCCCTTCCAGATGTGTTTCCCAACATCTACTGTATAGAGGTTCCATGATGTTTTCCCCGCTCAGCTCTGCTGCCCATAACAATCACCTGCTGTTGCAGACCTTCTCGTAACAATATTCTTGCCCCTGAAGACATCCCCATAATAGTCTTCTTCCCGATAAATCTTCTCATAACAATATTTTTGCTGGCAGGACATATTTGTCATCTGGCAATAAGCATCATCTGATTACCCCTCCCTTCATTCTCATGGCCTAATCCTAAACTGTTAAGATTGATGGCCTTTCAGTTAATCAATTCTTAAATATTCAATTCTTAACAATTAAGCTGAGATCATAAGTGCCCATGTATGAAAACTGGACTGCCTAATTAATAATTCAATAAATAATTACATGTTGCCCTGGCATCCTGTAAGGCTAAGGCTAACATAATAGGCGACTGTGCCAGTGAGTGGCAGCACACAGCTTCACCGATAAGGACCAAGCTGCGAACAACCTTGACATGACACAGTGCTTCACGCTTGAGAGAAGGAAAAAAGACAAGCCTTTAACAATTGATTCTTTAAACTCACTCATATGTACTACTATATCTTATTATTATCATCACTAAGCTGTATAAAGAAACATTGCTATATAAACTTAAATGCTAATGTAAAACAGATACGTATGTGCTAATATAAAAGCCAGTGAACGCAGACAGCAGCACTGTTAAGTCATGGCATGCAGCTGCCCAGTGGTCTGACAGAGGCCAAGCTACTGCTTACACCACAACATGTGTTCTGGAAAAAATCTCTAACTTTCGACAATCAACTCTTAAGCCCATATAGTGCTCAAACTAACTAATATCATAATACATTGTGTTTTAATTTTATGGCCTAAGGTATTGATGAGCTCTAATGCTTCTAAATGCCATTTAATTGCTTATATAGGGCGGTCCAGATCTAATTATGTAATTTTCATTACACTATAACTTATTAAGTTTATTACATAGAAAATCACCCAAAAAAATTCAGGACCATCAAGAAGTGTGCGAACTGACGACATGAAGAATTGTCTTCGTGCCGAACTGGAATCGTTCCTGCATAAATCAAAGTCATCCAGACGATCTGGATCTGCATAATTAAATCTGGACCACCCTGTATGTTTTATACACTAGCTTAAGAGCTCGCCCCTTACTCACACAGGCAGAAAGCCTTGCATGCAGTTTGTTTGGTCTTCTATCAGTTATAAAAAAGCTCCGCTCCTGCGTTTTTCAAAACAAAGTTTGCCTGCTTGCTTCCTCAGAGAGCACATGATGACCTCGACTCACAGAAACTCAAAACAAGGCAAGTAAGAAGGACAGGCAGGCAAGAGGCCTCTCTAACAACATAAATGCTGTCCTTTTAAAGTTGTTTCAGGCCTAGACTTTTCATAGCTAAGAACACAAAAACTAATAATGCAGCGCATTGATCCTTGATCAGAATTCTGAACAATGGTAAGAACAAAGTGTGGAGACAAAAAAGAACTGTCCAAGATCCAAAGCAGACCACCTCATCTGTTAAACATGGTACTGGGGTGTTATGGCTTGGCAAACTTCTCTTCATTGCTGACGACAGTAGCACAGTGAATTCTGAGGTGTATAGAAACGTCACTTCATCCTACAGGAAAATGATCCAAACAGATTGCTGAGGTAACACAAGAGTTTGTCAAAGCTAAAAAAATGGAAAATTCTTGAATGGCCGAGCCAGTCACCCAATTTAAATGCAATTGAGTAGGACAAGCCCCCAAAACAAGCAGCAGCTGAAGATGGCTGCATGAGAGGCTTGGCAGATAATCACTAGAGAAGTTCCTGAGGACCTGCTGATGTCTGTGAATCGCTGACTTCAAGCAGCCATTGCATGCAAGGGACATATGATAAAGTCCTAAATATGACAACAGCTTTAACAGACAAACATTACAGGGCCCTGAAATATCTGCAAGTCCCCTTTAATACAACTCTGCAATGTGCAATTTAGTCATGGCTGAAATGTTCAAATTGTAATTTTAAACTGTGAAACAGTGTGGGAAATCAAGGTAAAAAGGTGTCTTTGTCCCCAACATCATGGAGGGCACTGTATGTTCAAACTATCACTCCCATTAGTAGCACAAGGAAAAAGAGGGCAGAAAATGGGAGTTCAGGAGCTCCCAAACAAAACCAAAAGAGTAATGGGTGAGTTGTCCATTTATGAGGCCCAGGGGCTTCTCCTAAAGCCCACTGTCCCGACACCCTGAGCACTCCATGCATGCTCTGTGCCAGCTATGCTCCATTCTCAAACAATAAGTGCCATCTCCAGTTTACTGCAAAACCCTGAACTGTGATTTAAAGACCCCCATAACAATGACGGTCATCTGTGTTGGCCACTGGGCTACAGGAGAACGCAAAAAGGTTAACGCTCACAGAGGGGAATTGATTGGCAGGTGACAAATCTGAAAAGCACAGGGCTAAACACAGGTGACAATGGGCACCTCTGCAGCTGAAGTGAAATTTCAAAATGGAAGAAAAATCTGAAAATGAGCACAAAGCTGTTGGTGACACTCAAGCTAATCATTTCATTTTAAGTGGAGATCGGAGCCCCCCTCTTCGTGCCCCACTAACCAAAGACTGTCCAGTACATGTCCTAGTAAAATGCTACTGTGTCATTAAAGGTATGTCATTTCCAGTATGTCAGTGGTTGACCCTGATGTTAAATGATGAATTCCGCAGTAAAAACTGATTCTGGTTGAACATGAAAGAAATGAAAGGTGAAGTAGCAGAAAACGTGTGAATGGCGCACTTCACAAATGGACGCCAAGTCCTGCACAGCACAATCGGAGCTCATCCACCAGACCACTAGGGGACAAGGTGGAGGGCTGACTGCTGACCTAACAGATGACATCACAATTCAGAGCCATCAAATGTCACCTCATCAAGGTGAATGGTAAACTCGGTGACAGATGTGTGACTTGTGTGTCACGCCACTGACTCTTCCAGCATGTGCGACGGCCCTACGCACCTTGAATGATTAAATCTGTACACCCGGCTCTCGATGGCGGAGGGGCTCCTGTCAAGTCCCCACCAGTGTAGAAGAGTCAGAATGACAGCGTCCCAGTGAGCGTCTGGTAGGGTCCTACTGGGACAGTCCAATACAGCAGTCTCTGCCATAAAAGACATGACACAATGGCTTGTGTCGTCACTGTGATCCATCAGAGCAGGACTAAAGTTTGTTCTTAGAGCCAGAAGAAGGGAAAAGGCCTGCCAAGAAAAAGAAATGCAAATATTAAATTAATAAAGTTGATTAAAAACAATAGGAAAAAAAGTCTAAAATAATTTGACAAAGGTGCCTGTCGTCTACAATAAAATAAGTTGAGGGGTGTGAAGAGTACACACAATGTTAAATGTGTGAAGTACTCAAAAATGCTGGGATGAGGACCGGCAAAACACACCTGAGGTGCCACACATGGAAGAAGAAGAGGAGCTGATTTGATGGGAACTTTCATGGCACACAAGGTCAGCTTACAAAGCATAACATCAACAGTAATATTAGGAATAAAAACAAAAACACCTGACTAAACCAACACTAAAAAGACAAAGTCCAGGAGCCAACTTTGATGTGGCGATCGAGTGCACAAATCAGATAGGAGTTTGGGTGCAACCTAAGGAAATGTCCTGAAAATGTACATGGACTCAAGTGTGAAAGTAAATGAAAAAGAAAGACAACGAAATCATCTAACTTACAGGCCCGTCACACACGACATACCTCTAAAAATCACCGTCATGTTGATTGTTGCATGTTGCACACGTGAGCGCCAGTCGTCGACTATGCTAATCATCCTCATCCATATGCAATGGGCAGTGCTGCAGCCCGTCATTGGCTGCTCGAGCAGACACCCACCTGCACTAGAGGAGCCCTCCGGGGAAGCCCAACACCTGAGTGCACCAACAGCCCCTCTCGTCTACACTGTTATATTTGTCAGCTAATCTAACAGGCCAGGCTTCTAGCAGTGACATCATTTCCTAACTGGCTTACTCTGCTCAGCTGCCCGCTTTGTTTGGTGCCACCAACGTTGCAGATTCAGGAACGTGACAAAGCCAAATGCCATCCACCAATACACTGAGGACCGACTGCAGTGCTGGTGGCGTTGACTTTTAACATGAGTCAGGTGGGCTCTACAGCAACTGGAGACCTGCAAGACATGAGGCTGGAATGGCACATTGCGGACCCTCAGTGTATCATCTAGAGATCTGCACTGCTGCGGTTATCACAGTTTGTACACACCAGGGGGCTCAAACTGGACAATTCTGCACAAACCAGACTGACAGCAGATGATTCCATCTCTCCATCACCTCACCTGATCATCTTTCAAAATTTCTCACAGCACACCTTAATGGCTACAAAGGTCTTCAATGCACCAGATCATCAAGCCCACCTGTCATCAGGCCTAGTGAGCCAAACTGTCTACACCGAGTGGTGCTTACAGGAAACACTGTCTCTGGTGGGATGAACACATGACGATGGCCGATTAACAGTCATTGCACTGAATGAGCCCATGTACCTTTTGGTCTCCCGATGTCGTACTCACAGCCAGACCCATTTGATTGTTTGGACCACAATTCACCCTCCATGGACAATCGGCCTCCTTACTGATCAGATTCAGCACCAGTGCCGTGGAGTTGGGTGGGTGAGTGGCCTAAACCTGAGAGTGGCACAGTCCCTGGCCTTCCAACATCATTAGACAGAACTGGGGGAGGATGACATTCTCAGCCAACAAGACCCTAGTGGCACTTATAAGATTTAAGGGTCTGCATTTAGCTGGCCTGGCCCATCTGCCACTTGAACCAATCAGCCAGTTGGCCTACACAGACAGACCATTCAGTTCCCCACCACCATACTCTGAGAGGGCTGTAGCCCTCAGACCACCTGCAAGTCCTTAAGAAAGAGAACCTCAGCTAACAGAGATAGAGGAGCAGACATGAACAGCACAGGCAGGCCTACCGACTATGCCATTCACGAGATGGGCTGTCTGGCACATGGATTGTACGATTTCATCCAGACCCGCCATAAAATGATCTCACGTGTGCCAACTGCTTTGCCACAGTTGCTCCTTTGTCTCCATCGTCTTTGAGGTGCTGCTGCCTCCTAAGCACTGAACAAGGGCCATTTGTGGAGCCGCCTGCTTGTCACAGTTGTCACCACATAACACGCCTCATGTCACCTTTCACTATTTTTAAACAATTGCATTACAACTGTGGGCTGGATTGCTTTTGCGCTGCAGTTGTTTTTATTTCAAATTAAGTAATGCAGTGTCGTACCAAAAACAAATTCACAACACTTACAGTACCTGGAAAGCTCAGGGAGCAGCCAAACAAAAAAAAAAGGACGTCCTACACGAGGGGGGAGAACAATCAGACAACCGATTAGAAAACGACACACAAAGAATGAGGAGCGAGGTGGGCCTTCAGTCCTTACCTGCTGTTTGGCAGAGTCCTGGGCATGCAAGTCAGGCGATCCACCGTGCCATGAAAATCTCAGAATCTGAACCACCAAAACTGTCTGCTGCCTGCTAGTGGAAAAACAACAAAACGGTCAGTGATGCAGCAATGTGGAAAAGTTGATTCAATCAAGTCGGTTCATTTGTGTCTAGCACCCATTTTATCATAGAAAGCACACTTTAACCTCGAAGGAAAAGCTAAGGCTGGAAACCCCTCAACCGCTGTCCCCGATTCACACAGACATCCTGCAATGCTCACCTCTTTAGCGTTCAAATCAGCACATATAACGTCAAACACAAAGCGTTGGCCAAGACAGGCTACATCAGCGTTGATATCTTACCAAGGGTTCGACACTCCCGAGCTGTCACTGCTGGGATTTGCAGACGTGTTAATCCATCTTCAGATCGCCATACCTACAAGAGTGACACCTCAGGATAACTCAGCAAATGGCAGGAGCAGCCGCAGCTTCCCTGCCAGATTTGTGAGCTACCTTTGAAATGGTGGCACAATCTAACAGAAGCCAAGGGTCACAGCAGGCCGTACTCAAATCGCTACCCGCAGCTTTAAATGAACAATCCCTGCTAAATGTCAGTAAAGGGTTGTATCCAGCAGGGGGTGCTCTTTCTCCCCTGGTTTGTGTTTCTTCACAATACCAATGCCAATACAGTACCATCCCTTTTGTATCCATGAAAGAAATATGGTACAAAAAGAGATCCAGTATATGTATTTAACTTGATTTAAAAGGTAACATCCATTCCCATTAATACAATGTATACTCATATATAAGTGCATACATCTTCAAGCAGGAGAGAAGCCAGGAGACATCATAGCCAAGTGGGGGAATGCTGTCAACCAGACGTCCCATCCAGCAGGAATGTCGACAGGGAATAGATGTGCTTCTGGCTTTGTGTCGGATCCTCGTCATTATAACCACTCACATAGTTACATATTCATAGAATTCATGTCAGATATGAGCTGTGCACCAAAATAACATCTTCACCTGTTCTCATCATTTATGACTTCTGCAGACTGCGGCTCTGTTTTTGTCCAGCAGACATCAGCACTTTTGCAATAGCCTGTTGTGTGTCCTTCACATGTTTGCTGCTCATCTCTCTGGCAGTCTCGCTCTCAGATGAATTACATGACTTTGAAATAAATTTCACAAATTACATTGGCACAAAATAACCTTCTTGCTACAAGAGCAACAGAAGACAACGTCGGGGAGGTGGCACCTGCACTTCACGTCAAACTTTACTTATATTGATTTGCAGAAAAAAAACAGGCATAAATATTAGATATGAAAAACGTACAACCTGAACGCTCCAAATAAGAGTCACCCATCCAGAGAGTGTCATGTCAGGTGGTGGCTGCAATGTTAAGCTAGGTGTGATGCTCGTAACCACTAGGACAGTAAGCAACAAAACCATCGTCTTCTCTCTCTTGCAGTTATGAGGCCTCCCTTAGAAATGCTTTTTAAAATGCTTTGAATTTATAGACTTGCTGGCTGTTTCATGTAAGGTGTGGCTTCAGCCAAAAAACTGAACAACTGCTTCATTTCCAAGCTGTGGTGATTTGTCAGTTAAGATTCAGAAACATGTTGACTCACCAGGCCCCCCATTTCATGTCTTTTTACAAGCAGATACACACTGGTTAGTTTATTAGAGCTTCAATATAGACATTCTAATAAACAACGGGATGGCTCTTTAATATCAAGAGTGACTTCTCTTCCCACAATTCTGGTCTAGGTCCATTTTGCACTCGCACTCCTTGAAAACACATTGCCTCTCCGTTATATTCTCTCTCTCTTAAACATTTGAATAATAAACATTGGAGGAGATCCTCTGGGCCAGTCTGCCATCCCAACTGCAGAACTTCTGATTACACGAAACACAAAATACCAGCTTCCCTTATGAGTTCAGTGTCCCTCTGTGTCTGTAGCGGGTAATAAGTATTAGACTTCGAGGACCTCCCCTTGGTGTCCAGAGGACATGCACCTCGGTGTACATACTATGGAGTTCACAGAGACACGTGCCTCTCCAGTTACAGAACTGCCACCCTTCGGTATACAAACGTGGACTTTTTACTTTCAGAAACGGCGCCCATAAACGACTGACCGTCTCAGGCTGTAATCACCCTTACAAATTATTTTTGAGACAGGCAAGATTCCAGGGTGGCTGCCCACGTCACCCGTACCTATATGCGCCACCGCATTATCTACATAATCCTAAAATAAAAACATACTAAAACAAACCCCCAATGAAATCTTACAGGTCATATCTGGCTCTTTGTAACACCTTTACACTCCACCCATTTGGGTTTTCAACACAGCACATATTTCATGACTTCACTTTCAAGAGAAGAACGGCTCAAACAGCACCCCATTCCTAAACTTGGACAAACATGTCCTCTGTTGACAGCATACATATATTTGCCCTTCAGCACAATACAATGGTGGTCCCTAAAAAGAGAATGACTGGATGGTGACCAACCAGCATCTAAAACACAAAGCTGATCTCATGTCCTCCACAACTTGCACTAATGTATCATGATGTGTGTTAAAGTGCCTGTAGCTTCTTTTGTAAATTTCAGAAATACTCTGCACTCCGTTTTCCCATAGTGTGTATGAGGTGGTATTTGCTCTTAATAAAGCACTTGAACATGATCTGCAGCCACTGACCAGGGAAAGCAGTGGTCTATTGGGGCCACGATTTCAAAGTCTGCTGTCTGACCACGGGAAGCATTCAAAAGTACTTCAACCAGTCATAATGTCACTAATGGGTGATGCAAATGGCTGCCCCCCTGTGTAATGCGAGCACAAGCATGACCAGTGATGGGAGTCTCTCACATTCCTCACACAAGCCGCACATCTCCACAAAGGCGCCCTTGTTGGATTGTGCAGCTGTAGTCTTTGCTAGGCTCCCACCAAAGACAGACAGTATCAGTGCTGGACAGTGTTGGACAAAGTGGACACTGTCCGTTTTCTGCTAGGCTTAGAGGAGCACACCAGGCCTATTCAGACAGCATATTTAACTGGGGGGCATAAATCCATTTGTACTCCCACCGACATTCACTTTGGTCAACTCTCTGCTTCACCTGATAAAGGTGCACATCAGAGTTGGGCTGAGTCTCCATCAGATAAGGCGGCACCCAAATGGACATTCATAGGCTTGTGACCAATAACTGGACTCTGGACGGGTGTGATGGACAAACTGAGGCAGTTCACATTAAAGTCCTAGTTTTCACCTCTTCTGGAATCTTTTAGCTGTAACCAAAGCACCCAAGTATGATGATTATTTTAGTGAGTAATAATTTCCTGTCCCTTATTTATGTATTGTATTTATTTGTCATAGGATGTGTACTTTTTGTATTATTTGCTCGTCATTGTTTGCTGCACTTGCACCATTTACAATTTCATTATACCAGTACAATGACAATACAGGCTTCCTATTTTCCTTCCTTGAATCGTAACTGCTCATCACTCTCCACCCCTGAGTATTTGGAGGATGGGACTCATTCTACTAGTTCTGTCCATGCCTAAAAACCTCAAGTCTTCATTCTCTTAAAATCAAGGACCATCTCATTAGCTTTCTTTGCATTTAATGAAAGTACATTTTTTAGAGCACCATTTGGTGAAGTCAGTGACTCGATGGAGTGTCTGCCCTTGAGAGTCCCACCAGGGCCACATCGTCTGAGCACTCATAACGCATGCAGGCTGATGATGAAGCCCAAATATTTAAAGTGCACACTAAAGGAGATATCAAGTAAGCCTGGGGCACTCCAGTGGGAATGGCTTAGATGTGACAGCTGGCATCTCAACAGACTCAGTGCCCGGCTAGTCTCTGAGTGCATCTCAACAGTAATCTGTCCTTAACTAGGCATCTTGAGTGCTAATTGTCACTCAAGTCCCATGTTAGGATCTAATAATTCTGTAGTGGGGTCACCTACACATGTGCACTGGATTAACACTACAATAACGGACCGCAGCCAAAAGAAACATCCCAAACAAAAACGGAATGTCAACAACTTCATTAGCAGTTCAAGCTGCCGTAAAACTTTGATTCAGCTCTGCACTTCAGAGAACAACTTTACTAAATACCAGAGCATTAATAAGCAAGACCTTTTACATTAGTGATCTCATCAGTGATAGGAAAACCAGCTTTGTTTCACTAAGTGAAATGTGGCTCAGCTCTGACGGTGCAGCAGTGTTAATTGAAGCAGCACCTCCGAATTACAATCTTGTTCACTCGGTTAGCCAGGGCAAAAAAAAAAATACGAAAATATAATCTGTGATTTACGGAGGAATTCTCAGACACTAGTAGCTATAATAATTAACTATGACAGGCTGCTACTTGTAAGTGATTTTAATTTGCACGTGGATAGCCAGTGTGACCTGAAAGCAAGAGAATTAATGAACTTCTTGCACTCCTTTGTTTTTAATCAGCACGTCAGCCAGCCCACACATAAGTGGGGGGGGAGTAGGGGTGGAACACTGGATTAAGTCATTTCAAAGTTAACATGAGGCAGACCGAAGATATCACCTTATCAGACCATTTCTGCATTTTATTTGATGTATAAATGCTTGTAACTATAACTAATAAGAAGTGTATTGTTAAAAAAAACAAAAAAGTTACTTTGATTCATCTGCAGCCTCAATATTTGCTAATATCCTAAAGAATCAGTCTGGTTGTACTGCTTACCTTAATACAGCCAGTGGTGTGCCAATTTTAGACCTGCCTTTCTTAAGTAAAATTCTAGAAAAGGCATAATTAAGTAGCTAAATGATTACTTGAATAAACATTCTATTCTTGTAGATTTCAGTCAGGTTTTAGAACCAGTCCTAGTATTTAAACTGCACGCACTAAAGCAGTAAATGATTTGTGGGTTTATGCGGACAGAGGCTGTGTATCTGCTCTTGTTCTGTTAGACATGAGCATTTAAAACCATAGACCACACTGTTAAGAAATTGCCTTAGTCAGTGAGTGGGTCTCTCTGGCGATGTCTTAAATTGGTTTCAGTCGTACTTAGAAAATTCTTTGTTAGTTGTGGTGATTGTACTTTAAAGATCTATGATATTTTATATGGTGTACCATAAGGGTCTACTCTGGGCCTGCAGTTATTTTCAATCTCCATGCTTCCATTAGGTCAGATTATCACAAAGCACAAGGTGAGCTACCACAGCTCTATCACATCTATAGCACCTGATGACCCCGATGCTCTTGGCTCTCTAACCCAGTGACTGTCTTGTATTTCTGAATGGATGAGTAGTAATTTCCTTAAAATAAATAGAAATTGAAATCTTAGTCATTAAGAAATGGGAATAGCAAGTGTATTAGAAACACATTTCACCCCTTAGCAGTAAAGGTCAGGTAGAAGTAAAGAATTTGGGGCTCTCCACAAGACACTACATCAGATCCTTGGAGATGAAGCCTGGAAACAGAAGAATGACTTAAAACATATATGTTAGGGAGAATGCCCAGTGGCTACCGGGTGGTCTTTTGGCCCCTCTTGAGACCCTGCAGATTTTGTTCTCTATTTATTTTAGCTTTTTCTGTCCCCTCAGCCACATGAGCTTATCATTAAACTTGTCTTTAGAGACGTACAGTACAATATCATATGCAACAACTTGTGTTTTCTGCTAATTACGCACAGTATCTACAGTATGTTATGCATACTCGTATTGATTTATGCTTTGTTGCTTATTCATTATTATTCCTACCCAATTTTAAATCACCTTTCCTTTTTCTTACCATTTCGTTAATATTTGGAAAGTATTTTGAGCTGCAGTCCATCCATTGTATAAAAATGTACTACAGAAACAAGTGTTGATGTTGTTGTTATCTCTGCATCTAGTTTTCCATCTTGGACTATCACTGATTCTAGATATTTACACCTATCCACTCTTTTTATCAGCTCTCCCTGCACACCAACCTACGAATCCCAATCATCTTTAAACCTCATATATTCTGTCTTCTTCCTTTTTATCTTAAACCCTCTATCTTCCTAAAGCCCTTCTCCATTCTTCTAGCTTCCTCTACTCTGGTGCCACACAACCCATTGTCATCAGCACAAAGGCTGCACCGGGGGGGCTGGTCTCACAAATCAACAAATCTCACAAGTCAACACATCCATAACCAGATCAAAGAGGTTACTGAAATCAGGAACATCCCTGGTGCAGACCTTCTCTAACTGGGGTCTTGTCTGTCACCCCAACACTGCTTCGCAGCACTTCGTTCTCCAGCTCTGAAATGCCTTCACTTGCTGGAGCAAAAGCATCCCCCCTCTGAAGTGGCTGTGGCCGGTGGGGACTCTGTCTGTACTCACCACTGTTCTAGGGGCACTAACTGAGGGGCCGTGACTGCTGGATCATTCAGGACATTCTCTCTGATGACAAGATAGTCCCATAGGATGGCCTCTCAGCAATTCACCTTCACGTCAGTAACAGTTCTTACTTTGGGGTGAATCCTAAACAGCTGAGCACATGCGACTCCACAAGGCAGCTGACGGTGGGCATCTATGCAGCCTTGATGCCTTGGACAGTCATGTAGCTGCAGATGGGGAGATAAGAGAGACATGGAAAGGCATGCCATCACCGTGTCCAGCCAAAAGGAAGTTGGTTGGTGAAGGTCAAGCACCTACTGCTACAAGCTCTCCACTGCTGGGGTGATGTTGGCATGCAAGTGATTAGGCCTAGACCTCCCCTTCACCAATTACTCGCAGTAGTGTGCGGGAAACTAAATGGGGGATTTGACAACCTCTAGAAAATCATTCCCAGAAGGGGACACTCTCTGCCATCTGGCGCTGCATTACAAAGACATGGTGACAAAGCTCCACCAGACTGCAGGCCAGGGGGACCATGGACTAGCAACCCGGGCTAACTTCTGGTCCCAAGCTACCAGACAGACAGAGAGAGACTGAGAGAGAAATTGTGAGATGGTCTCCAGGCCCCTTTTAAGTCCCCAGTCAGCCCTCAGGGGATGCTCACCAGTTCGTCACCCCCCTCAGCAACATCCTGGTCACCAGAAAGATTTCCAGGTTAGTCAGTCTCAACCTCTTAAGATGTTGATGGCATGGTGCAAATGGGATGACTAAGATAACAAGGGTATGGCAGTCACTGGGGTGGGGTGCTCTTCCCATCCCCAAGAGGGTCTGGTTCAGAGGAACATACTCCTCTTTTTCTTGGAAGCTCCCATGAATGTTCTTTTCACCATATGGCCACTGTCCCTAGAGCCCTGGGATCCCTTCTGATCTCTTTCTCCAGCAATCGACCAGTCTGCAAAAACAGCCAGTGGAGACAGATGAGTTCTCCTGAGGAACAAGCAAGAAATGCAGGGAGCAGGTAAAGTAAAGAGGTAGGAGGAAAACACATCCCCCCCACCTTAGCAGTGTACATCACAGGCCAGGTGACATTCTCAGGCAGTTCCTGGGCATGAAGACACTCACTTGACAAGTCAAAGAAAAGGTGCATTAGGACACTGTAGCAGATCTGAAGGCAATCAACTGCCTCCATTGCCCGTGCTGCATGGTCCTTAATCCACCACACCAGGGCCTCCATCAGTTATGCCTGAAAATGAAACACACTAGCCAAAAATTCTGAAAGAAACAAAAAGAGACAGAGGGTAAAAAAAGAAAAAAACGACATCACCCACTCCCTCCCTGCCAGCTTGTCATCAGCAAACATTCAGAATAATTGTGGTCTGGCACAGGCACTAGGAAAGGATCCACCAACATCAGAGGTGGACTGGAGAAAGCAGCTTTTGAAAATGAAGGAATTGACACATTCCGTTTGGACAGACCTCACACTGGAACCTGATACAGTTAGCATCTAGATGGAGGTCATTCATGATGAGAACAGGCCATTCAGCCCAACAAGCTGGTCCTTCTTCACCTTGAATGTCCTACATAACGTCAAGTGGAGATTTGAAGGTCCCTCAAGTTCTGCCATCTACCACACTACTTGGTCACTTATTCCATGCGTCTGTGGTTCTCCATGTAAAGAAAAACATCCTAGCACTTACCCTTACCAAGTTTCCAGCTGTGTCCCTGTGTTCTTGTTGAACTCATTTTAAAGTCAGCACCTCAATCCACAGCACTGATTCCTTTCATAATGTTAAGCTCTTCAATCATGTCTCCTTTTAATTTCCACTTGATTAAAATAAAAAGCCCAAATCCTTCAATCCCCCTTCATAGCTCAGACCTCCCAGTTCCAAAGTCCACCTAGCTGGTCTTTTCTCGACCTTATCTAGTTCTGCTGTGTCCTTTTCGTAATATGGAGGCCACAAGTGAACACAGCACTCCCAAAATGGCCTCACTATACAGCTTAAGCATCATCTCCATGACTTGTTCTTTTAGCCTTTTTCATCAGTTCTGGCCATTGTCTGGAGTCCTCTGTGACTCCCAGGTCCCCCCAGTGCTTGACTTCATCCATTTGTATATCATCTTGGTAAATTAACAAATAACTGTGCAAGTGCTTGCTGGCTTCTGAAGGCACATCACCATTTTCACCTGGTCATTCATTACAACATGTTGGACACAAAGCAGTAAGCGTCACCAACAGCACTCAGCTTCATTGCTCTCCACAAACTCTACTGACAAGTGTCCTTCATCACAACAAACTCCAAAACAGGTCTCAATGGCGGCTGACCTCCTAGTTAAGTGTGGTCAATCTGCGCCGAGCTCTTCCTTTGTAAAAACATGAAGAGTAAAAAAAGACAAAGCAATGATCCACCAAGCCATTTTTGAGTGTCTCCCTCACCTTCATTCCACTATATGTTTACTGAAGTGGCTATGAAGGGTCTCCTTTGACCAACAGAATTCTCCAATCATATAACATTGGGCCACTCCAAGTTATGTCGGATGCAACGCCAGGCTGCACTTGCGCAGAAGCTTATCATAAGCACTTCTGGAAAGTAACAGAAAACCAGAGTTACCTAGAGACAGCCGGCCAGATAATGAGGGACCTCCAAAAGACCACTGGGAGACTGGGCCAAATGGAGTAGAAAAGAAAGACCACTGCAGGTAACACCAAACATTAAATGGTGGTGACCCATACAGAAAGAACTTAGAAAGCAGTTTAAGGAAAACCTTATGGAGAAAGTAAAGACAAAGATGTCTAGGAATGAAGGGAGGGAAGAGAACAGCAGAGGTTTGCATATAGTGGGAATTGAAATACTGGGAAAGTCAATAAGGAGGAAATCCCATCAGATAAGGAGACGTGGAGAGGAATGAAGAGATACAAATGAAGGCCAAAAAGGACACAAAGAGGAGATGAGAAAGAACAGGAATGGAAAAAGACAGAAGGAATATAAGAGAATCAATTCAAGATTCTAAATGGAGTAGTGGCACTGGAGGAGGAAAGATCTTACATAAATCACACAGAAAAAGAGCAAATGGGGACTTGAGCAAAAGGCATAGTCTGAGTAACTGTTTAACACTAGAATGACCAAAGCTTACGAAAAAAAACTCTTAAACCCAGTCCACCTTAAATCTGCTTGCACCTCTCCGTCAGCATCTTTTGTCTTGTAAACGTGTCCATAATCCCAAGGAACCTGCTACCCCATCCTCCCACGACCACAGAAAGTGCAAAAACCTCTCCCAGCTCAAGTCTTGTTTATCAGGGAGTGAGGTAGTACCTAGAGCTGTATAGGCTAAAAAAATATATTGTTATTTGGAACACATGCATTTCATGTGTGTTCCATGTCTAAAAAGATCTACGTAAGTGTAGGATGACAGGAAATGCAAGAAATGTTGAACACATACCTAAAAGAAAAACTTTTCCCATGTTTTAGTACGAATGACAAAATTTTCACATGAAGTGTATAATGTGTCTGAAGTGAACTGAAGTCCAAATATCAAATAAGCACTTTCACAAAAGGTACAAATAGAACAGAACAAGTGCACTTTTATTCAAGACTATAACCGAAGAAAAAAGAAATTGGGTTAGTGTGGCTTATTGTCACAACTTCTGTGGTAGTACAGCGGTAAGAACTGCTGACTCTTATTCAAAAGGTCGCCGGTTTGAGCCTTCCCAGATCTCAAAATAAACATTTTTAGTAGTGAGCTGCTCTTTTTCTTACTATTAAACAATAAAAACATACATTTGATTTGAGTCTGTAACAGCTGGTGTAAATGTACGGCACTTGTCAAGGTTAGCGTTTTTTTTTATTCAGTTTTATTCTCTCCATCGCGTTCACGCTCGCCCTGATCTGACACTATTAGTTTTCAAATAAATATGTGCTATAACAGAGGTGAACTCGGATGAGGTTGAGGGTTCTACATCGGAGAAAGAGAAAAGAAGCCCAAAACCCCTAACAAACAAGAAACGTCCACTCACATATAAGAACAATACAGCTGCACCAGGCGTAAAAGCGAAAGATGGCACTGTTTGGATGCAGCAAGAGGTCGGGCATCATCCTGCCAGTCAGTCTGCCCCACACCTGTCCTCCAATAAAGCAGCAAGGCTTACAGAGCTCGCCAATGTATCGTGCAAAGTTCTGTTTGTGATTATGTTTTGTGATGGTCTGTACATAAGAAACATTTATATGTTACTTATATAAAAGTTAGATTGAATGTCATTTACCTTGATTTATTTACTTATCTTCCTACAGCGTAAAGTCACAAGTAAACTGCAGAGCTTCCTGTGCTTGATCGACAAGGACATGCTCACAAATTACACGTGTAATGCCACGAAAAATGCCTGCTGACACTTCAGTACGCGAGCAACGGTACGAGAATGCAGTTAGACGTCTTTTTTGGGCACATACACCATCCAGATCTAAACACTAGCGTGGACAGTCACTCGCATACTGGAGAGTCTATAGCTGAAGGTGGAAGCTGCCGTTGCACTTTTACAGTCACTGTACTTTGTATATAAAAGCCAGATTGAATGTCATTTACCTTGATTTATTTACTTATCTTCCTACAGCGTAAAGTCGCAAGTAAACTGCAGAGCTTCCTGTGTTAGTGAGAAAATCCAAAATCCAGTTGCACAGGTGTGAGTTGAGACCCAAGTTGTTTAGTTTGATAGCCACTTTGTTGGGGGGATGATGTTGAAGGCAGAGCTGTAGTCGATGAGCAGCATCCTCACATAGCTGTCCCTCTGCTCCAGGTGTGACAGGGCAGTGTGAAGGGCAAAAAACATTGAAAAAAGGGAGACAAATATTTTAAAATATAATTCTGCTATTGGATTACTTTCACAATATCAGGTAGTTTGAATTGTGAATATGAACTAAAAAAGATAAATTAAGAAATATTGAATAAATACAAAAACCCATTAGTATGTTTAGTTTTTCATCACGTGGCAGACTCTCTTCGCCTACCTACCTTTGTTTATATCGCTTTGTTGTTAAACGATGTTTTTTGATTGGTCAGTAACAATATGCTGAGCTTGTATGATGACCTTGTTAGTCTCTCGATCAGTGCCATTTTATTTTCAAAAATTGGGAGTGTTCTCCCCTCAACTTTCTCGTATACTCAGATATGGGGATGGATATTTGAGGAGTAAACCGCAAGACAAGGATTATATTTTTATATTATGTAATGTACATTAAAGAACGATCAACAACAAATCAAATTAATAATATATTAACAATTAACCATTATTATAAAAGTAAAGTTGAATAAGTCGGACTCTGTAGCTGCATGAATAAAAAAAAACTGAGCATGTGTTCAGGTAAAGTACCACTTCCGGGTGATGAATTTGGCCCAAAAGTTAATACAGAGCTACAATTGTGGTGTAACAACCACATGCCGAATTTCATCCATCTATCTTGTTGCGTTTTTGAGATATTGTGTTTATATACACACACACACACACACACACACACAGACATAATTCCAAAACACGACGTGTTTGGACTATGGGAGGTCTATAATGTCAAGATTCATACAAAATATTGAGGTCACATTTTTTCATGATTACTATACTTTCTCTGTACTTTGTATACGAGAAAGTAAAAATGATTTCTCCTGTGCGAAGTGGCAGGTGAATTGCTGTCAACAAAAACCAGTCACCTGAGAAATAAACTGAAACTTGTGATTTTTCTGTCCATAAGGTAGAACGTAAATGGCTTTTTATTTCACACGCTTTACACCCGTATTCAGCTCACTCTGTCACCGCGAATGCTGTGTGAACAGCTGCCCTCCATCACCAGCTGCCGTTCACTGGATGAATATGTGCGGGCGGCTCGTGCTGGAAGACTTTCTGTTTTAGAGTTAAAACTTACAAGGGTTAAAGACTAACAGCAAGAATATTCATTCAAAAACTAAAACTAAAAATATTTTAGTAAATTATTATTTTATTTCAGTTAGTCTTTCCAGCTATTTTAATAGTTTCATCTAGTTTTAGTTTTTCATTTTGGTTTTGTTAATTGTTTTATTTCAGTTTACGAAAATGTTTTTGTAATAATAGTTTCAGTTTTGATTTTAGTTTTTGTTAACTGTAATAACCTTGATCTGGAGAGCCTGAGCCAGAGTAAAACCAAAGGGACTGATTCTGGACTTCAGGAGACTGAACTACAGTGGTCACCATCCCATAAGCATTTAAAGGAGAGAGAGTGGAGACAGTCCCGAGTTTGAGAATCTTGGGAGTCCACATCGGCCAGGACCTGTCATGGACAACAAACACGACAGCAATGGCCAAAAAAGGTCTTCAGAGGCCTCACTTTGAGGAACCTGAAAAGAGCACAACTCCCACAACAGCTGCTGGTTAAGTAAAGGTGCACCACAGAGTCGTCATCACGTACTGCATTACAGCGTGCTACTCTGGCTGTACCTCTGAGAGCAGAAAGACCCTTCAGTGTATTATCAAAGTAGAGATCCAGCCCACCCCAGCCATAGCATTTTTACTTCTCTGCCCACTGGCAGGTGACACCAGAGCCCTGCATGGCCGCACTGCCAACCTGAAGAACTTTGAGCCTAAAGCAATCAGCCTGTTAAATGCACAGCAATCACAGCCAAGTCCTATAACAGACCCCACGACTGATTGGATCAAGGACACACAGTCAGACGCTTAAACATGACCCATGTGGAACTCTTGACCATGTAATCTTCACTGTGACTTACTTCATTATTTATTTCTTTGTTTATGCTTACATGTTTACCTTTATTGACTTTTACTTTGTGTATATACGAACTGTTAATAGTAACTGAACGTCTCATAGTTTGTTTACTTTTAAATGTGTGCTTCTTGTAGTTTAATGTCTGCTCTTATATACCTTGCTCCAAATGATATTTAATTGTATTGTCCGGTGACAATAAAGGTATCTTGCAATGTGGCACCACTAAGAATATTGTGGATAAATGCAATGGAGGACAGAGACCTGAAGATCAGCAGGAAACAGACGGCACCTCCAGGGAGAAAGGCTGAAAAGGGTGGAAAAGTTCAAACAGTCAGTCAGTCAGTCATTGTCCAACCCACTATATCCTAACACAGGGTCACGGGGGTCTGCTGGAGCCAATCCCAGCCAGCACAGGGCGCAAGGCAGGAACAAACCCCAGGCAGGACGCCAGCCCACCACAGGGCCCACACACACTAGGGACAATTTAGGATCGCCAATGCACCTAACCTGGATGTCTTTGGATTGTGGGAGGATACCCATGACATGACAGACATGGGGAGAACATGCAAACCTATGTCTCCTTACTGCGCCACCATGGTGCCCTTAAGTTCAAACATCTCAATTCCATCATAACAGAGGAAGGAGTGCTGGATCTAGAAACAAATTGTAGAATCAGGTTGGAAAAAGCTGGAAAAAGGGAGCAGGAATGTTACATGATTGAAGAATTAGAGCAGACATTTGGGGTATAAAGGTCAGAGCGGCATTGCTGTGTGGACCGGAAATGGCAAGCTACAGAAATGAGGATATTGAGATGGATGATTGGAATTACAACACTTGGTAAAATCAGGAAGGAGAGACTCACAGGTACAGTTAAGGATGGGGATTTCTTTAAGAAAATAAAGGAGAGAAGGCTAAGGCTGGGTTTATACTTCTCGCAACGCATGTTGCAGCGGACACTGCTGCTACACAAGCGTTTTACTGTTTATACTTATGCGCATACTTTACGTAAATCTGGAGGAATCCACCAGGTGGCAATGCGAGATATCATCACGGTGAGAACAGGTTCGGCTTCTCTGTATTGTGAATTGCCTGAAACACCCATTAAATTCCAATGACACCTTACTGCAATATCTCTGAAAAGGACATTTAATAATTAAATCCATCAATCCAGGGATGTGTCCATTCCAGCAAGCATTAGGCACGAGGCAGAAATAATCTCTAAACGGGACATCAACTCATCACAAGGTGAATACAATCACGTGTCATTACGATGGTGAATATGCGACGCTTAAATATATCTGTATGTCAGCATTTTGCTTCACCACATCGGACCATTCATCAAACATGGGAACGCGTGACAGCCATGATGCGGGCGCGTACGCGTGATGAGCGTGAAGTATAAACAAACCCTAAAGTGGTGAGGACATGAAATGAGAAGAGTGTGAGGAGAACAGGCGTGGATATGGTGGGGAAGAGGATGACCAAAGAGAAAGTGGATGGACTGTGTGAAGGGGGACATAAAGGGGCTTCAGGCAAGGAAGCATACAACAGCCAGGAGAGGAAGACCAAACTTGAAATGGGGGGAAAAGCTTTACAAGAAAACCATTTTAATTTGTACTTGTCACACATCATCCTGTAGTTCAGCTCAGTATTTCCTAAATCTCTCTTTGCCTTTCTTCTTCATTCCAAATAAGTTTTATTAAAATGATGGTTGGTGGTGCACACAAAGGTGTAAATTGGAGCTACAGAGGTTTAGCCACCCATACTGACAGATCGAGGTGGTGAAACACACTCGGAGCAACTAATTATGAGGAGAAGAATCAACTAAAATGAGAATTCAAACCCACAAGGAGGCTAAAACGACTCTGAAACTCCACTTCTGGCCCCCATATTCAAATCCAATAAAGAGTATCGCCCACTGGACTCACACTAGACAGGAAACGTGACCTCAACGCTCAATATTGCGAGGTTCCACAATTGCCTGCTTATGCTGTGTTACAATTACCTCCAAAGTCGGATCTGGGAATGACACCGCATTGGAGCTGCCTGTGTTCCAGTAAAACATTCAGAAGGCCAGTATGGAAAACCTCTGTTGTGCTGGCTGCACAATGATATAAAGCAGTATAAGAGGTGGCCGGGATTCTTGTCAGGCCAGGATGCCTCCCATATAGGAAAGGGGGAGGTAGCTTATGGAGAACTCCGCCTCCCCCAAACCGCTAAATTGATTGCCATAGAGCTGTATGGGAATTGGTATTTATCGGGACAGCCCTATTGGGTTCTAGGGGTGCAGCTAAGGGGTGCTTCAGGGATTGTTGAGCCCATTTACGGCTCCTGCCTTCCCTGGAAATGTTCCCAGGTCACGAGGATGCAACACCAGAACTAATCCCAGGTACCTGAATAAAAGCAGCAGGCTGCCATTACTCTGGGAGCCTGAGTCAGGAGGAGTGGGGAAGGAGGCAGCAAGAGTCTGGAAGAAAAGGACAGTGTTTACTGGGCTCACTGTATCAGTCCTTGGAGACCAGTCTGGGTCTGGAGAACACTTCACAAAATACAAAGTCTTTTATTGGATGGAACCGCTGTCTCTGCCTGCCTGAGTTGGGTTGGGCTGACTGGCGGGCCCCAGGACTCCATAGCAGCTGATAACACATTACTCAGTGTTTTGTGTATCCAAACAGCACAGCAACATGTCCACAGGTGGACAGCGCTGTGTGTGCGGCTGATTTAAGATAAAAATAGACTAAAGTGCTACTAAACAGTATAATACAACAGTTTTCTCTAAAGTCTGAGGTGTACGTCAACATTTTGGACGTCATGACCTGAAGTCAGACAAACTCAGACTTGACAGATCAACCTGAGTTCCCAAGTTGAAAATCCAACTTAAAGGGGTCACTCCAGTTGAAAATTTCTGTCTTCCCACTTCAAATAGAATGCAGGATCTGCCTATGGTTAATGGGGGGGGGGTGTTAACTGGCTCAAAGGGTCAAAGTCACAGCTCGCCTGGAGGTCCCTTCTCTCCTACCTGCCATGGATCTCCTCAGCTTAGACCATATGCAGTTAGATTCAGAGTCAGTCCAATGCTCCACCAGGCTTGGATGCCAGCTCCCTTGTCTTGTCCCTTCTCAATGGCTGCTTCCTGTACTCTATTTGCCCAAGACAGTCACCAGGGTTTTGAAGCTTAATAAATAAATAAATAAATAAAGTGTCCCATCATGGGGACCTGGCGCTGCTTCGAGTCTCTCCAAGTCCGCTCTTCTTGGCTACAACCTTCAAGACGCCACTCCGCTCCTCACCCCTCTGGGCTCACAAGGGCGGATGCTCAAACACTCTGCTCTGCATGTTTAATACACAAAACACAGCAAGTTTCCAAAGTCTGAAGTCACTGCTGCGTTCATGTGCAATTTTACAAACGGAATCGCAGCGAGAAGCGCCGTCGGAGACTTGAGACGCCATGTGCCCTCTGGGGACATCTAGTGGTCAGGAGAGGCAATGGCACCTGCAAGATGGTGAATGGCTCAGGACGTTATGGCTTTTCTCGATGGCTTAGCAGGGGTGTTAACCACTGGGCCTGGAGGGCCGGTGTGGCTGCAGGTTTTCATTCTAAGGGCTCGTTTATACTTCATGCTCAGAACATGTATGCGCCCGCATCATGGCTGCCACGTGTTTCCAGTGTTCATTTGACGTGTCCTCTGAGCAGGTCCTCAGAAATTAGCGCAACACATGCATGAGTTGCAGTACCAGCAAAAAGTCGGGGGGCACAGTGTGATAAAAGTTGGAATGTGATGTCAGAGTCTCTGTTTACTATCTACATGTGACAGAAAGCCGCTATGTAGATCCTATGAGATCGGTGTGTGCGCTTCGATGTTTGATGAATGGTTTGATGTGATGAAGCAAAATGCTGACATGCAGATGCATTAGTGGTGCTTTTATATTCAAGCGTCGCATATTCCCAATCGTAGTGACACGACACATTTTAAAAGTCTCACATACCGTCTTCTGTGCCGTCTTTTTTTCTTGGACTTCCTCCTGACCTGACAGCAGTGGCAAACAGCAATAGATCACCACACAGAACACATTAAACGTATGACATTCCAACTCTCCGCACATTCAGAATCCTTACATTTATACTTGATATCACTTTCATGATGAAATGCATTAAAGTATGTATGTTACATTTTACAGATAAATCATTAATTTCATTTAAATAATGAATTCTGTTAATAATTACACACATGGGGGTGACACGGTGGCGGAGCGTTAGCGCTGCTGTCTCGCAGACAGTCACGTTGCTGGTATTCCCTACCTGGAGTTTTCCTGCTGGGTTTCTCGGTGTGCTCCGGTTTCCTTCCAGAGATATGCAGATTTGGTGACACTAAAATAACGCTAGTGTATATGTGTGCTTGTATTCACCTTGCGATGAGCTGATGCCCTGTCCAGGGATTATTTCTGCCTCATGCCCAGTGCTTGCTAGAATGGACACATCCCTGGACTGATGGATTTAATCATTAAACATCCTTTTCAGAGATATTGCAGTAAGGTGTCATCGGAATTTAATGGCTGTTCCAGGCAATTCACAACACAGTGAAGCCGAACCTGTTCTCACCGTGATGATATCTCGCACTGCCACCTGGTGGATTCCTCCAGATTTACGTAAAGTATGCGCACAAGTATAAACAGTAAAATGCGTGTAGAAGAGTCCGCTAGAGCAAGTGTCGTGTTGCGTGAAGTATAAACCCGGCCTAACCCTTTTCCTAATCAGTGACCAGTTTTCACTGCTAATTAACTTCTTTTCCCTTCATTTTAATAGTCCTGTTTTTAAGGATTCAGTACTCTGAATTGATTCATTGAATGATCGCCAAACAGAAATGAGACATGAAACAAGCCAACTGATGACCAGCTACAGTAAATTGGGGCTTTAAACTCTAACCAATTTCACTCCAACCACTTTCTTAATGATTAGCTGATTCTTGCTGTTAATTAATCCTGTTTTTTAATTCCATGGCTTGTTGCTGCTCTCATTCTGCCACAGCACACATTTCCAAAACCTTGGATTTTTCTGTTTTTTCTAAGAACACCAATGTCAAATTGTTTCGTGACCTGACCTGACCTGACAGATCAACCTTACTGAGATCTTCACCTTTCTGCCTTGCGCACTGGGATTGGCTCCAGCAGACTCCCGTGACCCTGTGTTAGGATATAGCTGGTCATGTAGCGGCTCATTATTGTTTGGCTGCTAATTAAGGAAAAAGGAACAACAAAAGGGCCGGAATCAAGTTACTTAAAATTAAGGCAAAAGAAGTTAATGAGCAGCCAAAAAATGTCTCACTAATTTAGAAGATGGTTAAAATGAAAACCTGCAGCCGCTGCCGCCTTCCAGGCCCAGAGTTCAACACCCGTGTCTTAGACACATTTCTTGACATCAAGCTCCATTACCCAAAACTCTAAACACAATTCCATAACTGCACACTCAACTCCCCAAGGACTGATCACTAAACTCTCGACCCAACATCATGTAATCTTATATGACAACTAAGCTTTGCCTTCAGACATCACACAAAAGCCCCTAGAACAGCCTTACACCATGCTAAGATCAATTCAAAGCACTACTGTAAAAACCGGTCACTGCAGTGACCCCCAATCTCAGACACAGTGGACACCATATAAACAACCAACGTAGAAAATGTCCAGCCGGCCTGCCATTATCCAACCCGCTATATCCTAACTACCGGGTCATGGGGGTCTGCTGGAGCCAATCCCAGCCAACACAGGGCGCAAAGCAGGAAACAAACCCCGGGCAGGGCGCCAGCCCACCACAGTAGAAAATGTCCAATAAATGTTTAATGTACAACACAATACATAAAGAATATTCTCTGTAGCCGCAGCATCCTGTCTCTAGTCAGGGTCACACCAGAGAATCTCGTCGACATCGCATGTAATATGAGCCCTGGCCAGGCACTGGGGGATAAAACCTCCCAGCAGGCCTCAACTGGGATGTCCAAACAAGCTTCCTCCATGGCCAGCAGGATGTGAACATGAATGTAGTGGTCTCGGTTGTAGACCCTCCACTGCCGTGCTGAAAAACACTCCTCTATAGGGTTTAGGAAACAAACTAGAGCAGCCTGGTGGAAGCTGACATTGTCCCAAATTACAACGTGGCATGGCTGCTGTGGTTGTGATGGCGCCTTCTGGTCAAGTTGGTATACATGATCTCAGAGACCACCAGCAGAAGCATGGTGTCATATGGTGCAAGGATGGCCTGTTAGTGAGGGACCCCTCGGTGGCTGATGATGGCACACATTGTCACATTCCTTCCTCGCTTGCTAGGGACATTCACAATGGCCTGTCAGCCAGTTATGTTCCTCCTCCTCCTTTCAGTGAAGCTGAAGCCTGTATCTTCAACAAAGAGGGGCTCATGAGGAGTGCATCTTGCATCGTTTCAAAGATTCTTCACACACTGAAACACACGGCTATGGTACACAAAAATGGAGGCCACAAATACCGTTTGCTGCACAGTACTTCAATTCGCTCAAACACTTCACACGGTTTCATGGCTGCACATATTCCAGGCAGTGGTCTTTGATAGGTCTGTTTCATCGTCAACCTGTTCTTTCGAAGAATGTGCTCAATTGTGGAAATGCCGACTTCATCAGTCCCTCTGAGTATTTTTTGGTCCTCACCAACCTTCTGTTGAATCTCCTGCAAGCGAATCGAATTGTTGGCTGAGACCATCCTGATCATCCCCGTCTCTAGCTCTTCAACAATACAGCAGACTTCTTCTGCCTCCACCGGGTGGTCGTCTCTCAGTTCTGGAAAACAAAACTCTGCAAGTGCTAATAGTAAACCATCCATTTTAAACGGGAAGAGACGGTAACTTGGAGAAACAGCGCAGCGTCCAACAGAGCAAGCGGCCACAGTACATGTGTGCAGAACTCCACGGTTACAGCAGGATACAAATGAAGGTTCATACAACAGAAGTGGCTCACGTCTGGCTGCACTCCTCGAGCAGCTTCTGCCATCGACCAGCAGGATGTGAACATGAATGTAGTGGTCTCGGTCGTAGACCCTCCACTGCCGTGCTGAAAAACACTCCTCTATAGGGTTTAGAAAAGGCAGAAAGATGTGGCCGAATCTGAGGTTGTTGGTGAGCCAGTCACAATCCAGAGCAGCCTGGTGGAAGCTGACCTTGTCCCAAATTACAACGTGGCATTACACCCCAGGCACAATGACACGGTCAGCCGGAGTGGCACGAATCTCACTTGACTCCATTTGTCTCTTTGCTCTTCCTCGGCCTCACCACCTCCCCTCCTGCGTCTGTCGCTCCAGAACAAGTGAAGTGACCTTTGGTCCTTTTACTTATCTGTCGATCCTAAGGCTGTGGTTGGTGTGTGGACAAGTTTGGCTCGTGCTGAGGAGTTGTGTGCTACACGTGTTCAGCTCTGATACTGAAGCCAGCGCTTCCTAAACAAGCACAGAGTGACGCCAGCGACACGTGGAGGTATTTGTGTGTAGAATGAAACAAATCCGAATTGTGTGTCAAAATAGGGGAACAGTCTTTACAGTTTTGGGAAACGAGTTTGTATTTTGGATGATGGTGGAATGGTTTGGGATTTTTAGTTAATAAGTTTGGTAATAGCATGTAAGCGAGCAAGAGATACTGTAAAAGCACATGCAGCTACACCAGAGCTAAAATAACTGATTTCAAAAAGCAAACGGTGATGTATTCAAGCAAAGAAATAATTATTAAAAACGGTATAAGTATAAAGTAGTAGAATGTAGTTAGGGGTACAAGTCAGCCATCTTGATGATAACACGGTGCCTCACCGAGATAATGTGTTCTCTATGAGGGGCTCGGGGGATACAAAGGCAGGACTTGCCTGCCCGAGCGCAGGGTGAATGAAGAAGGCCCAGTGGTAGAGCTGTACTCCAGCGCTCTGCCTGTCATCACTTCAGGGAAGGCCTCTGACCATTCTATAACCAGACAGGAGTAAGCTGGGGAAAGGGGGCAACACAGAGCCAAGGAAATCAAACTGAGGGACCATTAATGGACAGCAGCCTCTGAAAGCAGGTGGCAGCAGTTGAGGAAAACTCAAAGAGAGATTCTTATTTCTTGAGTCGCCCGGCCTGCTTGGTAATGGGTGAAATTCTTGGTGTTTCTTAACATCTTTTATTCTTGTTACTGATCGCCTTCTTCTTCTACAACTACGGTATACCTCAAGATAATGAACTATTTACCTTATGATGCTCGTCAGCGTTTACAGCCACTTGATTCCCCTCTAGCTTACCCATTTGGCATCCCTCCTGTTTGTATAAAAGACAAAAGATGGAAAGATGAAAAACTTGAAAAAAATAAAACAGCATGCAGCCAGTTAATCAGATTAAAACAAAACCTGCAGAAGAAAGCGTGCGTGGGATCTTGAGATTCAGTCCATGACATGTCCACTACTGTGGAGGCCGAGCCCCGAACAGGGGAGCTGCTTGTCAGTGTAAGGGTGCAGAGTCACTGCACATCAGGGGTATCGTGCCAATTAGAAGGACACTTACTCAGAAATCAAAGCTTGGCCATCGCCAGGACTTGTAATCCTCCTCCATTCCATTTCTCTTTTCAGGAGCCTACCGTGGCCGTCGCTTCCTTACCAAGCTACTTGCATACTGTTGGACGTCAGACACCAGAGCTGCTAACGGCACACCAGAGATACATCTGTGCTCATCATCAGGATTCTGTGAAAATGGAGAACTGGCAGAAGGCTGGCCAGCCAGCTGACCGCAGACACCAGGGGCCTCATGCATAATACCGTGCGTAGAATTCACACTATAACATGGCGTAAGGACAAAAGTGGAAATGTTCGTAAGCACAAAAAAATCCAGATGCATAAATCTGTGCATTCGCCAAGTTCCACTTTCTTCTGCTCCATAAATCCCGGTCAGCGTGAAAAGTAACGCACATGCACACGCCTGCTGTCTCGCCCCAACTCCTCCCAGAATTACACCTCTTTGAATATGCAAATCAATATAAATAGCCCTTAAGCTCAGCGTTCTGTGAAAAGTCAGTGGCAAAAGCATGGGGGGAAATAGAAGAAATTCAGCGAATACCAAGTGGAGGCAAAGAAAAAAGTACTATTTGTTGGTTTAAAAAGTGGTATAAACAACAAAAGGAAGTTGATCGAGTGACAGAGTGTCAGAGAAACTCGAAAGCTCAAGTTCACAAAGTCGCACAGTGCCTGAAATAAAAAAGAAGTTGTCAGTTATCAAAGTCACCGTGAAAAGGCGAGTCGTAACCCACCGTCTGAGTTTCATATGAAAGCTTATTAGGGTACAGAGAAAAAAAAAATAGGCACACAGTGGGAAAAAAGCACTAAATGTCAACTTTAATCTCAGAATTTCCACATTAATCACGTAGTTTATTTTGTCATTAAAGTAGAACATCATAAACTTCATCTTAAAATCATTTACTTTACTAGTTTCTCAAATCCCATCGTAACTAAAGTAGCACGTTAAATGCTTTGTTTTGTATTTGATCTTCTGTGTGCCCTATGTGTGTGAATCACTACGTGCTTCTTAAATGGGCTTTCTCTTCTTCCGACTGGACACAGAATCCATTACATTCATGATATTACAGCTCTCTGAATAACTAAAATACTGAGATGATAGCAGTTAAAGCATGTTATTAAACATGGGAACACGGTGGCGCAGTGATTGTTCCTGCCTCACACAAGATGCTTGCTGTGTCGTGCGTGACCTTCAATGAAATAACTTATTGTAGCAGTGCTGTCTCTTTCAAAAGTACTAACCTCCTTCCTTTTCTTTCTCCAAATACCCAATCACCACACAATCTGCTCTGTAATAGACGTTAAGCCATCTTTAAGCTTAGAACGCCGATTCTTCAAACCTTTTAAGGAACATTGAAATATCTTCGTAGTACGTGTTTAATTATTCTATCCATCTATCCTTCTAGTGTCGTGCCAGCTTCAGCAAATATACAGTGCAAGGCAGGAACAATACGTGAATGGAGCGCCAGCTCCTCGCTAGTGCTGCAACACCGTGTCCTCACATTAACAATATAGATTATTTAAATGATGTTAACATTTTATCTGTATAATGTAATAAACATATTTTGCTGCATTTCATCTTAAAAATATCGTCATCATATGTAAATACGCTCTTTATAAAGTGGCTCAGGTTGTATAATATAACTGTATCGCAAGTTTACAGTCAGGTGATTGTACTTATAAGTACAAACAGTTCTACAAGGAGCACTTGATGGACTGATTGATTGCGTTTATAGCTTTTGGGATGAAACTGTTTCTGAACCACGAGGTCAGTACAGGAAAGGCTCTGAAGCGTTTGCCGTATAAGAGCAGTTCAACAGACAGCATGGCTGAGGCAGCGTGTGCTTGATGCTGTATACTGATAATTCTCTTTCCGATCAGCTGCTGTAGAGCTGTGATTCCACACTCAGATACAGTGATATAAATACTCTGAGTGGTGCAGTGAGAGTAATATGGAAAAAGATGATCCGCTGTGGCAACCCCTAACGGTAGCAGCTGAAAAAAGAAGAAGAAGGTGCAGTGAGAGTAACAACGCTAAAGCAGCTATGGTATTTAGAATAGTTTGACCATTCTGTGGACCATTATATTGTTACAGGTTAATTACAATCAGATGTATTAAACTAATAAACAATATGCTGTTAATTTCAGTGTATATGATAAAGCTGCGTCAGGGATGTGGATCTAAAAAAGAAAGGGAAACCACACTGGAACAAAAGCACTTCTTTGATGCTGGGTGCCGCCAGTTTGCAAAGCTGAGCGGAGAACTTGTGTACGCCAGGGTTTGAGCTACCATGTAAATGTGCATGGCTTTAAGCCAAGTTTAGGTTTTATACATCGCGATTTGAGCGTGGAAACGGGAGTACACAACATTTATACACGAGGCCCCAGGACTGTGACTGTGGGCTCACCCGAGGTTTACTTTCTCCAAGATGGCCCTTGACTACAGTTTTGATTTTACTCTCCTACGCTGTCATTTACTTGCTGAAACGGAAAGGAGGTTAATAATAATAACAATAATTAATTACACTTATACAGCGCTTTTCTGGCTGCTCAAAGTGCTCAACGTTTCGATTGGATAGCCTTCATTAGGAAAATCAATATAAGAAGGAAACAAAGCCAGGGGAGATAAAAGGAGGAAAGGGGAGGGCAGGCAAGAGGGGGTCCGGCTGCAGACATGACCTCCACCTGAGCCCATTTTTGTCTATTTGAGTCAGATGACTCTCCTCGAAGCCTAATGGAAAATGAGAATAACTTGAAGAACAGATGTAGAGAAAAAACATACAAGAAGCAAAGCAGAGGTCTGGACCAGGAGGACAACAACCCACCAATTCCCAAAGCCAAAAACCACAAGACAAGAACAAAGTCAAAAAGGATTGCAGAGCTCAAAATCAGTAAAGAATCAAACACAAATGGGCAAAAATTAAAGCACGAGGAGGGTTTTGGAGTCCGAGGAGTCGGACTAGGAAGTGAGCCCAGAACGAGCCTTTCATCTTGTTTAGTGAGGGTTCATGACCTCTGAAGCCCTGCGTCTTACTGAGCAAAACCTAGCAACGTAGTGGAGCTGAACAAAAAAGTTAATGGTGGCCCAAATCAGAAGTGAATTTTAGAACGAGGCATTGAATCGAAAAACAACTGACAAGTTTTTAGCAGATTCCTTGGTGTCAAAAAACCCTAAAATGATATGCAGCTCAATACTACAGCCAGAAAATAATCTGTGAAAAAAACGCACAAGTACCAGAATCCTGACAAGTAACCCCACACATTATTTGAGTCCACAAACCCACCATACCCCCCTAATCTTAACCACAGTCTAACCAGGCGCATTGCGGAACATCGCGGCATCAACCATGGAGGTCCCGTGTTTGCAGCCTAGCGTGGTCACCAGACCTTCCAGTATCTGCAGCCAAATGCTCTTGAAGTAGGGGAGAAGAAACTGCCATTAGAGAAGAGGAACAGAGAGACGAAAAAGATGGCTGATCATTAAGACCTAGAGAACGAGCAGGTTGAGGCCGATCCAAGCTTCTTCTGATTTTCTTTGGAGCCCTGTGAAGCGACACAAACAGAGAGATTAGTGTGGCTACGATCAGCGGCATGTGAAGTGCTCACCCATAGGCTTTATTGGCTCAAACACGCTCCCGGAATCATCTTTGGTTAGCTGTCCCTTCTGCCGGTTTGGCGCTGGCCACGTCTTCGTCTCTCTTGACCAATGGCCGTCTCATCGCTCATCTTGTATGCTCATCTGTTTCTGTTGTTCTACTGTGTCTTGAATGAAGTACACCATCTAATGGCACACAGAAACTCTCACTGGTCTAAGAACACCCACACATATGATATACCGTTAGACATGTCTTGATGCTTTTTGGGGTCCCCCACCCCTCTGTTTTTGGACCTGAAAAAAAACTAATTTTGTGTCATTGATTTGTGTGACACCTTTATGACAAAGAGTAAACCAAAAAGTGTCTTCAGCAAAAATGCTCAGAAGGACTTGGGAGTGCGGCAGGCCACACTGACTGACCCCAGGGATTCACCCCCTAATGGGATACGAGGACTCAAAGTTACTCCTTTATCACAAACCTTACAAAAAAAAAAATTAATAAAATCAGTAATATTTTCAGTGGAGTGTCATTTTATGCCAGTGGTTCTCAACCTGTGGGGCGAAGTAACAAAAAGGGGGGCGCGAAGATGTGAAAAAAGAAAACAAGAATCAAAAATATGAAAAAAACATCTGTTGAAACCAAAACAAATTAACTTAAACTACATTCTGATACTAGAACAATAAATATAGAGTTAGATAAATGTCGATAAAAGTTAAGTAGGTATAATAAAATATGCATCTACATTTCAAAAAAATGTTGGGGGGGGGGCGCAATTAAAACTGTTATGAAAACTTGGGTCGCAAATACTCAAATGTTGAGAAACGTTGTTTTATGCCATTTTGAGGTTTCTGATCACGATTATAATCATATTTTTGATATGTGATTCTTTACCAGTGGTCCTCACCTTCTAAGTGAAGATTACAAATGACAAATATCAAACATAAGAATGTGGGGTATCATTTTAGAGAGTTTGAGTATCCCTTGTAACAAATATGTTATTTTTAATACTTGACTAGGGATCAGGCCCCCTACGGACCTCCATCAAAGGGGAAAAACTGAGCAGAGCCGTCCTTCCTAAAAGCACATCAGGCTCTGCATGTGAGGCCCGCGATCGAAGGACCCGCCTAACGAGGTTACTGCTGTTCCATGAATTGTCAAATTATTGGGGTTGACAGTCACCTGTTCTGATCATTTCCATTAATGAGCAGAGAGGTGGTGTCAAGCCAACACCAGTCAGGAGCACAGAAAACAAATAAAAACAAATGCATGAAGAAGCAGCAGCTTGGGCTGCACTCGCAGGTGTGCTCAGAAATCTAAATTCGTCCCACTTCCAGTAATGCAGCTGTCACTCTGCTAAAGCCGGCTGTGATGTTGAGCGTTTAACAGACATCACCTGATGTCACCTGGCCTAGGATTGTTCATTAGCTCTACACACCGTTCGTCTACACGTGAAGTGCTCTAAATGCACGTTTGTAAACGTCACCAACACATCGGTGGCTCTCTGGCTTACGCCAGGCAAGCAACTCTGACATACAAAAAAAGAAATCAGCTCTGAGGAACTTTGCCTGCTGCTTCATTTCATTGGTAGCTAAGCTTACTGATTTAGTTAACGCCTTCCTGCCGTCAGTGGAAGAACAAGGTGAAGTTTAGATAAATCCATAAGTGCACATGTACATGTTATGAAGATCCAAATATTCAACTTCATTCTGACCCAGGATTTGCCACAGTTTACTAAGCACGTTCAGTAGTAAGTTGATGTTTTCATTTTAGTATTGTTAGTTGTATTTAATATTATTGTTATCGTTATAAGCAGTAATAACAGTATTTTTGCATTACACATCACAAGTGATACTGTTGGCTGTTTCAAGTAACAAAGAGTAACAGCACATCGATACCCTGGACCACCTTTACTACTATTATTACTACTAATTAGGCCTTCATTTATAAAGGAAACAAATACAAACATACAGTATAGTCACGTGTGGAATGTATACTTCTGTATTTACTATTCATTTGTATATCATTCAGGTTAAACCTGCTATAAGAAACACTAATGTAGTGGAGTCAGAGAAGGGCAGGTTGGGGAGTTTGGGGGGTCAAAATGAAGATTCCACTTTGGCCCCCAGATTGAGACACCGTGAGGAGCGCTCTGTGCAAGAACACTCGTCTGTACTGTTGGATTGAATTTCTGAGTTGGCCATGGAACTCTGCAAAGATCATTACTTGTGTTCTGGTGTGTGTGTAGTTTTTTTGACACCCACATACCCGAATGCCTTTCTCAAATTTTCTTCCATTTATTTATTTTTTTGAGAGTCAAGGATGGGGGGGGGGGTCTGTCAAAACACAGGGCCTGTTAAAGCCCACTGAGGTATTCCTTGTGTGATTTTGGTGTTCTCTAAGAAATAAACTGTTGCTGGTGGGATATTGCAGCCCACAATACCACTCTGTTGGCCCAGTTTAGCCAGGGCATAATAACAATTTAGAATACTGAGACTAAATATTTACATTGAAACACATATATTAATAGTTCAGAGCCCTGAAACACTTATTGTGTTTGTGTGTCACATACTTCTGCCTCATACAGTTAATCATTACATTTTTTATGAACAACCCCAACTTTTGATTTTTGTTTTAGGATGGTGTCCTCAACTGTCAATCAAGATCATTGGCTGATTGCAAAAGTGGGAATTTGGAGTCTCCTTGTATGTCCATCACAGACATTTGATCAGAGGCTCCTGTTGGTGCAGACCCGTGCACTGCTCCGTCGGTCTCTTTATTCATGTGGACATTCCTAGTTTGAGCAGTTCCAGTGTATCAGCATCCCATTTCAAAACAGCATAATGTGTTCTGTGATTTCTGTTTCCCAGCTCATACTGCTGCCATGTGGACGTCGGTTTGAATGCAGGAAAACCAGCACCAAAGACCTTAAGGACTACACTCAGGCAAAAGTAATCAACAAGTATGGATTAGCCAATAGGAATACACACAGCTAGGTGGTCATGACTGACACGTGAGAGGGGACTTCTGAAATAAACAGGGCGGGCGTTCCGCTTCACGTAGGCCTTTTGAGGAGCGAGCAGACTCTATAAATCCTATATTCTTTATATCCTAAACAAAGAACAAAGAAAGAGAAAGTGGCACCAGCTCAAAGAGGGGTCACACTGTTGGTCTCCCACTCCCCAACATTTGTCCCATAACACATACTTAGGCAGAACAAACCAAGAGAAGGTGCAAGATGGTGGCAACAAGTCGAGAGTTTTCCAAGTCAATCAGAGTAAGACATTGCTGAAGAAATTCTTCACAGGATTCAACTCACAAATGCAATATAAGCCACAGTTAATGTGCTCTCCCCTGTGGCAAGACACTCTGACGCTGTAAGCATTCAGTTAGCTGACCTGACAAAAGATGGCATAAAAAGAACAAAATCCTCCCTCAAGCAAATGTAACGACTTCTTCTACTGAGGTGCGAGGATTTTAAAAACAGACGATGAAGAAGTATCCAGACCCCCAACCGCGGTTCCACTTTTAAAACAAACCCTTGACAGTAAGTGCTCCATGCTATTTCAAAGCCCGTCAACTTGTTTATTTTTCCAAACATAAAATGTCACATTTAATCTTACTGAAATACACTATCAGTGTAACTATTTAATCTCCATTTCTAAAGCCACCTTCAGCAGCAATAACTGCTTGACGTCTGTGAGGGTTAAAGGGGTTTGTCCCAGCAGTAGTTGAGGCTCACTCCTTCTACACAATGGCGTTCTGGTCAGTCGGATGAAACTTCCACACCTCCACTTTCATATCACACCACTGTCTGTGGTATAGCGGTCCACAGCTCGAATTGAAAAGGCCAGTTTTAATAGAAAATCACCACACTCACGGCTTAAACGGGGCGTGGCAGTGGGGCCGGAGCCGTTCTCGGGTGCATCTGTGATTGAAGTTGGGAACTGCTAATCGCCACACCTGATCCACATCCCCGTAATATACAGAAGAAGCACAAGGCATATCGGGGAGTCATGGAGGGGAAAGGAAAGAACGGGAATGGAGGTTAAGACAGAAGAAGGCAGCAGGAAGGACAAAGCCGGTGTGTGAGCGAGTGAGAGCAGACTCATTGAAGGTTGAATGCTGCTGGTAGGAGAGCCCCGGAGGAGTGTTGGACCAACATTTCAGGGGGTTTCAGTTTTGAGGAGCTGGAGTGACTGTTGGAGGAGATGACTTGCCATTGAAAGGAGTGGCAATTGAGGAAGCTTTGGGCATGTTGAGCAGCTGGGGAGGGAACCCAAGTCTCGGTCCGGCTGGAGCCTTATGTACACCATAGACCAGAATAGGAAGGAGCTGTATTTGCTGGCAGGGTGACCCCCATAAGAGAGACGCCAGTAGAAAGAAGAAAGCACTGGAGTTTTAAGACAAGAATGCCTCCAGGCATTGTTTTAATCTCATTTTAAAAAGGATTTATTTATTGGATTTTAACCTCCACCGTTCACCTGTGTTAATGGATTATTTATTTAAAGATTTGTGATGCACTGCACTTATTTGGGCAGTTTTTGGTTTTGTTTTTAAATAAAAGCACTCTGCACTTTCTGCACCATCCCCTTGCTTCGGTGTTGATGTCTTCAATGTGTAGCTTATCAGTGACATCACCAACGGTGTCTGGTTCGAGAGCTCACCCAGAAGCCTAGGTGGGATCATGGAGCAGAACCTACTACGTGGATCAGGTGTGGCGATTAGCAGCTCCCGCCTTCAATCACAGATATGCCCAATATTCTTCCTTCTACTATTGTAACCGCATGGTAACAGGCCTGCAGCACAACACAGCCACCCCCATACTTCCCTGAAGATTGGGAAGTTTGTAGTCATAAGGTGTGACATTTGCACTACACAACTTCAACTTATCTGACTTAAAAACCCTTTCCCATGTAACTAATGGGTTACTGTCATGTTTCTTTTTTGGCACAAACAATAGTTTCATGATTTTAATTTTTTTTTTTTGAGTAAGGCCAGTTGTGCTAACCTTGCCTGTAGACTCGGTCATGAAGAACTGTTGCAATGGCCGATTGGTGCTTCTTCTTTACTTCAGCCCCAGAAATTGAACAGTGTAGACCCTGAGGCTGCTGGCCTCTTCTCTCAAGTTTCCCTCCAGTTTGCACCTTGTTTGAGGTATCATTAGGGAAGATTGCACAATAGTAATGTCACCATCAGAGCTTGCTGGAATATTTTAACACTGGGGTCTTGTTTTCTATCGTATACATTCTTATTGTTCTGTCTATACTGTCTTTGGAATGTGCTTTGGTCTTTACTTTCAAAGCTATCCCTTCAGAGGCAGCAGAGTCCCATACCTGCAGGTTGATTATCCATTAAGGCCTTGTTCACACGGGCGTTAAGTTTTTGGATAAACGAACTTGCTCTGAACGTCCTAGACGTTTATGTTGCATTTTGTGGTGGCGATCGATTGACTTCTACACCGGCGTTCGTTTGTCTCTGTCTAACGCCAGCCTGCAGCCCAAATTGTAGTTTGTGTGTTAACCTGTGGAGGCAGTGTCGGGAACTGGATATGAAAGCCCTTGTCGTTTTATTTGAGGTGCTTCCTTTCAATATGGACCATTTTGCTATGTTAGATATTAATCTTCTTGTTTTAAAAATACTCGTAATACGGCGACGTAGGGAGAGAAAAAATCGCCGCCGCTACTGGGTTCACCCTCTGACTGCACAACGTCGGGTTAAAGGAAGTTTTTTTGTGCTTTATGAAGAAATGCGAAAATTTCCGCGCAAGTTTTTTAATTACTGTCGGATGTCGGTTTCCACTTTTGATTGTCTGCTGCAGCTGGTGCAATGCCACATTGCACGCAGATCAACCAATATGCGACTTGGTGTTAGCCCCGAAGAGAGACTACTTGTCAGTTTGAGGTAAGGAAACAGTAGTCGAGTGTGCGCTTACACCAGTGTTATGCACTGAAATGCCCCCCCTACATAATCGTTATCAAATATTATATTAGAACATAAATTAATAGGTTCATGGTTTACAAATTACATGAGACAATAAAATAAGCAATATGAAAATATATATATATATATATATATATATATATATAGTCCTCCGAAGCGTAAAATAAACGCGCAAAAAACGAACTAGAAGCAGTTTCCTTGCGTTCGTTGGGTTTTGAACGCCAAGAAAAAGCTGCATGCAAAGTTTTTTGATGCCGTATAAACGCGCAGCCGGACAAACGCACGTCACCAAAGCCCGTGTGAACACTCTTATTGACTCCTACGTGTAGAAAACACTCGGCGCTTGATCCGCGCTCACCGGACGCTACAAACGCAAAAAAAACGCTCGATTTTAACGCCCGTGTGAACAAGGCATATCCCCATGTCCAATTATTTTTCACTTTTGCAAACTTGAAGCTTCCACAACACGTGGCTCAAACAAATACTGCAATGTTAATTTGTTTTTTTTAACTTGTTACTTGCCCATGTTTTGTAAAGACCAATAAAACTGTTTACATCCCAAGCTTTTATGAATAATGAAAATCAAGTTTGACATAATACACGTCAGTATTAACCAACGATACTGAAACACATACATGGAGGAGCGCTGGAGGGATTGGATATTATTCTTATTGTGTAATCCACAGGGTCAGTTATCCAGTTTTCCAAGACATGCAAAACAAAATTTTTTAGTCACAAATGCTAAATAGATGCTTCCAGAAAAAAAATCAGTGCATACTTTATACAGCAAAATGCAATTCAAGTTTCTTAACTGAAGATCCACATCTCCCCCACATTCCCTTGGGTTGTCTTCAATTCAAACTCAGGCCCATGTAATTTAACACAGTCACATTTACAAAGAAAAACAAACAAGAGGACAGTGTTTCAGTAAAAGGTTTGTTATTCAGTAAAATTAAAAAAAAATATAATAATTTGAGAAAAACCATCCATTGTGAATGTTCATTTAACTGTTGTCACTAAGTTTACAGCATACACCAAACAAAACCATAAACTCTCCACATATAAACATGACAATTCCATCATGAGTCTGCAGACCTGTTTTACGTGTCGCACAAATCAACTGTTACTACAGAAATCCATTCACGTGCCGTACCTCCATCCTTCCGAAGAGCCACTGGAGGCGGAATATCCTTCAGAAATCCAGGGGCTCAGATCAAGATTATACATTAAAAATGTTAAAGTCCTCCAAAATCTGCATGATGATGTCCACAGCTTGAACTTGGCAAGGATCCACTGTGGCAGTAAATGACAGAAGATTTATGCCATCTACATTGACCTACACAAGTGTGAGAGAGTGGGCTAATGGAGGCAGAACACAATGCAAAGTCAAAAATCATCAGGATCACAAAGCACCGATGCAAGGAGTTTCACTGAGAAAGCAGATCACTAGTGCAAAGTTTGGGGTTTGTATTAAGACAGACGAGACGAGCAGGTAAATAAAGAATAGAGTGACTGTTTGAAAATACATAGCGACAAATTGACAGAATGAGAAAAAGCAAAAATGAAGAAATCACAGATAGAAGAGATGATTCAAGTGACAGGAGGTGGAGGATGAAATGCCCAGGACCTTGTAAATCAGAGAAAGGAAATCTGGATGGGTAATCGGGGCAAACCAAGATAAACCAAAATGTACCCTGTTATCATTCTGTCAATAAAAACAAAGTTTAACTTGGCAAACATGCAGGTAACATAACATTATTGGATTCCTGCAGATTTTGTAAACATAAAAAGAGATAAAAGCTTAATTTCAGGTAAGGGAAAAAGAAAAAAAAAAAAAAAAAAAAAAATCACCCCCTTAACACTCTGTGCTGGCTGCAACGCACTACAAGGTAATCTTGAGAGTCTTGTCCAGAAAACCCAATCAAATTTTTCCAGAGCACAAACCTGTAAACACATTTGCACGTCTCTACATGCAATACTCATTTCTGGAAGACAAACCCCACTAAACACCTACTCTGACAATCACACACTATATTGCACATATCTTGCCCAACATGTCTACCGCATAGTATGTTTTTTTTTTTTGTTTTTTTTTTAAAACAGGTTTAAGCAAGAAATGGTTTCACATTAAACATAATTAACCATCAGCCAAAATAACCGCACAGGCCTTGTTAAGAACAGTCACTAAACACCCATCCCAATTCACACATGCAACATTCTTCATTTCTCCCTCTCTTAAAAACAGACTATTTCCATGAAGACATTTAAAATGGCATGAAAATTAAATTTACAATGCAAAAAAAATTGAAATATATATAAATAAATAACTTCCCAAAGAACTTTAACAAATACCTGGATTTCCTAAAATAATAACGCATGCTCATTTTATAACATCTTAGTCCTAACTAACGTTTATTGCACTCTTGTTTTTCTTCAAAAACACAACCGCTCAGTAACTGGCACACCTAAAACACTCAGATGTGCTCAGTTTCACCCACAGATGCAGCCGAAGCTGTGCTGAAATGATTTCTTAACATCTACTCAGATTTCTCTCGGACACAAAATACCATATATTTCATTAGAATTTAAAAGAATAAAAAAGTTTAAGACTTAAATTTACTATTTACAGTACTTACAATAAATATTTTTTGAACCACCGCTGTTTTGAATACTGACGATTAAAGACCACCATTCAGAGGTAAAGACCCTAAAAATTCACAGGTTTAGTAGCAGGCAACAGCTTTCCAAATGGTAAAGGATTTTTTGGGGAGCCTCTGTAACGGCCTTTTTCTTTCAGAGCTGCATGCTTCAGGCAGCTCTTTTCAGGGCTGCAGGGTATCTTCTTGGTAATGATTTTATTTGCCATGAAAGGATCATTTGACATTTGGTTAGTCACATCGTCAAGAGCACATGGCTTTGATTGTGAACTTAGCAGGTTCTCTGTGCCAGTAGCAGAGTCAGTACATTTGTCCTGTGCTATGGTAAGGGTATTCGAGGTGCTTTTCAAGAGGGCAGACAGGCCGCTTTCATGACTCAAGGACTTCGGCAGATTGCTTAAAGGAGTCATTATCTGCTCAGATCTGGTTTTCAAAAGTGAATTTATTCTTCTCACAGACTGACGAACTGGTGTACGTTGAAACTTAAGAGGTGGCATCAAATTTTGCCTTGGGGTACAATCATTTAAAGAAAGAATGTTAAACCGTTGAATATGGTCTGCTACTTTCATCTGAACAGATTCTGACGTCTCTGTAGCATAGGCCGATTCTGATTTTTCATTGTTTTGAGAAGGTACCGTTTCTTTTGGTGTCCCTTGAACTGACCTAAATATCTCATCGACTTCTGACTGTGTTTTAGACAGTAAGTGAACCGTTAGTTCTGAAACAAACTGAGGTGACTGATCATTAAGGACTTGGTTTGTGGCTGGATCACGAGGAGCATTCTCACAGACTGAAGGGATGTTCTGGTTATTTTCTTCTGTGCTCGAGCCAGCCAGTTCTTGTATATCTGGCACTTCAGAAAAAGACAAGTCTTCAGATGCTGTGTCTGCATGACCACCTGCTAAACTACACTTCTCCTCATTAAGGGACTTATCAACATTCTCTGTAATGCAAGGTACAGCCTCATCATCCTCAGCTGCTGTTTTGAAGATTTCATATCTTCGTGGAGACTCGCATTCCCCAATTAATGAGTTTAAACTGCTTCCCGATTCCAAGAAAGCCCTTCTGATTTTAAGGAGAGTGGCTCCAGTTGAATTTTTCTCCTCCTCAGAAAAAGAGGCTTTCCCTTCAGAGCTTTGACTTTTGTTGTTTAGACTCATGCTTTTGGGAAATCCAGCAATGATAGGTGGCTTCCCAGCTACAAGAGCTGGTTCAGAGAAAAAATTGCTACCTAGACCATGACCCATTGGTGTTTCTACAGAAGAATCACTGCTGGTCTCCAAGGATTCCACTGGACTCCTGTTCCAAGAAGTCTGGAGGGCAACACCTTCTCTTTGAGGTGTTATGAGATTTTCTTCCGATTTACTGATATACTTAGAACCTACAAAATAAAGGATAGATATTATTGAAATGCCTACTGTATACACAATTATCATGCAAGAAAAAAAAAATTCCAAACAGTACTAGGACATCAAAGTCGGGGCCAGAAGTGCCCAGACACTTGCAGTGCCTTAATAAATTGGACAGAATTGAGGCATTCACCCAGGACATCCTTAAATTCACCCTCAGCATAGTGTCCTCCTTTCTATTAAGGCCCTGAGGTTCAATTATACATCAGTGACAGGAAGACTGAAAAAGGATGTTGCCTAGATAAGCTTCCCATGAGATTAGACTACACCTAGTTGTCTTTGTTCAGACTGGCAATTATTGCATAACAGACAGGTCAATTGCTGAATTATAAATTACAAGTTTTTGAAAACTTAGAAGAGAAGGTCTTTTCACAATTTTTTCCTGTTCAATAAGCAAGTCCAGGAGAGATTAAAGAGATCAAGTATATCATATAAACCACAGTTTCTGGTTCCTAACTTTGTATTGGAAATTAAGATACTGAGGAACTGGATATCATATGTAACACATAACAAGAACCATTAAAATTAGAGAATAGCACTTAAAGGTCACATAGATATTGCTGCAGCACCATGCAACTGAATCTATTAAAATCATTTCAGAAAATGTTTGTTAATGGTCAACTGGAGGAGCCATGGGCTAGAGGACAGTGCATTATTAAGATATTCAAGAGGAGATATCACCTTTCTATCATTGGAAGAGAAGGAAGGCATAGTAAATTAGGATTTACACCCTGCATGCAACGCCTCTCCCAAACCACCTACACCCGTGGAACACACTGAATATTTAAGAGGCATATATTGTAAATTATAGAGGCAATATATACACATACATATAGTATATATACACAGTACTGTATATATAACAAATATATCGACCTCAGTAATTGAAAGGCCAATTATATGTAAAAATTAGGAAAGCAGTAATACAAACATACTCACAGGGATAACCAGAAAGAAAATCTCTTATTTATGAGTGAATGTAACGGGACTGCAGCAAAAGCGACAGGCTTTTGATATTAGAATAACTTTTAAATATTTCATAAACAATAAAATAACTAAGTATGAATAAATTTCTTAATTAAGGGCAACATACTTATAATGAAGTTTAATGCAAAGATCGTTTTATAGAAAATGAAAATATTTCAGCAACAATTATATAAAAAGGAGCTCAGGGCTATTAAGTACACAGTCAAGAGTTTGCGGAGACTGCCTATAAGGTTTCAAAAAGACTGCTTGGAATGCAGGGCAGAGGAAAAGTTAGGAGACGCTACCTTAAAGTTGCATAAAATTTGTACTAATGCCAAAAAAAACATTTGAATACTATTAATTCTTGGGATTAATAAAGTATCTATCTATCTATCTATCTATCTAATTCTATTTAATGCTACATATTAACTAACCAATTAATCTTGCTATGAAGAAATCTCATAGCAAATTTAACAAAAATACCTTTTCCTGCATGTTGATTTTGCATCACAGGGCTAAATGATGCATCTTTTGCAGGATAACCGGTTACATTTTCTTGACAGGCAAGACGAGAACCAATGGCTTCTGATCCTTTGACTCCAATAAAGGACCCTGGCAAAGTGGTCTGCAAGGTAAAATAAAATGAAATATACACTAGGGCTGTACAATTAGCCAAAAAAAAATCTGAATATTCAAAACAACAATAAGCAAAAATTAAAATATATACAAACCCAAAATGTATGGGAGGAGCTGTGTGTTACTAGCAGGTGGCTGTTAAGTGCAGTATAACTGTATGCATTATTTGGAAGTTGTGGGGAAATGGAGAGAAAGACAGGAGAAGAATGAAAAGAGGAATAATAAAATGATTTACATGTACTTGTACAAAGTTAATACAAAAACATCAACTGTGGAAAATATACAGCATTCAGAATTACAAAAACCATAATAAGAAATAACCTGCAAAAATACTTGTATGAAAATAGCATACTAAATAATAGCATGAATTTATGAAAGAAATAAGACTTACAGATTCCTTATTTTTGCCAAGACTGAACTTCAGACGCAGTGACTTTCTAACTCCATCTTTCCTGTGTACTCTTGGCGAAAAGCCTTTGTATATTCCAGTTTCAGCTCTGCATGAACAGAAATGAAAACAGTCATAAGCTTCTAATTAAAAAAAAAAAAAAAAAAAAAAAGCTAAAAATGGTGAAAACTTGAACAAAATCTTATTACACCTGAGAACCTCAAAGACCAAAAACTGCTATGAAACATCATTAGAAAGTAAAACAGGTCTGCCAGCTACAGTATGTCCTGTAGGAAAATCTACTCTGCATTTATGCTTTTTTAAGACCCATAGTCAATCATGAAAGGAATGATTGAAAGGTCCATAGATTCAATACTGAGATTTCAAATGTAAATGGGATATTCTACAGTGCTGATTTTCCAGATGTTTAACACTAGAATTACCAAAGCCTTCGAAAAAACTCGTAACTCTGTCCCACCTTAAATCCCTTCACACCTCTCCGTCAGTGTCTTTTGTCTTTTAAATGTGTCGATAAGTAGCAAGCATACTACTATTACATCCCCTCCACTGCCGTACAGTTTTCTCAGCTCAAGTCTGTTTACCTGCGTGTCAGTTGCTTAGAGTTGTACAGAGTAAATACTATATTATTTAGAACACATGTATATACAAGGGAAGCTCTGGCAGTCTACTTGTGACTTTATGCTGTAGGAAGTAAGCAAATAAATCCAGGTAAACAGGTAAATAACATTCAATCTTGTTTTCATATACAAAGTACAGCGACGGCAAAATTGTGACGTGCATTCTTTCTCCGATGTAGAACCCTTATCATCCGAGTTCACCTCTGCTATAGCACATCTTTATGTGAAAACAGCAGTGTCAGATCAGGGGTAGTGTGAATGTAAGTAGGAGAATAAAACTGAATTAAAAAAAAAACAATGCTAACCTTTACAAGTACCATAAATTTACATAGGCTGTTACAGACTCAAATCAAATGTATGTTTTTATTCTATAATAGCAAAAATAAGAGTAGTTCACTTCTCAAAACGGAGTCGTGCGGGATCGAACTCGTAACCTTTTGATTACCAGTCAGCAGCTCTTACTGTTACGCCACCAAAGCAGTTGTGTTAAAGATGAGTCAATGTCACACCCTAACGCAGGTTCATTTTCTGCAGTCATATTCTAGAATAAAAGTGTACTTGTGTTTTTGATATTTGGACTTCAGGCTTTACACATTATACACTTCATGTCTACATTTTGTCAATTATTACTAAAAAATGAAAAACGTTTGTGTTTTAGCAATGTGTTTACATAGATTGTTGTAGACATGGAACACACAAATGCATGTGTTCCAAATAACGATATAGTATTTAGTCTAGTCTTTACAACTCTAAGCAATTGACACGCAGGTAAACAGACTTGAGCTGAGAAAATCTTGTGTGGCATTGGGGGTGGGGGGGGGGGGCTGGGGGGTTGGATGTGAATGCAGGCTGCTTATCGGCACATTTACAAGACAAAAGACGGTGTCAGACAGGTACGAGGGGATTTCAGGTGGGACAAACTTACAAGTTTTTTCATAGGCTTTGGTAATTCTAGTGTTAAAGATTAACTCCTATGAACAAAAATGAGTGATCTAGTAATAAGGAAAAAAGTAAATAGATCTATTTGTGAGCCAAATCAACATTGATTGTAGTCATCCATGATAACACCATGAGACTATTTCTAGTATGTCTTCAGTAATTCCAGTCTGGTCAACATGTGCCAGAACCATTGCTCTTCATATGCACAGTCAACAGATCGACTGTAGAGCTCAAATTGCAGTATGTGTCATGAAGATGGCTCAAGCAGAAAAATTCTAGAGACTTTAGAGAAACAGCACATGCAACAGCAGACATAAGAATTAGTTATTGGTCAGCTGAAACCTCACTTTATGGACATGAGCAAGATCTGTACATGTTATGTTGCCAAAATGTTGACACTTTTAAAATTAAGCATCATTATATCCACTGTTTCAAAGAACATCTGAAATCAATGACTTCACACTTGGAGACTTATGTACAGTATATAGCTCCACATTTAGGGATGAAGCTTGGATATACTACTATGCAGTAATGGAAAGTAAAGTAAAGTAGTACATTTTCCACCTATGTGTACTTTATTAGGTTTAGTCATGAATACTTTTGACTTCTATTCCACTACATCTTTCAGCAAATATTTTGACTTTCTACTGCACTAAATTTCGACATGGAGTTGTATTACATTTTACAGTCACAATGCAGTTTTATGTATATCTTTAAACTGGATGACAAAACAGTTTTGGAAAATTCACTAAGAATACGTTCTGAACAACTTTCAGTGAATCATAGGATAGGTATCAATTCAGTAGCATTAAAGATTTGAATCACTAGGACTCCCAGTGGGCGGCACGGTGGCGCAGTGGTAGCGCTGCTGCCTCGCAGTTAGGAGACCTGGGTTCGCTTCCCGGCTCCTCCCTGCGTGGAGTTTGCATGTTCTCCCCGTGTCTGCGTGGGTTTCCTCCGGGCACTCCTGTTTCCTCCCACAGTCCAAAGACATGCAGGTTAGGTGGATTGGCGATTCTAAATTGGCCCTAGTGTGTGGATGTGTTTGTGTGTGTCCTGCGGTGGGTTGGCACCCTGCCCAGGATTGGTTCCTGCCTTGTGCCCTGTGTTGGCTGGGATTGGCTCCAGCAGACCCTCGTGACCCTGTGTTCGGATTTAGCGGGTTGGAAAATGGATGGATGACTCCCAGTGTAAAAGCTCACATATGATGCTGATAGTCTTTCATTTAGATGGTTAAAGTGCATGTAAAAAGTACAACCTGCCTGATTCATGATTCTTTCAAGAGATAAACCATCAGTGAACAGTCCTGTCACTGATCATTCTCTCGCTTTTCAAACAAATACATTACAGCAACAACACATTTATATTCAAATGTATTCATTGTTTGTACATTACTACAATTGCAACAATAAATTAACATAAAACATACAGTATTAAACTAATGTTTATTTATGGCCGGATATACCATAAGGCTGACTCAGGTGGTCAAACCCGCAAAAAAGCCTTAGGGTGTGCAAGAAAAACGCCTAATAAAACACAACAGTACAGACACTCACAGCAAAATACTGTCGAGAGCCCACCACTGCTCACCCCTCCAATCCTCAAGATTATAAATCTGTCCAAGATGACCTACATGAATAGCTCTTAAAAGTACAAGTGGGTAGGGCACAATCATAGGTGTCTAAAATGTCACTTTAATGAGATTCGATACATTTGATATATTGTGTTGCAAATGACAAAGTGGATGGTCATTCAGAGCAAGGGCCCATACTGACGTTTGCATTCTCAAAAATAAAAACAGATAAAAGGATGATCTGAATGTGCAGTAAATACCACAATACTTATGCTTCTCGCAGCAATGCACAGTCCGATAACACTAACAGACATGAACAGCAATGTGGGAGATAATGACAGCACTGCAAGAGATAACAGGCACCCAGCAATGCCAGATACTAATGAAGAAACCCTTATATGGCCTTTTCTATTGTACAAACAAGAACCCCTTTTTACCATAAAGTAGCACTGTCTCTATAAAAATGTTTAATGGATGCTAATTAACTGCACTATCGGGGGTTGGGGGGTAAGGTTTCTTGTAAATGTGATACTGCATTCAATTAGTTTGTTATATGCATTGTAATTACACTAATGAACCAATTTGTGTTTGACATTGGAGCTGGCGGGGGTTAGATCTTGAACATCCAGGAATGCTACCTTCCAACATCCCTCTCCCAAAACCAATTTTTAAAAATGGCATATAAATATACCATTAAAAGTACAACCAAATGAAAAAAAAGAATTACTTTGGCAAAAATCTAAACTGTGTCATTTTTCTTGGACAGTAATTCAATTAACATTGTGAGGATCACAAACTAAATGTGCGGGGCAAAACTGAAGTGAAAAATGTGTGAATCAACAAATGTATTCAAATTCAAGGCATTGCATCACCTTTACCGTGTTGTGCTCTTAATGCATTTTAACAGAATACCTGCAATAATTTTCCCAGCAGTACAACTTGTGGTTTGCTTTTCCCATTTCAGATATTTGTCCTGGGAAAAAGTGTGTGAATTTAGTTTAACAGACAACAGGTTTGTCTACATGTTAAAATGTTACATTTTTAACTTGTGATGGTTCACCTGCTGCATCCACACCAAGATGTGTCTAGCTTGATCAAAGCCTACAAAAGTATTAATTTATTAAACTCTGAGGCATTAAATAAAAGGTGCCACTACTCACTGCACTGCTCAGAGGGGTGTTACCCTACCTTAAATGTTTATACAGTCGACCCTTGATATACAGTACAGGCCAAAAGTTTGGACACACCTCCTCATTCAATGTGTGTTCTTTATTTTCATGACCATTTACAGAACTCCATCACTCTCCTTCTTGGTCAAAGAGCCCTTACACAGCCTGGAGGTGTGTTTGGGGTCATTGTCCTGTTGAAAAATAAATGATCGTCCAACTAACCTGACTTCTGCACAACACAACTGCTGGTCCCAACCCCATTGATAAAGCAAGAAATTCCACTAAATAACCCTGATAAGGCACACCTGTGAAGTGAAAACCATTTCAGATGACTACCTGTTGAAGCTCATCGAGAGAATGCCAAGAGTGTGCAAAGCAGTAATCAGAGCAAAGGGTGGCTATTTTGAAGAAACTAGAATATAAAACATGTTTTCAGTTATTTCACCTTTTTTTGTTAAGTACATAACTCCACATGTGTTCATTCATAGTTTTGATGCCTTCAGTCATGAAAATAAAGAAAAGACATTGAATGAGGAGATGTGTCCAAACTTTTGGCCTGTACTGTACGACCGGCCTGACATGCGAACAACTTTATTTACGACAAAATTTTTGTTTTGATTTACGACCAACATCTTGCGTTACGACCCGAATGCGGTCACGTGTATCTGCTTGTGCGATTGTAAACAAACAGCCGAGAGCGTTCGTAAGCGTCAGTCGGAGCCCAGATACATGTGTTTGTGGACGTAATTTCGTCAGTGCAGTGATTTATCTATATATATAATTCACTAAGACCATGGCAAGCAAGACGCATAATTGCTAAGGAAGGAAGAGAAGGTAAAGAAAGTGATTGTTAAGGGATGTTAGCTAGCGGGCTGGCGCGGCACATGATGATGTCATCAGGCTGAGTCATCACCGGCTTGCTTTGGAGTGTATTATTACAGCAGTTCACAACACGAGCAGCTTTGAACTGAGTGCTCGACTACTGTCATTAACTTGAGAAACAGCGATCACAATCGAAACGAAGAAGGAAATTGTGCGGAAATATGAGAGTGGTGTTCGTGTGACCGATCTCGCTAATATGTACAGCATGTTGAAATCCACCATCTCGACAATTTTACAAAGAAAAGATTTGCATAAGGAGGCTCCTTCTAAACAATAACCACCTTCCGTTTCATTCTCCTCCTCCTCCCTTCCTGCAGCCCAAAGATGTCAAATTAAATGAGTACAGTATGAAATTGTTGTTTCTGGTAGGCTAAGCACTTTTTATAACGTTTTGGTTAGTACATTAGAAAAATTATTGGTGTTTTGGTAAATTATGCACATTATACAACCCTTTTTTATTATGAAAAGGTTAAGTAAGTGTTGCTGTGGAAGGTTCGGAGCGCATTATGGGTATTTCCATTATTTCTTATGGGAAAAATAGTCTTGACTTACAACCAACTTGAGTTACAACCAGCCCTCGCGAACGAATTGAGTTCGTAAGTCAAGGGTCCACTGTACTTTATTGAGCTCATTTTTCTCACCAACTTTTTTTGTCCGCTGCAATATGATAATACAACTTCAGATAAAGTAGACCTTATGGACTCTTCAAGGTCACATCCTCAAAAGATAAGTTCTGTGGTTAAATAAACTAAGCGATATCACTGCATCGGTCTGGGGTAATTTGACTTTAGACAGCTAAATATTAAAAACTTATTTTTAATTTTGTTTTGTGGCCCCCTTTTACTAGGATACATTACAGTGCATTTTCTTATTTATTTGTACATCCTCCACCACTGGCACTTTGGGCCAAGATCCAAAGAACAATTGTTGCATGGTGATTTTCCTAAGAAATTCACAATGAAGTACAGACATTTATTTATTTTGAAACAAGCCATGCCCATTTTCTTTAATACAAAAGTCCCGATACTACTTCCTCAAAATTTTTTTTTTTTTTTTTGAGGATGAGTTTTTATAATTTAGTGCAGTTAGGCCAGTTTTAAGCCTTTAGCTTAGAGTGTTTCAGTGTTTGATACATTATGCAGTTACGAGCTCCCAGGAGTCTTAATTCAGTTGCATGCTGCTTATAGTGAACCAAGTGCTCATAAATCAGCAAGTGGTAAACTGCCCTGTTAAGAGTGAGTGTGCATAATATGTTTTGATGCAATGAATGATACCTAGTAATACAATTTTACTGATGAATTAGTTTGAAGCTGAACAGGTGCACTAAAATTGATAAACAAGTATGAAAGTTATAGAATGGCAAAACCTAAAACCTCTGGTGTATCGTTATTAGAAATTGAAATCAAAGTCAATCAACAACCTCCGATTTAAAAAAAAAAGTTCCAATACATGTTATCAAGTACCTGAACCGGTGTATTTGAATTCTTGTACTTTTCCTTTTCTTCGAACTTGCCATTTGTCCATCACTTGCAGTAGAAGGGGAACCATGGGGGGTATTAAATGAAACCGGGCTTTCTTCATAAGTGCGGCCTATAAGTAAACAAAACACAAATGTGCTTCTTAAAGGAAACGTTAATAAAAAAACCCCCAACAATCACATTCCATTTCACTGGTCACATGCCCAATTACACGTTCTTTCCCCAGAATCTGTATAAAGTAAAGTTGAAACATACCAGAGCCAGGCGTCGAGCCACTGCTAAACAAGGAACTTGGAACAAACTCCACAGCAAAATTTGGTTTTAAAGATCTTCTTTTCTTCTCTGAAATACCAAAGCTCTGGGCAGAGTCTCCTGGCAGCTTTCTTTTAGAACCTGGAGTCTGATTCACAGGTGTAAGAGAAGGCAGACCTGCAATTGCCCCAAAGGAATTAAAATCATCATGAAGAATGGATTTTACTGTCTAAACAAGCTTTAAATTGTTAACATTACTATACCCTGTATAATTCCCAACAAAAATTAAATGACACATTATACATATTAGTTTCTTAAAGAAATATTCTGATATGTGGAGAAATATTAAATAATGAAAAATATAAGTTTCTTCATATACAGTGGGTTAAAAAAAATATTGTATTTGTAGATTTAATTTTAAATGGATAAATTTGCCATTTTTGTCCATCACCCTACACTAAATAACCCATAATAAGAAAGTGGAAAAAGTTTTGGAAATGCATGAAAAAAGCAAAAACTGAATTCTAATTAATTTTAAGCCCCTTAAAAGCAATTTCAGCTTTGAGACTTGTTGGTCAAGTCTCTATAAGCACCACCGGGTTTGGGCAGTTTGTCCCATTCCTCCTGGCAGAACCCTTCAAGGTTGATTGGATGGGGCAGGAAGAGTCTGTAAACTATCTTCAGGTCTCTCCACACATGTACTAAGGGGTTTACGTTTAGGCTACGGCTGGGCCACTCAAGCACTGCCTTGGCTATGTGCTTCAAGTCATTGTCGTGCTGAAGGATAAACCATCGAACCAGTCTGTACTCGCATGCACTCTGCAACATGATTTTTTTTGTACCTCTTGGTATTTGGCAATATTCATCCTTCTCTTAATTCTAACCAGTCTCTCTGTTCCTGATAACTAGAGGCACTCCAAACAGCATGATGTTGCCACCACCATTCTTCACTGATGAGCAGAGCTTGTTTTTTTTTCTTGGTGTTCTGCTTGAACAGCTCAATTATTGTCTCATGAAATTAGATAATCTATTTTCTCATGATTTTAGAATTCAAAGGTGGCGGTTATATATCCATTTTACTCAAGAGTGGCTTCTGTCTAACCACTCTACCAAACGCCTAATTGATGGGACTGTTGAAATGAATGACCACCTAACAGGTTATTCAACTGAATTTGCCACAGGTGGACTGCAGTCAAGTTTTACCATTATGGACTATTGAATACAGACTGATGACCAGAAATGGCAGATTTATCCATTTAAAAACAATTATACAAAAAGTGTGCAGAAAGTGAAGGAGTCTAAAAAAGTAAATTCATACGAGTATGAGGAACAGCTCAAGTGCATCATTAATTTACCACTATAGCACAATGTTCCATCAACCCACGTAGAACAATTGAATATTCATCTAATATCTACTGACATTATAAATGCTTCATTGTTCTTAATGGATAAAAAGTGAAAAAAGTAACAGCTGTTTATTTAAAATATCAAACACTTCAGTCACTTTTATGCAGGAATATGAAAATGGCATAAGATGGTAAAAATGGAATTATAGCCCTGGAAGTCAAATGGAAAGCTTACAAAACATGATAATTTGACTTGGTTGCATATTTCTATTTTATGATTTAACTCCAATTCTAGAAGAATGGTAATTTACTGTTAAAATGAGGAAACAATTTGATGCAACCAAGTTTGCTTCCAAATCCAGTGAGCAAAGGCCATAAAGTTGCAACAAAGTACAATTTCCTTGTAAGAAGAATATGTTCACAAATGTTAGTTCATTTTCATTGAGTGAAGTCATTGCATACATGTTATTTTAAATGCAAAATGCAGTCATTACATTAGCCAAAAGGTTCAAGCATTATTTGCAGAAGCCAAAGCAGTAGTCGTGCTTGCCTTACAGTGGCATATAGCTAAAAGGAAATGGTTCAGCCCCCACAAACAAACCACGGCATCCACAGATAATGTACACAATTAGAATAAAATGCACATGCTGTAGACTGCAAACAGATCTCAGAAAAAAAACAATATTTCCTCACAAATAACAGATACACATGTCAATTATAATATAAACGGGTAACATATGGTACTGATTAAACTTTAAAAATTAAACTATTTAAGAGTCTATATTTAAACTTATTAAAAAGGAAATATTATTTTGTTTTCTGTTTATATGCTGCAAATAAAGCATGACACTGAGAGCATATACGAGGTAGGAGGCAAGAACTATACAATAAAGGGATATCACCAGAACCGTGCCAAACACTCCACAAAAACAAAACTTAACTTGAGACCTGACAAACGAAACATAAAATTCCTACCTGTAAGGCTTTGTTGAAAGTTAACATATCTAAAAAGTCTACAAACTGTTGAATATAATTTGAAAAACCTCTTTGAAAGATTGTACGTTGTCCTTTAATTCTTGATAATAAGCAAATTGTTTTTTCTGCAGACAACCATACCTGAAAGCACGTACCGCGTTTCCTTGAAAATAAGACCTACTTTGAAAATAAGCCCTAGCATAATTTTCAGGCTGCTCTGTAATATAAGCCCTACCCCAAAAATAAGCCCTAGTCAAGATCATCAGCTGAAAAGTAAGGAACCTAAGGCCAGGTTTATACTTCACGCGATGTGCCGCATGTGCCTGAAACATCCATTAAATTCTGAGGACACCTTGCCCCAATACCTCTGAAAAGGATGTTTAATGATTATATTCATCAATTCGGGGATGTGCCCATTTCAGCAGCATCAGTGCAAGACAGAAACAAAATTTCTGGACGAGACATCAGCTCAATGCAAGGTGAACACAAAACACACACACACATACACTGGCATCATTGTAGCTTCACCAAATCTGCAAACCTTCATATCTTTGGATGGAAAACTAAGCACACTATGGAAACCCACCAGGAAAACATGCAAACTCCAGACAGGGATCACAAGGGACGTGACTCCCTGCGAGACAACAGCGCTACCGCTCTGCCACCCCATGTGTATAACTATTAGCAGTATTCATTATTTAAACAAAGTAAACGATTTATCTGTAAAATTTTAATGCATTTCATCATGAAAGTGATATCAAGTATACTGTAAATCTAAGAATTCTAAATGTGCAGAGAGCTGGAATATTATAAATTTAATGTGTTCTGTCTGGCGATGCTGCTTGCCGCTGCTGTCAGGTCAGGAGGAAGCCCCAGAAGCACGTAGCGATTTAACAACGGCCAGTTTTAAGCTGACGTTTACGACAGTCTACTTTAATGACAAAGTAAACTATGAGGTTAAAGTAGACATTTAGAGTTTAAAGCTGAAATTTCCACTATAATCACAAAATAGACATTACTATGCCCTTATTTTTTTTCTCTGTGGCTCAAATATGCCACAGTACATTCTGATGGTATTGTGAAGGTGGAGCAAAAAAAAAAAAAAAAAAAAAAGACGGCACAGAAGATGGTATGTGGGACTTTTAAAATGCATCGTGTCATTACTTTGGGGAATATGCAACGCTTGAATATCAAAGCACCACGAATGCATTTGTATGTCGGCATTTTGCTTCATCACATTAAACCATTCATCCAGCATCGAAGCATGCACATTGATCCTGGAGGATCCTAAAAGCAGCTGGAGTAACACGAAATTCAGGCTGGAATTCAGGGTTTGAATGTGGAGAGTTATGATGATAATCCAGAAGAAGATGACATGACTATTTGGATAAATGTATATTGTTGTACATGAATAAATATAAGATATTCCCTGAAAATAAGCCCTAGTGCATCTTTTGGAGCAAAAATTAATAGAAGACCTGGTCTTATTTTCAGGGAAACACGGTAATTATAATTGAATACAAATTTTAATTATTTGACGAAATCACTAAATACAGAGGGCCATTCAAATTTATAAAGCAGAGCAGCAGCATGTGTTTCACTGTAGTAAGATCCAGCTATCCTAGTTTTTAACACACACAACTGAACAATGGCTGCAACAAACAAAACATTTCTACTTGGAACTCTCACCAGAGTGGTGATGAAATCTCCCTAGGCCTGCCTACTTAGAGAATTGCTATGTGCACTGACAAGTAAACGACTTTCAATCTAGCAGAAGTACAGGTATTAGGAAAATGCATACAGATAACTGCATCCCTCGCATCTATAGTCCCCATTAGCCCCTAAATAATTACATCTTGATAGGGCATCTTACATGCAGTAATAGCAAATACTTCAGATTTTATTTTTTTGTCCCACTAAAATTTTGAGTAGAAGGTGGTTGCATGCTTTTCTCTGTGCCACACACCGAATAAGAGAAAGGAAGTTGAGTAACTACACAATTTGGCTTTAAAGACCCAAGTGATTATTCCTCATTCCCCCATTAGGATACCATAGGTTTAAAATAGCCAGGGGTACCATTACCATAACTTAATTAAATTGATGCTTTTATATTGGCACTTTTCCGCATTAGATACTGTTTGGCTGCTATAAACAGCTATAACGTAGCATATTTCTGGGATGATACTTAAACATTTGTTGCTCAAGGATCTTACTTGCCAGTCTGGAGAGACTACCGGATTATCCTTCTATATAAAAGCAGTCGGGATTGTCCTTCCGTCCCGTGAGTGCTACGCAGGCGCGGAGTTTCACACACGCCCCGTCCATTTTGCAATGCACGATGGGATTTGTAGTTTCATTTTTCCAGGTAAAAGATGATTTTCTACTCCAGACTGTGCGATATCTTCTTCTTTCTTACTATATAAAAGCGGTCAGATTGTCCTTCCGTCCCGTGAGTGGAAAGCGTAACGGTATTCCGCTTATCACAGACTTACTACTTGCAGCTTGCGGTACAAAGCGACATGATGTGAGCAGAGTTCTGGTGCTCCCATCGTTCCCTTACTTTTGTGCACGATGCGCTGGAAAAATAGACAAAATTGTGTCTCTGGAAATAATTAAATGTTGATGGAGTACAAATGCCTCACCGCGTAGTAAATATTAGAGGGGTTCAAAAGGGTGACCTCAATATAGAAAAAAAGTTTAAATTTCATCACAAAAATAACAGAAACTACGAGTATTAAAGTAATACCGCTCAAATGCAATATAACCAAATTAATCAGTTTGTATAAAATATCAAATTGATCTACATATTGAATTGACTTAAGTGGTCAACTTTAAAGTCGGTCGCCTTAAAAGGCGGGTGAGCCTAGTTTGAAAGTAAACTATGTACATTCCTCCAAAAAATAAGTCTTTTAAAATTTAGTTAGTTATTAGTTTCAACAGGTTGCTTCACTAAAACAGTAATTAAGCTTAAATGATATGCAAAATATTCAGAATATTACTAAAATAAAGATCTGCAACCAAATGAAGTTAAAGAATACATTTTACATGTAGTTTGGCATAGTCCTAGTGGTCTGGATGAGAAAAAACAAACACCTACCTGAGTAATCTGGCTGAGGAGTACTTGTTGGAGTTCTATTAGATACTGATTTAAGCAGGGCAGCACTAAAAATATCTGGAATGCAATATGAAATCTATCAAGATCTGCATCTTGTTCAAGCTTTTACTTTCGCCGTCCGTAGGTAATGTGCATTTTTAAATTATGTGACAGACCAAGGTTTCTAAGGAAACTATACTAGCAATTCTCTCACTATTTCCACAATTCTACGGTACTGTTAGTAGGTCACTGAAAACCCTTTAAGTTTCGCCACCATGACACTGCAGAAAGGAAGCTGTACTTGCTACCTTTACTTGCCACATTGTCCAGTTTATGCATACAGTTAAATTACAACCTCGCTTCCAAAAATGTTGGCACGCTGTGTAAAATGTAAATAAAAACAGAATGCAATAATTTGCAGATATCATGAACCCATATTTTGTTCACAATAACAAAGAAAACCTATCAAATGCTTAAACTGCGCAAAAATACCATTTTTAGAAAATAAGGTCATTTTGAATTTGATGCCAGCAAAATGTCTCAAAAAAGTTGGGACAGGGCCACGTTTACCACCGTGTGGCATCCCATCTTCTTTTAACAAGTCTGTAAACGTCTGGGGAAATAAGACCAGTTGCTGGATTTTTGGGAGAGGAATGTTGTCCCATTCTTGTCTATAGGATTCTAACTGCTCGCCAGTCCTGGGTCTTCATCGTATTTTTTATTTTGTGACGCTCCAAATGTTTTCAACTGGTGAAATGTCTGGACTGCAGACTGGCCAATTCAGCACCCGGGCTCTTCTACTACAAAACCATGCTGTTTTAATAGATGCAGTATGAGGTTTAGCATTGTCTAGATGAAATATGCAAGGCCCTCCCTGAAAAAGATGTCGTCTGGATGGGAGCAGATGTTGCTCTAAAACTTGTATATACCTTTCAGCATTGATGGTGCCTTTCCAGATATGCAATAGGCACTAATGGACCCTCATACCATTAGAGATACAGGCTTTTAAACCGAGTACTGATAACAAGCCAGATGGTGGTTCTCCTCTTTAGTTTGGAGGACACAGCCTTCATGTTTTCCAAAAAAGATTTTAAATTTCTATTTGTCTGACCACAGAATGGTTTTCCCACACTACTTTAGTCCATTTTAAAAATAGCTTTGGCCCAGAGAAGATGGTGCCATTTTTCGGAATCATGTTTACATATAGCTTCTTCTTTGCATAATAAAGTTTTAACCTGCATTTGTGGATGGCACAGCAAACTATGTTCAGACAATGATTTCTGAAATTGTTTCCATACAGCAATTTCCACAACACACTCAGGCATGTTTTTAATGCAGTGCTACCTGAGAGCCTGAAGATCACAGGCAACTAATACTGATGTTCGGTCTTGTTCTCTAGATTCTCAGAATCTTTTGATATTATGTACTGTAGATGATGAGATATTCAAAGTCTTTATAATTTTACATTGAGGAACATGACTCTGAAATTGTTCCACAATTTGTAGACACAGTTTTTTGCAGATAGGTGAACCTCTGCCCATCTTTACTTCTGAGAGACTCTGTCTCTTTAAGATGCTCTTTTTAATATCCAATCATGTTACTCACCCGTTACCAATCCACCTAATTTGCTGCAAAATGTTCCGCCAGCTGTTTCTTTTTAGCACCACTTACTTTTTCAGCCTGTTGCCCTGTCCCAACTTTTGAGACATGTTGCTGCCATCAAATTTAAAATGAGCTAATATTTTTCAGCAAATAATAAAATGTCTCACTTTCAACATTTGATACATTTCTGTGGTCTATTGTGAATAAAATATTGGTTTATGAGATTTGAAAATCACTGCATTCTGTTTTTATTTACATTTTACACAGCGTCCCAGCTTTAGAATTGGGGTTGTATGTGGATCAGTAAATGGACCGATTTACATTGACATTGTCATTAATTACCAAGTGTATAAAGTTTAAGATGTATAATGAACATCACCATAATTACATAAAACATTCTTTAGGGACTGCCTTTTTCCCTGTCAGCTCAAGTACATGTACTGCATATTGGGGTGGTTAGGAACCAACAACAAGGCTGTGTGCAGCCAAGGCGCCCAGTATAAAACAGCCAGGCCTCCACTCCCTTTTTTATATATACTATTATCAGAATCAGTCTTCATCATCATCATCAAGTGCCAAAAAGTTACAGAGAAAGTGGGTCGACTTTCCATTCACATTTTAACCCCCACTATAGAGCTTTGAAATCTACCTCTGAAGCATCACACCAAAGGCAGAAAAAGAATACAGACTGGTATTTTTCAGAGTGCGTCTGCCTGGTATCTGATGCTTACTCATTAATGCAAACCTTCATCAAGAGCCAATTAAAAGTTGTCAAATTATATCAGCCAAGCTCCACAGTTTGAAGGAGAAACCGCATACACTGACTATAAGCATATAAAGTGTAAAAAATAAATTTAAACAAGGATTTCCCCTACAGGTGCCAACCATTTACCTTGCTTCTTGTGATTATTTCACAAAACAATACTAAAGTAGCTACTAAAACATCTTCTCAAAAAGTGTTTGGTATTCAGATAATTCCAAAGTTTCTACATAAAACTGATTATGTTGATGACCATGTGCAAGATTATGTGGCTAGGGATAGACACATTTCACTTTATGTAGGAAATATGAAGAATATACCAAAAAATAAAGCAGACAATAGATGCAAGGTTTAGTAAGTACTGGTTCAGTACCACTTCTGTTTCATTAGAAGAATGAGTAATATGTACACATAAATGAAGATGCACAACTCCACTCTTGGTAAGTTTCTTGCTTGATTTGCACATTAGCTAAAATCTAAATTACTCATTTTATAATGCTATTCAAACAACAAAAATGAACAAAAAATAAATTCCTACAATATATCAATTTCTAATGGTTTAACGAAAAATACTAATTGTTTTCTTTTTACTGTGAATATAAATGTAACATTTTTAATGTACAGAAGTTAAACTACTCATTGCGATAACCCATTTGCAGCCACTAAAAGTGAAAATAATTAATGATCAGATTTTAGGGGAAGCTTGTATATCTTCATGAGGCTGCTCCTCTTGTTTTATTAAAACAAAACTGATCTGCATTTTTTTTTTTTTTTTTAATTTGGGAACAGATGATCACCAACATTTTACTTTTCAAAAATGTGTTCACATTCTTCATTTGTACACAAAACCATTCAGTAACGTATCACAAAGCAGTCATGTTTCCATTCAGTTATATTTTTATGTTTGTAAAATTTTAAACCTCACCTCCAAAACTGCGCCTCCGTCTTGTCTTTATGTCCAAGATCTCTTTCCCTCCACCTTCCAGTTTATCTAGTAATGGGGTAGAGCCACCAGTATCTCCTCCTTGAATCTTTTCCATTATGAAATCTGGTACAGAACCTTTAAAAAAACATTAAAGTAGAACAAATATTCATTACCTAATAAAGCTGTACTGCAACAACAAGTCAACAATAAAAATATACTTCAAATTTAATCTCAAGAATCTGAGTTTGGTGTAACATAACAAAAACAAACCTAACATACAAGCACCGTCTAAATTTAAATGGTTCTATAAAATTGAAGATGGACTTCATTTTTGGAATTAAAACATTCTGGTCTTGTGCATGACAAAGTGTGTAAAGACAGAAAAGAATAGTATAACATATTAATTGAGCTGCTGTTTAATATCATTGACTCTGCAAATAGGAGTGAGTAGAAATTCCCACTAAAAAGCATATTTACAGTACTGCTGAAGTATTAAAGGTATGTGCTTTTCTATAAGCTGGTAAGCACTGTAACTGTGAATGTGTCCTTGTCAGTGCATATTCAGTGTGAAACTTTCTTGAACTGTTTGTTAAACTACATTGTTAACTAGTTGTTTAATGTTACATCCATTCTAAAAGTTACGCAGCTTGTTTCCCAACTTCAATCAGTGCACAACAGTTGTACTTGGCACATTCAGTGTTGAGCAAATAAGTTTCAACAGCCTCAAAACTGCCTTTTCAAGTAGAATCCTATGCAAATATTAAGATGTTCATATGCTGCAAACATGAAACTGCACATAAAGACAGATGCAAGGTATGCTTATACAGGATGATGCCTTAAAAAATACAAATATAGGATTATGAGGGAAAGGGAAGTTAAATTCAAAGCTCTCAAGGACACTGAAATTCAGAGATAAAAATGGGAGAAACAATTAAGCTACAAGGAGACAAACCACAGTAGATGATCAAAAGAAGTTTTCTACCATTACTTTAACAGTCCACTCTAACTGCCTAAAGAGAGTAGGTTTACAATTGCAATTGTAAGGGTTAAAAGCTGTGTAGTTGGAAGGGGGGGGGACTTTTTTTTTTTTATATAAAAGTAGTATTTCATATTATTTAGTACTATTCATTTTATTATACATTGTATATAACAGCATTTCTCAACCTTTAAGTGTTTGCGACCCGAGTTTTGATAACAGTTTTAATCGCGCCCCCCTAGCGTTTTTTTTGAAAGGAGCCCACTAATACCAATTTGTTCTTTTTTAATTAATGATATATCAGATACATATTTTATGATACCTACTTAACTTTTACCAACATTTATCTAACTCTACATTTATTTTTCTAGTATTAAAATGTAGTTTAAGTTAATTTGTTTTGGTTTCAATAGATGTGTTTTTCATAATTTTGATTCTCATTTTCTTTTTTTCACATCTTCGCACCCCCCATAGGGGGGCCCGCCCCACAGTTTGAGAACCACTGGTATATAAAGTTCTACCTATATACTGTACGGCATCACCATTGACTGGCTTAAACTGAATTTTGGATTTCTAGGCCAATACTGCAACCTTTTCTATGGGGTGCTACACACACTGTCTCCCTAACTCCAAAGCTGAAGGCATTTCTTACAATTTTATATAACCTTTAATAAAATTGTCCTTTAGTTAGTTTTTTTTTTTTTTTTTTTTACTTTCATTTTGCAACTCTCATTAAGTCTTACTAGCACCTAAAGCTACTTTCATGTATGAAGATGTGCTACAGTAATATTGCTGTTAATTCATGGAGAGCATTCCCCCCACAAACAGAGCGTGGGAGCAAGAATGGGAAACTAAGCCAGGTAATTTCTTATACATCTATACAGAAATAAAAAAAAAAAATACCAAAATCAGGTGCATTTTCAATGAAGCAGTGGACAACTGAAGCTTGAAGTTTAAGGCGTTCTTCTGCGTCTGCAGCCATTTTCTTATTTGCTTCAACAGAATGTAAAAGATTAGGGGCAAAAATAACAGCTAAATTATTGCTGTCCATCTTGTTCTCAGTTGATCTAAAAAAAAAAAAAAAAAGCAGCAAAGTCAGTCCCAGAACTATAAATAAAACATTTATATTTGGTTTTTTTTGGTGCATAAACTATTTTTTCTTTACTTTAAAATCTTTTTTTAATAAAAAAAAAAAAAAAAAAAAAAAAAAAAACCCACCAATACTTGTTTTTAACGGTTATCACTAATAAGTTTAGTTATTAAATGGCATGGTACCTTGTTAAAACAGCTGGAGTTTTTTTTAACCTACTGTAGATATACCTTACAATCAAGTTTTAGGCAACATATCATCATTACACTAATGAGTGTTACATTATCTAATTACTTTAACTGCATAAACTACCAAAGGATACCATTAAACAATTATTTTTTGTTCTTACATAGAAATGTAAACCTATTTAATGGTTTGAATTCAGCATTTGTGGTCAGACTTCTGAACAGTATGTAAAAAATAAAACCATGAATTAAATGTGAGAAACAAATCTTTTTGCATTGCTATACAATTTCCTACTACTGAAAGAGAAACTCACCTTTGTGATACATTTCTGAGGAAGTTGAAAAAGTATCGCAAAGTCTGCTTTGCTCTTTCTGGCACCAAGCAAGAAATGAGCAGAGTAGCTGTGATCTTTTCCACTTCAGTTGATAATAGCTGGGCTTTCATAAAGGCATCATGCAGGTCTGCAGAAATGATGGGTTCTGGTAACTCTCTGAAAAACTGCTTCACCAGGCTTGCAACATCACAAGGGGGTGCTGAAGAGATACAGTTTTCCCCTTCCTCTATTCGTCTCTGGATATACATTTTTTTCCAAACAAACCAACAATTAAAGTTCAGGTAAATAACTAGAAGTACACCACAGCATTCAAAAAAATGATACAGCTGCTTAAAACATACAATTGACTGAAACACCCATTTAAATCTTCCACTATTAAATTTTCCTACATATTAAAAAATATTATTTAGTTATTTGTTCTTCAACAGCAGACATTTTTTAAACACTAAATTCTACTTTTATCACTGCTCTGATTGTCAGAGTAGGTCTGTTACACCCGGGGATAAATAACTCTAGGCAAATCAAAGACATTTATTAAGCAAAGCCAGAGGTCATCTGGAAATTGATTGACTAGGCTTTGAGATGCAGATCACAGTGGCACACTTTAAGCCTTTGGCTACAAGGGAGAAGTGAGAGTTTTATTCCAAATTACATTATTTTACTTTGGTTAACCAAGGCCCTGAATAGACTAAGCTGAAGCATTTCAGCAACATAAGCAGACTTTGGGGGTATGAAACAGAGATAAGAAGAAAAAAAATGGAGCAACTCAAGCAGACTATTAAAAGAAAGCAGGAGTACCCCTTGTTAGGTGACTAAAAGTTTATAGTTAACAGTTACTGTCTGCTATTTAAAATTAGACTGCACTAACAAAAAGATTGAATTGCTTGTTTCGAAATTGCATGATCTTGTTTTGGAACAAAAGACCACAAGCATAAATCTCTGCCACTTGAACCCCACCTACGGATGGATGGATGGATGGATGAAAGAAATCGCTCCTGTCTGTAACTGTGACAATGCCTTCTATACTCTCCAACTCGATGAAGCGGGCTGCTAGAAACCCCACAACTGCACTGTGCCTTTGCAGGAGCTTCTTCTTAAATATTACGAGTGTCAACGGATAGTATAAGAAACCAAGTGTATCCTTTTTTTTTTCCTTAAACATTTTATTGAATTTATTAAGACCAAATAAAATTCCATATAAGCAAGTCAAATTTTACAAAACTAAGTTTTAAGTGTGTCTTTTCTTTAGTGTTATCTTTTCCCCTCTTTGTCTTACCACTAAGGAAGATGTATTTGATTTTTTACACAGTGTGAGAGAAAGATAGATATTGATTTTTTTGGTTTAGTAAAAGCTGCAATTTCTATAAGAGCCTTCATTCCCAGGTAGCGTGCATACCCTGCTAGATTCATCTCCACTTCCCCAGCTATTAACCATGTACAGGGTAATAAGAATATGGTTTACCATTGTCACTGGAAAAAAAAGCTCAAAGAAAAACATTTTCAAAAAAGCATCAGTTTGATAAAATGAAGATACTGCACACAGATGTCATGCTGTCTGTCAAATGTTCATCAGAAAAGATTTATAAACAGTGGTGCACTGACAGGCAGGCTCAGGGAAGAAGCTATGAAAACTTAGTTGTCTCTACATAAAATTAAATTTGCAGACGACTAATTTAAACAAATAGTAACTGACAAACAATATGCATATCACATCACTAAACTACACACTGAAATTTTATCTGCATCTTATTCGATAAAAGAGATCCTTAAATCACTATGCCAACATAGCTGCATAACAGAAATCTGTGCTGGCTCTAACCAGGCTGGTTCCAGGTATAATGCATGATGGTCAAGGGTATCTTGCTTTTACCCCACCAGGGTAAAACAAATCTGGCTGGTGCATAAATCACTGAGTGAGGACGCAAAACACCATAAAACAAGTCAATTCACTCAAAAGCGGCTCATTGCAACATTGCTACTTTAATGGCTTCCGATTTAAAATTGTACTAAATAAAAACTGTAAAGGGTTTACTTTAATCATTTTTTTTTTTTTTTTTTTTAAAAATACTACAAAACATTCCTTCAGTTTACACACCATTGCTTGATAATGGGTTTTATGTTTGTCACATTTTAATGTTGACCTTTGTCTATGGTGAAATCATGAATAATTCTGAATTTGGAGTTTGTGGCTGTTGTTCTATTTACGGCAGAATTGACTAAACCCTCCATTGTGCTCCTGAATTAGTGTTCATACATTTATCACATTTATGCAGTATAAATGGTATCCTTAACGTTTAAGTCACAAAACAAATATAAAACAGCTTAAGGGCAACTGAAGAAAACCTGAAAGCATAATCCATAGAACATACCAGAAGCAAAACTGTTCAGACTTAAGGATGCTGTGCATATAAAACAAAAAGCCAGGTAAAACTTGGGTAAATCTGCAATAATTTCAATACACATGCACACACTCCTATAGAAACAATGTCAAAATAAATAAAAACAATTTGTTGAGATGTTCCTGCTGGCAGTATGGGTTTCACCATTTTCAATGTTTACACATGGGCAAAAAGAAAAAAGCATATGTAGATATTCAATGTGCTGCTAACATTCATGTTTCAACTCTGCACATACCTTGAGCTCTTTTACACGGACTATGGACCCAGATATTCTGAACAGGCCCTCAGTTTCCACATGCTGAAGAAGACTTTGACAAGCATCAGCCAGAAAGCTAGAATACAAATGAAAATTCAGATTTATATATATCCATCCATCCATTTTCCAAGCAGGGAGGACCCGGGAAGCGAACCTGGGTCTCCTAACTGCAAGGCAGCAGCGCTACCACTGTGCCACAATGCAGCCCATTATATATATTAATGTTATATTTTTAAAATACACTATACTAATATGTGATGTACATCTGTTAAGTTAGCATTAAAAAAAAATATCAAAAGAACAGTTGCAACTCATACTAAAAAGCCAAAATACCACAATTTGATGAAAACAGTGAAAATACATATTGAGGATACATTTCTGAATACCATGGCAGACATCAATCAGAAAATGCAAGTACATTAATCATACCATGTTATTCTAAGATGGCTTAATCCCGAGTAGGGTCATGGGAGGGCTGGAGCCTATCCCAACGAGCATATTGTACAAGGCAGGAACAATTTACTGGGCAGGGTGCAAATAATCCATGAATATCCTAATTAAAGTAATTATGGGCAGTAATTAAATATGTTATCTGAATAACATCAAGGCGTACTAGTTTATGTGGCATTGATATTAGGTGCTTTGATAAAGATTATGACTTGAGATAACGTATCCAGCCTGTACCTCAACCTTTATCATGACACATAACCTTACAGGGTCATTATTAGTAGTAGTAGTATTTTTTTTTTTTTTTTGTCAATAGAGTTGTTGTTGCTTGTAAAGAGTATAGAGTCCCTTTTGTGTTAATCACCAGGCAACATATTGCCAATCTCCGCTGTCATGATTACCGATTTAGGTGTATATATCCAAGTACGGAAGAAAGAAAACGTTTGCTAAAGAAATAAATACTTTAATAATGAGGAGAGGTCTTATTTGTATTTTTATGAGCTCTTAATTATAAACTGTGCACAATAAACATACAGTACAAGTTAATCAGTTATTTGCTGTTACTAGCCTTTCTGAAGCATAGTAATAGTTATAGTTGTTTGTTACTTGAACTGCCTAGGATTTATTTTAAGTTCCAAGATAAGTAATTTGATGTTGTGGCAGATTTACAGTATATTTACCAGAACAGAGCTTATATTGTTATATCATGTCCTGGATGTTCACTACAGTACATGTTTATGCTTCAGTACAAGTGAAACCAAACACAAACATTTCATTAAAAAGCAGGGTTAGTTATTATTATCATCATATTTGACAGACACATTGACCACCCAGCTTACAAGAACATACATACAGGTCTCAGTGTTGTATATTTCAGGTGATCTGCATAAATTGCCAATTCACATTCTGCATATCTGCTACATTAAAGGCAACTCTTGGAATTCAAAACATGTACATACCCACTGTTTTTCAATACTCATTTTCAACTCTAAAGTATTTTGTTAATATAATGCATTTGTAAATTGAAAATAAATCTTAGAAAGTAATCTGAAGTTGTGACACTAACCACAAGCTCTATGCAGAAGGCACAAGGATGCTACAAATTAGAATTCATAAAACAGTGCCATGAACACTATATTAGAAGAAAAGGACAGACCCCCGCCCCCCCCCCCCATGGTCTGGTAGAATAAACAATGAGCAAAGGATGCTGTAAATAGGACCCATTTGATACAAAACAAACTTAAAGGCTGCCACTAAGATCCCAGTCACACAGAGGAAGTGTTAATTGATGGACCACAATTATTTTAGGCCTATGAGTGTAAACAAGGACTATGAAAATGGTGAAGGGAATGCTTTATGTATTTCTTTAATATGTTTCTATATCTTTATAGAAAAGCAGTTTCTTACATATGTATAGTCATATCATTATAAAACAAAATTTCCTTTAGCCTCGCCTAAAAACAGGTGTAGTTTGGATTATGTAATGAGTATTTTCAGTTTCTAACTTGTCCAGTAACATTCTGCAGCCTACAGGATGATTTACAACTTTTCAGCCATCTTTCTTATCTACGTGTATATAAACTTAGGAATCTCTGACTAGTTATAGTGGTGCAAGTACAATGGTGAGTTTTCCGCTCTCCAGTATATCTTCTGAAACAAGGATTTTACACACACACATTAACATACATATAAAATTAGCCCTTTATGAGCAACTTAAGAACATTTATTTTAAATAAATCCAAGACACAGGTAATGTAATCATTTTGTTAGGGATTAATGCTAATTGCTTACTGAACATACTATTGATTTTAAGTCAACTTATGATTTAAACAAATGATCAGTGTAAATCTTATCTGTGGATAATCAGATGGATGGACAACAAATTACCTGCTTTACTCATCTGCACCATCTCAAACACACAAGGCAAAAGCTAAGAAGATGTGTGCTAGAATTCTATCATTTGTCAAGCATTTGTCACATTTGATTAACTGGAAATATGAAATTAGAACAGTGCTAACAAAAAGTGTCACAAAACAAGATATTGATTTCCAGGTATTTTATTTCTGACTGATGTTCTTACAACAGTTTACATCTGTTTAATCAAGAGATATAGATTAACCTGAAAACCAGCATCAAATCCAGAAGCAAAGCTTGCAGAGTACTAGAAAATAATTCTTGTTCATATTATTCAACTCACCATGGAACGAAACCATATTCTGTCAATTGGTGAGGTAAAAAATGCAGCAATGTTCCAAATGTTTTTCCCTAAAATAGGAGGAAAAAAAAAATCGTTACATTTTTCTAAAATAAAGTCAAATCATTGAACCCTTAGGATTTCCAGTATACTTCATAAATATTTTGTTTTACAAAAGGGCCTAGTAATGGCATGCTGCCAGACATACAGTAAATATGTTTTTGATTTATAGAGAACTTAAGGAATTATTCAATATAAAATATATTAATGCATCACTTCAATTGGTACTTTTCAGTTCAATATAGTCAGCAAATTTGCCTTTTCAGCATTTAATGCAAATATTTATATAGAAGAGCTATTACAACTCAAAATGAAAACGCAAAGGTAGCAATTTGATAATAGTAAAAATGATCTGGAAGCTAATTTGAAGAAAAAAAAATAATTAAATGCATCAGCTGAAGTGAACTTGTATCCTGGGTTAAAAACCATGTACATCAGTGCACAATGAAGTATTAAAAGAGGCAGAAAGCAGACATCTGCATCTCCTGACTGTGTAGAGATTACTTAGGTACAGCACTGAATGTGTTATTGTTTCCCCTCCAGACTGAAAAAATACAAACATATTATGACTTAAGCAACAAATATTTAACAGGGGCAGTTACCTATGTGGGACCATCATCACCTGAGAGATGATGACTTTTCTAAACTGGATATTTTAGGTGAGGATTACTTTGTCAGGTTAGTTATGGGCTCCACAACAATGACCTGGCTCTCATTTCACCCATGACAGTGAATACATCATGCTGGAATACTGTAAATACAAGCGACAACCTGAGGTAATAGCCAGGACAAGTTTATTCAGTGCTGGTGATTCAGAATGTTTTTGTATTCTTTTCTATCCATCATGCTAAACGTACTTTCCTTCATCTTGCTAATTAAATGGATTTTCCGTGTACTCTCCGTGGAGCAAATCAGTTCATATTAAAGCACAGAATACTGATTTAAGTCAAAGCATTGTGACATGTCCTCATTTTGGGAGAACAGTTCAAACTGTTTTAAGCTGGTAGAATATATTAGGATATTAGCTTAAACATCTGAGTTGAACCCCAAAGGCAAAAAGCTATGGCTCTCTGCGGGATGAATTGATGTAAACCCAGTTAATGATGTTTTAACTCTTGAAAGCATTTATCTTTACCTATTAAAATCTTGAGCCCTGCTGTGGTGCAGAGATTACAGTCCAACCAATTCAACAGCTATACATAGTTTTTAACACAGAGAAACTGCCGGCAGTATGGAGTTTATAAATACCCTAAGCATGCACACGCTTTCCATAGACAATCCATTTTTCTTACCTCGTGTTAGAAATGAAGTTTAACCAGCAACTTAAAAACTTGCCCCATGTGCAGCCTTTCCCCTACTGCTGAAATCCACAGGTATGCCACCCAGGAATTCTGATCACCTGCCCAGTAATCCTGAGTGCAGAAGGTGCTGCAAAGACATGGCAGCATCTAATCTTGAAGCAGTTTACATTAATTCTGAAGGAGGCACGTGCCAAGCACAGTGCCCCTGGTGTTTGTTTACAGTGCAGTGCTGTAGATCGCGTTTATGCGTTATGTTAATCTTTAAATGTCACTGCTGCTGTCTAAAACTCATGGAGTTATTTCAGAATAGAAATCTGACACTGCCCATATATAATAAGATAGCCCCCCAATTGGTTTATTCCCAAAGTAAACACAAACCCACAATGATAACTTACAATAAATTAAAATACTGCTCAATTTCAAATTTGTATAGATTCTTCCATGGTGCAAAAAGACATTCTTTACATTATTTATTGCTATTATTTATTTATTTATTTATTTATCAAAGACACCACTCTAGAAGGGACCCCCTTCAAACCATTAACACCAACCCACTCCTACCAATCAACAACCAATGCCACCTACTGATCCAAATTTTCTAGATAAAACTCTGTGTGATTGAATGTGGGTGCTCCAAAATACAAAAATAAAAACATTAAAAGCTTGTGTCTGCCTTGTTTCCAATGGACTGAAATAGGGAATAAAGTTACCCAGCTTCAGAACATGTGGAAAACAATCTGATAAGCAAGCAAACCTGGAGGGGAAGGCATTTAACTAAATTCTGGAGTCTGAACAGAGACTGACAATCAGTATCACCAAATGCTGCCTTTTAGTGGAAAAGCTAAGTGATTGAAGCACTTCCGGGGTGGAATATAAGCATATTACTTCGAACAAATTAAAGGCCCTTTCTGTATATTGAAAGTCAGGAAAATTTGTCATTGAAGTCATGTTTAAGAAGTATTAGTGTTTTTAACAGAATGTAGGAGCATATCCAGAGTCACCACATGTAACTCTTTTCATTTATTAAAATCTAACACTGGCCACTCTGAAGAAGTCTGGTCTAAAACGCTGCAATCACACGAAGGTGAAATAAGGTGATGAAACGTCCCTTTTGTTTTAAAGCCTGAAAATCTGAAATATCAGGTAATACTAAAGCTACCCCATTAGTTTCAACATGTCAATTAAGGCAGACGGTCCACCCTTTAAGAGGGAGCACTTGATAGAGCAACTGGTGCAATGATTGCATTGCTTTGTTTCAGTCAGTGTTTGCAACGGGGTCATTCTCCATTCAACTTCTCTAGTCGGTGCCACAAAAAGCTCAGTATGCAAGGGCTACTAATAGGTTCTTCTGCAATCTATTCTAAATAATAAACATGTTACATGATACACGTCATTGTTTACTTACAGTCTGGAAAAAGTATAGTAACAAACATGCTCTTACAGGCACACCACTTTTTTAGTAAACATGGTATTTTGGTCATATTTGTTTAACGTTAGTTGTAAAGATAATGGCAGAGGTCTTGCTCAATTCAGGCTGTTAAGGAATACACAACGAGTACATTAATTTTGCTAAAATAAAAACATTGCCCATCATGCTTTCAAATCTCACAGTTTGAACTTTAAATTAAACAAAAGGCTTACTACACTACATTTAAAGCCATTCAGCAGAGGGAATTTCATTGTTAATTAATAATTGATTCTGAGCTTGAGTGCTAATGGTGTGTTTTTTTTCCATTCCAAAGAAATCCCAACCACCATCTGTTCTCACACTTACCACCTCACCCTTGAGTTCCCAAGACAGCACTTAGGAGTCCAGTAGGAAATGCAGGCTGGGAATTTACAAATTGAATAAGCATGCGTACACACACAAAATAATCCAGGTGCCTCTGCCATGAAATTTAACAAAAATGATTTTAAAATGTAGCTATAACATTGGCCTTCTTAATGTATTAAATAGAGTCAATATTGTCATGTGTACAGAAGACAGTGAAACTCTTAATTGAAACTATTTTAATACAGAATTTATCTTGTAGATAATGGTGGTACTACTACTACTACTACAAAGAAGAGTATTGTTTCAATTTTTACATCTCTAAATTCTGGGAGCCCTGATGAGCTAACAATACACAGTAAAAAGCTGTAGATTGACAGATTGATCTTTTGGCATTACCGCTTTTTCTACTACTGTGACTTTTGTTAAAACATATTAAAAACATGCATGTAACTGCTTTTCATTTTTAAAACTGGATGCCTACAATAAAGTAATATTTTGCATGAACAGGTAAGTACTCTGAGAAGGAATGCTATTTTGCACGCTGTATCTACTAGATCCAATTACAGCATTTAAAGCCATTATCTTAAAAAAAAAAAAAAAAAAAAAAAAAAAACACACAAACACTCCAGTCTTGGAAGGCTTCCTTCTATGTGTATTGGGGGCAAAGCCACTATATTTCTATATTTTACAAATCCAAAACTATTAAAATGTAAAACAATGGCAATGGACAAGTTAAATTATACATTTACATTACTTATTACTTGCTCAAGGAAATTTACAACATTTCAGATAAAACTGGTTCAATTTCTTTTGTTTTTAAAATTATAGCGCAGACAGTGAAGTGACAGTAGCAGGATTTGAACCCACAACCTCAGGGCTTGAAGTTCAAAGTCAGACCCACAAACAGAAGGATCACATACTGTACAGATCTTTTCAACTGGTATCTCCAAAGAGATGAGGATTGTGATACCGTACCTGAACGAAGTTCAACAAGTATGTTTCATACTTTTTGTTTCTAAGTATGTCAGTATATGGCCAATACCACTTATTTTCTGTATAACACAGAACACTGCACCATTACTTTGTAAAAATAATTTTTCTTATTGTAGATAGATAGAGATAGATTATTAATCCCAAGGGGAAATTGTGATTGTGATGACATCTTTGGAATAACTGCAAGTAAGGATACTGTATAAGCAAAACTTTAGTTTTTAATAAAACCTCAGCATTTAACCATAATCTTTATAAAAACACTACACGCTTTTCAATAAAACAATGTAATTAAATATTCACAAAATACTGAAAGTTTTGGCATGTACTAGTGATTTCAATGTGCTTTTAATAATCTATAATACTGACTGCCGTTTTATTCTGTTAAAAATCTAATTTTTTAACTATAGTTGTAAATATTATCAGTGTCTGAATTTGTTTTAGCACAATTAATAAAACATCTAGCGATGACTGTGTTATTTTAGCTGGACATATAAATGAATCCATTACATGTAATCAAGTGCTGCATATCTTGAGTTGGATGAGAGAATCAGAAACTGGATAGATGAAATAAAACTACTCAGTTGGTTTAATAGTGGATGAGAGTGTGCGACACTGCTCTCAAACTCACCGAAAACTCTTTAGTTAACAAAGCACATCACAGTGCACAATTAAATGTGGGGAAGCCGAAGGTGTGCACAGAACTTTCAGTCCGGGAATAAAGCAACAACAAAAGCATTTATTTCAGTAAAACTGAGATCGGTTTAAAAAGAAACTTCTTGTAGTAAAACTACTCTAAACAAAAGCTTAAAAGTTTTTTTTGTTTTTAACATGACAAATGCGTTGAGAATTTTACAAAATACGAATATCCGATTACACAATTTTACGATAAAATAATGAAGGAAATCCACTGTACTGTATTCATAGCGACCGACAAGCCGCTAATGCTGAAAAAACGCATTGAATACAAAAGCATTAATAATGCGTCCATAAGGTACATACTACTGTACAGATGACGGGAGGCTGAAGGTAAGATCACATAAACACGAGTCACTTTGTTAGCCTATTCTACCGGAGGAATAAGAAACATGCAAAAGTCTGCACAAAATAGATATTCCGACTTTCAATAGATATATGCATATCCGGATGTTTTTCCCAATTAAGCTTCCTAATATTTGAGAAGTCGCTAATCTTACTCTCCAATATCGATGTGTTTGGCATCAAAGAATTACGTTCTAAGCAGAACGCATCAAAAGTCAAGTGGGCCAAGCGCTGAACAAAAGCTTTTTGTGCGACAGTAAAGACAGCAGCTGTCGCGTCTCACAAAGGGTCTGCAGAATTTAACAAGGAGGTCCGTCTGCGCTCCGCTCAGTTACTCACCCCTTCGCTAGCCGTTGTCTTGTTAGCGCTGCTCCGGACTTTTCCACAGTTTTTCACTTTAATCCCATAGGTCCGCAGGTACTGGATAATGGCCAAAGATATGACACTTTTGTCGGACACTTTCTTCATTCTCTAAACCCTGCTCTAATGCTCTGCTAATTGATAAATGGTAACTTTACACCCCGATTAATCCGCACTTCCTACTGTAGCGTCTTCCAGCCTACTCTCGTCTCCCGTGGACATTCACTGATTCGAACTTCACAACCAGTCTTCTATATACATCTCTACTTTCCACTCGTTTACTTTCACGGCCCTTCCTAGCAAACAGATTTTATTATATAAACATTCTAAAACCAGCAAGCGACGTGACGACGTCCTCAAACGTTGGCGGCCACCCCAGTCCTGTCTTCTGATTGGCCAGTAGCTGTTCAAATGTCTCAGGCCCCAAGGAGGTGGCCATAGAGCGCCTGATGTGATGTGTTTAAAAAAAAAAAAAAAAACGGATCCTTTACATTTGTAGGAGTGGTTTGATGATAAATTACTAGGAAATACATAACTAGTCTTATGCTTTCTTTGGCACCTAACACTCAGTTACAAATCACCTTTTTACCACAGTGTAGTATTAGCCATTAAAAAATATTTAATTAATATCTGTTGACTGTGATATCTGAGCAAAAGTTAAATTCCTACATAGGCTATGTGATTTTGCACTCATCGAATTGTTACATTTATTACAATATCAAAAATAAACAAGAAGAAGGAGGTGACGTGACATAAACTTTTGGACCTTTTTCCTGCTTTATACCTGTCCCTGATTTACTAACTGAGCTACCCATCTAAGACAAGTTGAAATCAAACGTAATCAGCGTAGACCTCAGTGTTAATGTTGTCAGTCCACTATGCCATACATATTTCTGTGTGATATGTCGTTTGGTATGGGATTTGTAAAACCAGTGCTAATGTTTGCGATGCACCATCTGTTGGAATGACAGACACACAGATACTTATTTTATTAAGGTTGATAGCTCTGCTACCCATCTAAAACAAGTTGAAATCAAAGTAATCAGTGTTAATTTTTGTGATGTGCCATCTGTTGGAATGACATTTGATTTTTTTTTTTTATTTTGATATACATTATTAATCCCTGAGGGGACACGGCATGGTCAGCCGCCATTGTACAGTGCCCCAAATGCAATGAATTTTATTACTACAAATGCTTGTGATGTGCTGTCTGTTGGAATATTAAAGACACGTTAACCAGATATATACAGAGACACACAGGCACTTATCATTTTACTGGGTCCTGTTATAAAAAGACAGAAGAAGGTGCTGCAGGGGGTTCTGAAGTTTCTTGTCCTTTCCCCCTGTTTTTCCCTTTGCTTCCTGCTTGTTCCTCACAGAGAGGTGGCGGAACTGTGACACTATATATATATATATATATATATATATATATATATATATATATATATACTCAGCAAAAAAAGAAACATCCCTTTTTCAGGACTGTGTATTTCAACAATAATGTTTTAAAAATCCAAATAACTTTACAGATCTTCATTGTAAATTGTTTAAACAATGTTTTCCATGCATGTTCAATTAACCATAATCAATTAATTAACATGCACCTGTGGAATGGTCGTTAAGACCTTAACAGCTTACAGAAAGTAGGCATTTAAGGTCACAGTTCTAAAAACGCAGGACACTAAAGAGACTTGTCTACCGACTGTGAAAAACACCCAAAGAAAGATGCCCAGGGTCCCTGCTTATCTGCGTGAACGTGCATTAGGCATGCTGCAGGGAGGCATGAGGACTGCTGATGTGGCTAGGGCAATAAATTGCCATGTCCACACTGTGAGACGCCTAAGACAGCGCTACAGGGAGACAGGAAGAACAGCTGATCATCCTCGCAGTGGAAGACCACGTGTAACAACACCTGCACAGGATCGGTACATCCGAATATCACACCTGCGTGACAGGTACAGGATGGCCACAACAACTGCCCGAGTCACACCAGGAACACACAATCCCTCCATCAGTGCTCAGACTGTCCACAATAGGCTGAGAGAGGCTGGACTGAGGGCTTGTAGGCCTGTTGTAAGGCAGGTCCTTACCAGACATCACCAGCAACAACGCCGCCTATGGGCACAAACCCACCTTCGCTGGACCAGACAGGAGTGGCAAAAAGTGCGTGAGTTTCTGCATGACAGCAATGTCAGTGTTCTGCCATGGCCAGCGAAGAGCCCAGATCTCAATCCCATTGAGCACGTCTGGGACCTGTTGGATCGCAGGGTGAGGGCTAGGGCCATTCCCCCCAGAAATGTCCAGGAACTTGCAGGTGCCTTGGTGGAAGAGTGGGGTAACATCTCACAGCAAGAACTGACAAATCTGGTCTAGTCCATGAGGAGGAGATGCACTGCAGTACTTCAAGCAGCTGGTGGCCACACCAGATACTGACTGGTACTTTTGATTTTGAGCCTCCCTTCATTCAGGGACACATTGTGAAACATTTTTAGTTTATGTCTTATGGTGTTGACTCTTTTAGTGTTCATACAAATATTTACACATTAAGTCTACTGAAAGTAAAAACAGTTGAAAGTCAGGGGACGTTTCTTTTTTTGCTGAGTATATATATATATAT